>JAABNY020000063.1:25676754-25694507 GCA_015164015.2 Brevimyrus niger | reverse complement strand
CTCCCCATGCAGGCCCCCCCCCCCCCATGTCTCACGGCCAGCACTCGCACGCCTACATTCTCACTCACTCACTCACTCACTCACTCACTCACTCACTCACTCACTCACTCACTCACTCACTTTGCAGTCCATCCTGCCTTATTTTGCTCTCTGTTTTTACCCTCTCACAGGACAAGGCCAGGGTGGGAGGTCATATGATACAATACATTAAAAAAAAGAACAATCAGCATTGTTGCTCTTTAAAATGTTATCATTGTGTGACATTCGTTTAAAATGACACCAATACTCTTACTGTACATGAGGTAGAACTGAGAATTTTATGTGAATAATGCAGATGACCGAATAAATTATTAAGAATGGTGAATTTTCTTGCTTTCCTAAAAACATGAAAATCCCATCTGTGCCCAAATATCAGTTTTCCTGATATAGTGGGAGACAGACAGCAGGGGGCGCTCTCCTGGTGACACACCATGCTTCCGGGGCGTTTTCCTGCCATGACATTCCCATGGTGGAAGACCAACCCGTCCCGACCAGAGTCTAATCCTCGGGAAGAGCAAAGGTGGAGACAAACTGCAACTAGGGGCCAGACATCTGTGGGCAGTGACCCAACGCCCAACCCCTGGGGGAGGTCAGAGGGATTCAGAATCATGGCACTAGCTTGCATCTGCACACAGACCGGAGCCTGGCTGACAGGGAGACTGAGCGGCTGAAAGGCCATTAGCCTGACTCGTCATCTGCTGCACACGCCAATCAGGCTCATTACCTCAGTGCCCCTCCGGTTTCTGTGGTGCTCGGATAAACCTTGTCACCTGCTTAAATTCCTTAATGTATAGAATCATGCCTCTTCTCTGCCAAAAATCAAGTGGTGCTGAAATGCAGAAAATAAATAAAAAGATGGGCTTCTCAGAATGGGCGGGAGCCAATTAGCTGTAGCCTAACACCCCCCCAATAAAGATCCTCATCTGCCCTTTTTACTTCATTATTTCAGATACCAAGGTCAATAATATGACCTAAGACTTCCACTTAAGTGTTCTCTCATTCTAATTCTGTTAGCATAGTCTTCATGGGTCATTAACATATTATTTGTTACATGTAATATATGACAGAGTGTGAAACAGAGCTTGACCTTACAGGAAGGACAGGTAGCCAGCGGTGAACTTTTGTTTCTACAAATGTTCCTCCAAAAGACTGATGTCAATATCCAGCACAGAAACCAGTGGTGGGAAGGGAACTGATTTTGCACCACTGAATAACATAACATTGTACTCAATTTGCAAGAATGGTGTTGATTCATCCAACCGCTTCTCCTGGACAGGATCACCTGGGGCCCAGGCCAGACGAAACAGGGAGCAAGGCAGTGGTGTCTCCATGGAAGTGTGGGTGACATCCAGTGTTTCAATCCGCATTACACCACAGCAGAGGGGTGGCATGGTGGTGCAGTGGTAAGCACTGTCGCCCCACACCTCTGGGACCCGGGTTCTCCACCAGGGTTCCGTGTGTGGAGCTTGCATGTTCTCTGTGTTGTTGTGGGGATTCCTCTGGTTTCTCCCCACAGTCCAAAAACATACTGAGGCTAACTAGAGGCTAACACAACAACCTGCCCAGCCTTGCCTAGGCGTGCATGTGTAGGTGAGTGAGTGCACCCTGTGGTGGGTTGGCGCCCCAACCTGGGTTGTTTCCCACCTTGCGCCCGTAGCCTCTGGGACAGGCGCCGGACCCCCCATGAACCCTGAATATGAGAAGTGGGTTCAGAAAATGGATGGATGAATTATACCACTGTATTTTAATGATATCTTCAAAACTAACACAGAATTATGAAATCTTTATTACAAAACCAAGCAAGCAGGCAGGCTGGGAGGGGGGGGGGGGGTACCCTCAATATCGTGGCATACCCTACAAGACCACAGTATAGGGATGGTCAAATGAAAGCTTCATGAACCAACTGCTGTATTTTTTACCGCCACTAGATGGGGCTCTCTATTCAAAAAAGGGCCCAAAGCATGCACCACAGCAAACCAAGGACATCTAGTTGGGTGAAAAACAAAAATACAAAAAATGGTTCATGAAGCTTCGTTTGCCTGTCACTACTGGAGCGCACTGTAGCACATGCACGCTTCACACATACAGAGCAGAAGCAGGATTCAAACTACCAAATATGCAATGTTTCTAGGGGTAAATTTGCTTATAATGTCAAATTTTGTTTCCAAACAGCCCCATTCATCTATTGTGTACAATAGTGTCTCCGAGTTCACCGAATCGTGAACAAATCGAAAAGTCAAAGCAAACCAGGGAATGCACACATGACTTCAACCATTTCGACGTTTCTCTTGTTTCCCAGTGGCCTGCCTCCTGCTGTGAGCCAGCAGAGTGAACAAGCAGGGCGGGAAGGCTGGTATGGCGTGTCTGTGATCAAGGGCACTGGTTCAAATCCCAGAATTGGCAGAGTGATTTCACCACTGGGCCCTTAGGCAAGGCCCATAACCCACTATTGCTCCAGGAACTGGCTGAACATGCTGCCAACTGTATATCACGTTGGCTAAAAGCATCTGAGAAATAAATAAAATCGAAAGCCAATCGTAGCATTGAACGAGTGCGTTTTCACACCCGCTATGGCATCCATCACGGCTGCGTAGTTCGCAAGACACTCATCACCCGCGAGATCATGGAACTTACACCACACACTCAATAAATTACCAGGAAATCACCCAGGTTCTGTCAGGCAGAATCGTCGCCACATTGGACCGACAAGGAGTTTAATCCTACCTAGCTCATCACGTCCCCACTCCCCAGGGAGGGCTTGGCTCACTCACCGCGCATACATGTGATACACGGTCTTGCTCAGAAATATGTCTCTTTGGACAGAAATAAATAAATGTACACGCACTGCCAGGAGTTCAATGTATGTGTTCTGACAAGCAGACTTGTATTAAAATGCACTGTATTTAAATGTAATTTGAAATGCAATCTTCCACACCCCTGTGATGCCTCGTCGCAAGCCAAACTGCCCTGAAGCAGCTGTGCCCATGCGCCGCTGGCAGATTCCTGCAGCGGATCACTCTAACGCACCAACATGCCAGGAATTCTGGGAAAACAACCCAGCAGTTAGACACAGAACAACGCCTTAAACAGGCTCGTTTGCCCTCTTATTTCCTAAGACTCCTTAACTCTCCGCACTGTTTGCTGTTATGGCTGCCGTCCGTAACACGATGTGATGAAGCGGCAATCGAACCGGCCGCTCTCTCAATTGCATATCAATTTTATATTGAAAATCCGCCATAGCCTTTTCAACCTAGAAATGCGTCTCAGACTATTTTCATAAAATAAACAGACCCTAAACACAAAACATTTCGTCAATAATGCCTGTAAGTTTTATCGATAAGCTTCAACAATGCCTTCAATAATGCCTATAAGTTTTATCAATAAGCTATCAAAACCTTAACAGACTACAGAATGACTTAAATCAGAGGTAGGCGATCTTATCCGCAAAGGGCTGGTGAGTATGCAGGTTTTTGGGATAACCTGTAGGTCAGCTGTTTAAACCCAGGTGTGAGGACTATTCAGCCAATCAGTCCTCTAATTAGTAATCTAATTAGGAAGTTGCAGCGAAAACCCACATACACACCAGTCTCTTCGGATGAGATTGCCCAGCCCTGACTTAAATGATTAGAATACAGGTAACTGGAACCTTTTAAAGTAAAATATCATGATAATATAGGCACTGAGATGTTTATTCGATGGGGCGGGGTTGAGTAATGTGCATGCGGCCTGGGGGTGGTAATTATCCTGTTATGATGACAGAGCCATCCACAGCACACCCACATTGCTTATTCACCCAAAGGACTCAGTAATAAAGGTCCAGTTCAGTGACCGATATGAAGCTGCTTCCTCCTTGGGAGCCTGTGAGAGACTTGGGTCAGCTGAGAGAAGCCAGCAGCCGTGTGACACAGTCCCCGCTGAGCTTCCGGGCACCGATCGAGCCGTCTCTTTAAGCAGCAATTCTCAACCTGGTCCTCGAAAACCCCCTTTTTGCTCCCTCCCGGCTCCCTGTGCACCAGTACCTGGTATTCGGTGTTCCTGATTGGTTAGGAGCTGGGAGGGATCAAAAACGTGGACTGTCCGGAGGTCGCCGCAGACCGGCCTGAGAAACACATCTTAAACATCTTAAAGGACCCGTCTTGGCACAGACATCGAAGTGCTGTGCACTTCCCGAATGAGGAATTGTTTTGCTTCATTCTGAGACATTCCTTTTTTTAAAATGGGACACATCCGACAAGGGACGCCGTGGGGGGGATGGCTAGTGATCGGCAAAGAGGGCAACGCATTCCTTAGCCATGAGGAAACCGCAGGCTGCGGTTTACAGACTGAGAGGGGGGACGAGGTGGGGGATGTTGGGCATTCCAGAAATAAATTATATTAAAGAAGTTGGAGATGTTTAGAAGACAGAAGAATAGGGGACTGGTCCAATGTGTCTGTGGGGGGGGGGGGGTACTTAATTTCAGGGTCAAATCATGCACAGTTGCCATCTTGAAGCAGATTCCAGGCAGGTACGAAAATGCACCCACCTGACACATCAATATCTCTCAGAACCCCCCACTCCCCAACCCTCTAATCGACTTGGCAACTAAGCCAGATCCCCCCCTGCCCCCATACACACACACACACACACACACAGTTCCACACAAACTCTACCCCGTCTCCAGACCATCTGCTTCAAATGGAGAAAGGATTAAGTGATAGCAATAATTACTGCTGGCTACGGGCATATAACCGCAGACACACTGATGATCAAATGCCCCCTGTGGCGTTAATAAAGGAGACGCGTCCCAAGGACGGCTGCCGATCCTGCCCCCAGGTCAAAGGTCGCCACACTCCATCCCATCTGAACGTGCAAAAGCTTTAGTGTTACAAATGTCTCTCCACCTTCTAGCCCCCATCCTGGACCCAGTCACTGTGTCAAAGCACCCTTAGTCAATGAGCATTGGGGATCTGTCACTGCCACATAGGGGTGGGGGGGGGGGTACTGCCTGCCCCCTCCTGCTGAATTTATTTTAAAAAGGCTCCACTGTCCCTACACAAATAGGACAAGAGGAAAGGAAAAAGCAGGAGAGCGTGAAGACATTCCACTGGGGCTAAAGCATGCAACTGTACTGCAGATGAGGGCACCCCTCAGAGCCTGGGCAGATGGGAGGGAGAGGGAGGAGGAGAGAGAGGGAGAGAGGAAGAGAGAGAGAAAGGAAGGAAGAGAGAAGGAGTGGGGAGAAAGAAGGAGAAATTGAAAGAGAGAGAGAGAAGAGAGGGAGGGAGGAAGAGAGAGAGAAAGGAAGGAAGAGAGAAGGAGTGGGGAGAAAAAAGGAGAAATTGGGAGAGAGGGAGGGAGAGAGAGAGGAAGATAGAGAGAAAGGGAGAAAAAGAAACTGGGAGTGATAGGGAGAAAGAAGGGGTAGAGAGGAAGAGATACCGAGAAAGGGAGGAAGAGAGGGGGAGAAAAGGAGAAAGTGGGAGCGAGAGGGGAAATGAGAGAGAAAGGAAATAAAGAAGCAGAGGGGGAGAAAGAGAGGGAGAAACAGAGAGAGAAAGGAAGGAGGAGGAGAGACAGAACTGTGTGGGATAGAAGCAGAGCGAGAGTGTGCGTGAGTGTGTGTGTGTGTGTGAGAGAGAGAGAGAGAGAGAGAGAGAGAGAGAGAGAGAGGTACATGTGAGACAGGAGCAGGTGTTTATGTTTGCAGAGTGTGTGAGAGACAGGGAGACAGAAACATATTCATGAGAATAGATTAATCTGAGAGAGAAAGAGAGAGAGAGGGAGAGCAAGAGAGAGAGAGAGAGCGAGAGCGAGAGCACATGTACTTGTGGTAAAGACACCGTTCACAGGCATAACACACTAACAAGTCACCAGTGCCAGGCTACAGGGCAGACCTAACAGAGTAAATTACCACACGGCTGCAGAGAACGTTATCAGTTACTGGAACATTCTGTGCTCATCCCCGGACAATGCTGCCCTGTTCTACAGACACTGCGGTCATCCCAAACCCAAAAAAAGGTAGCAGAGTTTACTAAGTGAGTGTCCCGAGACCTGGGGGCATTACCTTCCATCATATGACCTCCCCAAGGAAGCAGAGGGACCAAGGCAGGGGACAGTGTGGACAGGATACCAGTCCATCGCAGGGCATATACACAGATACACACTGCTGCCAGTTCAGAGATACTATCTTAGCTAAACAGCGAGGAAGACTGTGGGACTGGACTGTGGGAAGAATCCCATACAAACTCAGGGAGAAGCTGCACGCTCAGGATAGGATTTGAATCCCCAATCCTGAAAGTTTCAAGCTGCAAGGCTCTCTAATTATCGACCATGTCACCCAAAAGAAACCATCAGAGAAAAGGCCTGAGCTCCTAGCCAAGCTAGTCCCTCAGCCATGGTCAAGGAGATACGACGATTCCCATACATATCCCATAATTCTATGCTCCACCACAAACCGCCAGTCAGGGTCAAGAGAAAGACATTCCTCAGCTGTCAGGGTTCTGAGTGTCTCTGCTGGGTCAAGGTGCCAGAACAGTGCCCCATGTCTAGAAGGGTTGGGTGTTAAACGGTCACAATATTACAATGCCAATGCTCAGCGTCTACAGTCTTGTTACGGTGTTAACGAGGTCAGCAGGATGGCTGCTTGGCTGCGCTTGCTGCGTGCTGTCCTGCCGCTTCTCGCCTTGGCAGAGATGCATGCTGGTAGGAGTATAGTCCTGCCTTGTTCAGCTGGGACCCTGTTTTTAACAGATCTTACCCTCAAAATTAGATTTCGTTAATCCCCTGGATATATAACATCCCATAAGGCTTTTATTTTAGAATTAATATTTTTTAACGGATCCCCAGCTTTGAGGAAGTCATTATTTTTGTGTCCTCGTGTATGAGATCTGTCAGATGCCTGCAGATGGATCCTGGGGGCATCCCCTGGTGGTCAGAGTGAGACACTGCAGCCAAATGTGGCGAATGCTTACCATAAACCAAATTCCACTGCTCTGAACACAACTGGCCACGCCCATCAATCTACTGTTAACCCACCCCAATCACCTTTCTGTTCAACCAATCAGCTCAAGTTAATACTGCTCTGTCTCCGCCCCCTCTCACTCGCTCATGCACTCTCTCTTCCAGCTTTACTTAAGTCTCACTGTGCACTTCTATCTGCTTCTCTGGCATGAAACAGCAGCCTCACTGCTGCCATTAGAAGTTGCAAAGAGAATAGTTTTAAAAATAGTTCCATTCCAAGCAGTAACACCAAAAATACCAATAAATCCTTAATTTGTGCAGGGGGAGGGCATTTTTTCCAGGGGCAAAATGTACACTCTGCCCATTGAGGCCGCAAGTTCCTCTCCAGTTGAATGTATACGTGTCACATGACCTGCCCTTTCACGCTACAGTGATTCCTTTTGTTCTCAAACATGTTGAGGTGTCTGGGAGTTTTGTGCAGTAACTGACAGGGTGACGACAGGGGCACCGTAAACAGGGGGACAGTTAGAATGATTCTAAGGGCCCCTGAGTGACAGGGGTTCTAAAAAATTTGGATGACTGGCCTGGGTTGAGGGCCCAGTATCATATGCTTTCATGGGGCCCAGAATCTCCAGCGATGCCCCTGGGTGATGAACTGCTTGCCTGATGCCTCCCACGGAGTTGCTCGCTTCCTCTCTTTGGCAGTGATGGGGTTACTGAGATTCGAGCTGAACCGTCTCTCTCTCTCTCTCTCTCTCTCTCAGCCTTCCTCTGCCCCGTCCTTCTACGTCGTGGAGTCTCAGCTCCCGTCTCTCTCTCTAATCGCTCGACGTGACTCGTTAATTCTGACACGCTTCCCTCCTCTTCCTGGGACATGCCTGCAACCTCCCGCCAAAACAGAACCGGGCCGATTTCAGGTCTCTGGCTGCACAGCCTTTAATTCCATACTAATTGTGCGACCAAAAGCCCCCATTTGCTGTAAGCTGAGTGCAAATTAATCCCTAATTAAAATGTTGCCCCCAAAACCTGCAGACCCTAGCCTATAGGGAACAGGAATCTCCACACTCTGGTCCAGAGCGTGTGGATGCAAGACTCCTTTACACACCCAGCCATCACACGTTAGCCCTGCAGGGGCGGTGCTGGGGGGTACTTGATGGATAGACTGTTAAACTGCAGATAGGAGTTCTTGCGCCCTCCGAGTTTTGCTGCACCCCATCTTCCATCACAATCAACATCTGCCGAAGGCCAGTCCCAGTTGCCCCGCGCAACTTAGCGTCAGCTTCCCGATGTCCACCCTAAAGGCTGAACGTTTACAGCCCGTGCATCCTACAGGCCTTCGGAAGCAAATAGCATCCTCTGCTAGCACCCATGCTTACTGTTACCAGGTGGCAAACATCAGACGGCTTCATGGCAAAGCTGCTTTTGGGCAACAAAATATCATTACTGTTCTTATCATTGTTATTGAGACAAACCACGTTTCCCCCTGCGAGAAAAGGAAGAAGAGATTCAGTTTCCCATCCTGGCTGAAGACACAGGACTTGCCTGTTCCTGATCACGTCTACAAGGACAAGAATGAACGTAGCGCATTTGCTCAACAAGCGGAGTGAAAGAGGTATTGGAGTAGGAAGGGCTGTAACAGTTACACAGGACATCACGTACCTGGCAGACAGATGAAACGGTATAATCCTGAAAAACAGACCTATGATGAATTCACTGTGATATAGTGCGGTGTGCATCGTGCCCAGGAAGCCCAAGGAATGACAGATGGCTGACCATGATTGGACTAACAGATCAGTTTGGGTTTTCAACAGGGTGAGCTTTGTATACTGAGTAAGAGTGATGGATTAGAGCAGGGAGAGACTGGGGAAGGTAGAGAGGAGGGTTCTTCCAAGGGAACTGGTGGTTTTTGCAGGTTTATGGATATTTTTGCATGATGTCAAACCCTATACAGTTTCCATCTTCCATGCAGTGATGTCACCTGCTTATCTAAACAGTACTGTGCCTCGGGGTCATTATGGCACCAGATTATCCTTCCAAAAACCTTCAGCAGGACTTATATCTGCTTTGTCAACAGGTTGCAAGATAGCAGCCAAGCTGTACCGGTTGATATTTATGTCATGGTATGATAGGCAGCGGTGCTGATGCAAGGTGATACCTGATCCTCCACCAGAGCCTTTGCTCATACCATTGAGAGGCTGGCCATGCCGTGGTTGTGTTGACCCAACAGCACCATCTGCTGCCTATATTGCAAGGTCTGCCCATGATAATGGACTGAATCATTAGTCAGTTTAAGTACCCAGGAGAAATTTTCGAGCAACATTATGGTTGGGCAAGTGGGACCTATGGGCTTCACCAGATGGTCTGAGTGAAGCATCCAGATCAGACGTCCACAAATACTTATCCAGGGAGCAGATCATCTTTCTCAGAACTGGATTTCCTGTCATGAATTCTGACACATTCTGAGGTACTTGGCCAAACAGATCTATACTCAATTGAATACAAGTACAAAACTGTGGAGCATAAAGACAGAGACACAGCTAAAACAATAAAAACCACTGGAACCCATGAAGTCTGCTCAGGGATGGAAAAAAAGCAATAGCACTAGATCGACTACACCAGAGCTAGAAATGATCTTCCGCTTTGCGCTACATGGGTTAGCATCCAAACGTGTTAAAGAAAAAAAAAACACAACTTGGGAAAATGAAGACTGTGCGATGGAGCAGGAGGGGGGAGTTCTCACCCTCTTCTGTTTTCTAAAACGTGAAAATGCTGCTCGAAACCAGGCACAGGAGCATGTACGTATGTCAAGCCGGTGCTCAGATGTTCCCGGGTGGAACCTTATAAGGATGCTAACCTGGTGCTCAGATGTTCCCGGGTGGACCCTTATAAGGATGCTAACCTGGTGCTCAGACATCCGAGGTGGATCCGCATATAGAAGCTGATGCCACGGTCAGACGTTCTTGGGTGGTTCTTCATATGGATGCTAATCAGGTGCTCGGATGTTCTCGTGTAGATCCTCATTTAAACGCTGACCTGGGGTTTAAAGGTTCTTGGCTGGATCCACATACAAATGCTGCACTGGCGCCTCAACCATTCTCGGGTGGATCCTCATAGGGGACGGTTCCTAGTTGTGTGTTGAGCAGCCTTCAAATAAGATCATAACTGTAGCACATTTCTTCCACCTGCAATTTCTGGCCGTGCCTCGGCTTCACCGCTGAGCCACTTGAGGTACAGGTTGTGTGTTTGAAGTAAGCAGCTGCAGGAGATAACAGAGGATCCACTGCAGGCTTGACACGTGGGGCAGAACAGAGAAGCAAGTACACCGCGCTGCTGTTAAACGAAACAGAATTCTCAACGCTGACAGAGCCAGCTCCATCACTGCCAGTGCAGCTCACGTGGCATGAGTAAACAAACATGATGCCCGCTGTATGATAATTAAACGGATCAGATATCAGACGTAAAAACCTAGAGTACTGTGATGAGCAGTCGGACTCCAACTCGCTGATACAGACAGAAAAGCCCACACATGCAGACAGAACATGAGTTACATCACACCAGAAAGACCTTTAGATAGCATCGCAGCACGAATACAGGGGACACATAACCCCAGGCAAACAGAAGAAACAGTGCAAATGTTTCCTATGTCATTAACATTGACCAGAGACCCAAGAGCGGACAGTTTCTGCTCCATCCCCAGGCTCTTAGCAGGCTGTAGCCTCTCTGCATCATAGGGTATTGTCAGTGGGACTTCAAACTGGGAGCTCATGGTCATTACATCACACAACTGGAAAGACAGCAGATTCCATAAGCACGTTGAGTTCGAGTTCAACTCCAGGAGGTGCCCGGGTCGGCCCACTACTAAGGGAGAAACGGGGGCTGGGTGCATGATCTGCTGACCCAGCACCAAAGCCGATTCTTTCATTTTCACTCCATCAGCCAGTCAAATAAGTCTCGTCCGAGCATCCCACGCAAGGAAAACACGCTAACACATGGGAAACCAACCACAGCTGCAGGGGACGTGACCTTTGGCCACATTAGCCCCTATCACAGCAAAAATACCCCCAAGCAAAATAAATGGCGCAGTCTCGTGTACGGATCGAACGTCCTGCGATTTAAAGGCTTTAGCCGTGAGGTGTTCGGAGGCTATTTCAGAGGCAAGCACGGAGGAGGTTTTTTTAGAGCCGTGATCCACGCGTAGGTGTTGCTTTGTCTGTGGAGGTCCCTGGGTGATATTCGTGAGGAATGAAACTGTGGGGCCTCGCTGGATCGGGCATCTACGATGCCGCCAGATGGGAATTCGATTCCCACATTTCTCGCAGTCCCTCGGTAGGACAATGATGTTGGACCGTAGTGGACAAAGCTGAAGACGAGTGTAGGTCACAGAAGCAGGACTGATCATGCAGAGAGATTGATTACAAACACCCAGCCTTCCCAAAGCCTTGTTTTATCTACACCACCATTGCAGGGGAAACAAAGAGTATTACTCCTTAAGTGAAGCGCCATCACATGTACCATCGATGTAAACTGCGGATCACATTACTCAAATAACATACAACACTCTGCGGCTTCCCTCAAGTCACCATGACATTTTTAGAATTTCACAATTTTTATCAGGCCCTCTGTGGACACACTTTAGCCCCAAATATGACTATTTGCCCTTTTTTCCCTTAAGACACTAATGATACGATTAATCAAACTTGCTTGGCTGCTCAGATGGACAAACCCCCATAGAGAAATCGCCAAGATCCCCAAGGCCTCCAGTATGCAAAAACCCTGAACAATGTTTCTATGGCTCTGTCCCGCCTTTTATGGGCATGTCCATCACCAGTGGAGGGGGTGGTTAACCATAACAAATCTGTCTCATCAGATTATAATGATACTGACATGGTTAAAGTTAAAACCCCCCCACAGAAGCTTTGCGCTGGAGGAGATGTGGTGTGCTGCGTGTAAAAATAACCTCCCTATTCAACAATAACAGGTAATGAGGTTTAAAGTTCTCCACAGTACAAAAAAAAAAAACGGTTTTAGAAATGCTCCAGCTGACTGTATCGGATCTCAGAGTGGTTAATGGGGTCGCATCCCCTGTGTGCACCTGCACACCAGACTGCCTCCTTCAAGGAAGATGGTTAAAACCCCGAGCGGGGCTTCGACACAGTCCCTGAATCCGAGATCTTTACTAGTACTAAAAATAGCGAGTATTGTACCATGACAAAAAAAAAAAATATCAACTTGAATAGGTGAGCGCGCCTGCGTGTGCTGGGGGGTGTATCGCTTAGCTTGTGGTGTTCCAACTGAAGAGCGTTTATAGTGTGAAATCTAAATATAAATCCCAACGCCAGAGAGCGAAAATGAAAGCTTCGTGAAGGCTCCACAGATCCGTGATGAAGGAACTGGTGCGATGCCTGGAAGACGCGCCATGCGGGAGCCGAACCCGCATCCGCAGCGTAGGTGTCGCGCTTTGAACGCGTCTGGCCGGAACCGGGGCTATATATCCGTAATACGAGCAAATCATCTAATGAAGAGCCGTTTTCGAGCCACTTAGCACAGAAATCGTGCCTTTAATCCCAAAGCCCGTGTCAGACACGCTTCTCATCCAGAGATAAAGACGACGTAGAAGTCTGTAGATAAGATCTCTCACAACCCTGACATTACTGATAATCTGTACCTTAGTATGTTAAATATAAAATGTAACATATATAATACATTTTGCGGATGTTTTATTGAAGCAGATACACTAATCATGCAGATTTTAAGTACTTAGCCATAACCCAATAATAATGGTCATTAGCAGTCAATAATAATAATAATAATAATAATAAGAAGAAGAACAATAATAAGAATATTTATGAAATAAATTGATTATGTGTTTTCCTGGTTGTTTATTGCATATTATTCCTGAAAAGTACACAGTGACACCGGGGACGCCGGTCTTTACACCTGACACTTTCCAGCGTCGCTGCGGATGTTTTTTTCCCTGAAGCCAAAAAAGATATATCATTCACTACTGCCACGCCACTTGGCCATCGGCAGCCGTTTGTTCATGGGGGAGCCTCCGGACACATTTCAGCAACGTAACTTTGGGAAGTACAGAGTCACGTCGCGAGTCCTGCAAACCCCCCCCCCCCCCTTCCCGACTCGTAACTAGGCTACTTAAACTAAACTGTATTTTATGGCGACTGGTTTTACTTTCGTAGTTCAGATAAACGAAAACTTATTAAAAAAAACGCCACACCCATCAGCCCTCTAACGTGCGATAGGCTACACAAACTCACTCCTCGGACGATCAGTTAAACCTCTTTAAAAGCAACAAATGGCATAAATCTCGAATCCCTGCAGGGTTAGGGGGAAAGAGGAGGCGTATATACATTAACAAAGATACATGCATGATACGGGGGAAGCCTAAGATCGCCGCCCGGCTCCGGTTACTCCTTCCCAGGGCGAACACACCCCCTTTTAATCATGGCATCAGATCCGCTACTTGGCGACAATGACCAACTTCGCGGGCGAGTTTTCCTGCGATGTTACGGCGAGCGATCGCACCACGATTATTTTGTAACGCGTCCGCCCCTCGAAAGAAACCAAATAAAACTATCGAAACAGGACAAAGCGAAGTTTGCGTGGCCTCTCCTCCGGCTTTGGGGATCTGCAAAACTTCAGCGATTCCTTATAGGAGAGTTGGCCGCCTTCTTGAAAAACGGCAATCCTACATGTTCTGACGGGTCAGGGAAAGCAAATCCGCACCTAAAGCGCAGAGCAGGTTTCCCTGGCTGCCCGCGGACGCCCGGGATCACGCCGTCTCTCTGCCTCACCTTGTTTGACGCACTTGAGCCTGATGGGGTCTTTGCAGTGCCTGACAACAGCCAGCACATCCCGAGTGGTCAGTCCGGCCACCGGCGTGTCATTGACCTCCAGAAGCAGCTCGTCCTGGGACAACTTGCCACTCTGGACGGCCACTTTGGCGTTCTTGAGCTCCCCGATGTGGGGAAACTGCCCGTTCTCGGCGCCGCCTTTCAGCTCGAACCCCAGCTCCCCTTCATTACTCTTGCCGAGGACGATCTCATGGACTTTGTTGGTCCAGTGGTTTTGCTTTTTCAGGCTTTTTGACATGGTTGAGAACAAAATACCATCAGACCGGGGCGTCCGGGCATCAAGTTGCCAGTCCCGTCTCCGTCCCCGCTACTTAGTGAAGTAGTTGCTGGTTTCAGGAGTGCTGCGCGCCCGCGGCCGCGTCCATGTCGGCGAGCTCCCGCGGCAGCTGGCTGGGGCTGCGTTACTCTGACCGTGTTGGAGGAGCTGCTCCACACACACACTCCCAGGCAACTGACCCGGATGTGATGTCTGGAGGAGGAGAGAAGCTGAGCTCGGAGTGCCGATCGCTTCGTAGACTGGAGGAAAAATAAAAGGCGATGAGAGATCAAGTGTCGGCATTTTCTCCCTGGCGAAGTGCCGGGTGCGGCGCAGATACAGCCGGGAAAGGCGTAACGCCGCCTCCGGGGTTTGGGGATGAGCGTTTCATCCATCCCAACACGCCCATTTGAGGAAAGGAGGCAAAACCTAGTGGTTGCGGAAAGTTTTCTTATTTTTGCATGCTTTTATAATCGACGTACTGGGTGGTTAAAACTTCTGACTTTTCTGAAGATTCAAACCTGCGAAACGTTTACGGATTTTCATTAGAGTCTGCACCTCGCTGCTCCAAATGCAATGTCTGGATTTCCAAAAATCGTCCATAAGACAAACATTTTTTCTTCTGTAAGGAGACGTGCGAGCTGTGCCGTAGACTACGAACCCGCTTCTAAAAATCCTTACAAATATCGGGTGATATTAATAAACGAGCGTCAGAAGTATTGCTGCCTCCAGCAGTTACAAGGGTGAAACTCATCCGTCAGATTGTTTTATAATGATATAATGATGAAAACATCAGCCCTCGGGGGAGAACGGATATCATTCTGTCGTAATTATTTTTAATGGATACATATTGCAGCTTTGACTAGCCACCGTGGCCTCATTCAATATTAATCAAGCGAAAAGTGAGATGGTAGACGTTTAGCGAGAATGACAACACGATCTAGTGTCCTCTCTGCGGCGTATACCGCAAAGCAGCTCCCGGAGGATCTCCCCACAAGTGTCCCACTGCGGGATGTCTCTTCGGGTTACTGTGTCCTGTAAATAATTCCGCAAGATTATTAAATGATAATGGTCTTTTTGGTGTACACTCGTGGCCAAAAGTTCTGAGAATGACACAAAGTTTGCTGCTTCAGTGTTTGTAGATCTTTTTGTCAGATGTTTGTATGATATTCTGAAGTATAATTACAAGCATTTCATAAGTGTCAAAGGCGTATATTGACAATAAAGTAATTATACTAAGAGTCAATATTTGCAATGTCTGCCCTTCTTTTTCAAGGCCTCTGCAATTTTCCCTGGCATGCTGTCAATCAACTTCTAGGCCAAATCCTGACTGATGGCAGCCCATTCTTGCATAGTCAATGCTTGGAGTTTGTCAGAATTTGTTGTCCATCCACCTCTTGAGGACTGACCGTAAATTCTCAAAGGGATTAAGGTCCGGGGAGTTTCCTGGCCATGGACCTAAAATGTTGATGTTTTGTTCCCCCGCGTCACTTAGTTTTCACTTTTGCCTTAAGGCACGGTGCTCCATCATGCTGGAAAAGGCATTGTTCATCACCAAACTACTCCTGGATGGTTGGGAGAAGTTGCTCTCTGAAGATGTTTTGGTTTTTGGTTTCTGAATGCCCAAAATAATCAGAAAGATGATTCATCAGAGAAAATGCCTTTACCCCAGTCCTCAGCAGTCCAATCCCTGTAGCTTTTACAGAATATCAGTCTGTCCCTGATAATTTTTCTTGGAGAGATGTGGTTTCTTTGTTGCTTGTCTTGACTCCAGACCACCCTCCAAAAGTCTTCACCTCTCTGCGTGCAGATTCACTCACACCTGCCTGCTGCCATTCCTGAGCAAGCTCTGCACTGGTGGTGCCCTGATGCAGCAGCTGAATCAACTTTAGGAGACGGTCTTGGCCGCCCTGCAGCCTTCTTCACAACAACAGAACCTCCCTCCTTGAAGTTCTTGATGATCCGATAAATGGTTGATTTAGGTGCAATCTTACTATAGTAGCAATACCCTTGCCTGTGAAGCTCTTTTTGTTCAAAACAATGTTGACTACACATGTTTCCTTGCGGGTTACCATGGTTAACAGAGGATGAACAATGATTTTAAGCACCACCCTCCTTTTGAAGCATCCAGTCTGCTATTCTAACTCAATCAGCATGACAGAGTGATTTCCAGCCTTGTCCTCATTAACACTCTCACCTGTGTTAATGAGAGAATCACTGAAATGATGTCAGCAGGCCCTTTTGTGGCAGGGCTGAAATGCAGTAGAGATGTTTTTTTGTGATTAAATTAATTTCACGACAAAGAGGGATTTTGCAATTAATTGCAATTCATCTGATCATTCTTCGTACCATTCTGGTTGTATATGCAAATTGCCATAATCAAAACTGAGGCATCAGACTTTGTGAAAGTTCATATTTGTGTCATTCTCAAAACTTTTAGCCATGGCTGTACAGGAGGAAAATTGTTTATGGGATTGTGTCTTAATAAATCACAAAATAGGGAACCTCATTGTCACACAATGGAAGGTCCTTTGATTACACAGTCAAAACCAGCTTAAACACCATATGTTGCCGTTCTCGGAAGCAAGCATTAATCTTCTTTTGCAACACCACAAATATTTATTCTCCTCACATTTTCTACTGGACTATTCTTCATTCTGCTGTGTTTCCCTGAAGCCCAATTACCACAAATCTAATAAGTAGATGTATTGCGTCGCTATGTAAAAGGGTGCATGGACCAACAATTATCAGAAATATAGCACACTTAGCTGCATTAATATTTACTTATAATTCACTTCAGAATTAATTCTCAGGTATACCGCTGTGCATGACATTCGAATGTGGCGCAATAAAACCCCCTCGTTAGGGGGCCCCAAACGGCCCTCCTGGCATCTGATATATTTGTATAGATCATACCAGGGTATGTCCAATGGAGGGTAAACATGACGGGGCATTGTGTAATCTCCAAAATGAAGGAGGATTACCTTGCGGAGTGTTGTCACGCTGGAGAGAGAGCAGAAAGAAACAGGTTTCCGGGCCACCTGACACTTCCTCGTCTGTCGCCTGAGTAAATCCATCATATCAGCACTGCGTGCCACTTCTGCTGAATGCATCCTCTTTCTCCAGGGTCTGGACCCTCAGGGATTTAGGGATCTATCCACATCCTAATCATTCATCCTGGACCGGAAGATGGGGGAGTGTGGAGCTCGGCGCGTAGGACACCCTGCATGGGGTTAGTAGGTTTCTGTTTAATTTCTAAAAGTACCACTGCAACATTTCAGGGAAGCAGTAAAATATAGTAGCGTAAAAATGGTTATAATGTAAATAAAGTTTTGTTTTTTTGGTTGTATCATCAAGTGAACGGCCCACGGAAATGCAGCTGGTAAGTGTTTCCTGTGACGTGCAGTGTGGCACTTCCTGGGTTTGGGTCTCTGAGCGAATCCAGTCAGATGGCGGCTCCCGGAGGAGATGACAGCGGCTGCCGAGGACGAACCTCCTCCCAGTGAGCAGCGCCAGCCGCTCCCACATTCCAGCAGCGGGAGGATCCCTGACGACGGGCAAAAGTGGACGGGGAGTGTTTTCGCAGGAGAGGAATGCCATGAGGGTGGCGGAAAATGAATGTGGGGCTGCCATCGGAGGCTGGGGGAGG
>JAABNY020000063.1:25553387-25666825 GCA_015164015.2 Brevimyrus niger | reverse complement strand
AAACACACACACACACACACACACACACACACACACACACACACACACACACACACACACACACACACACACACACCCCACTACCATCAGACCATCAGGGAAAGGCCATCATTCAGAGCTTTCTGGTTTTCATTGCAGCAAGTAACCTACATTTTTTTCCCTTCAAATTAAACCCACTTAATACACCTGAAGCTCAACTGTTGACTGATGAACCTCATTTTTTATATCAAAGTCACCTGGGCAGGCCATCACAATGGGGGGGGGGGGGCAGGGGGGCGTCAAACGCAAGGCTCAGGTAGACAATACCAGCTAAAACAAACATGCTCCACTAACTGACTCTGCCCGCGGCTCACTGGCATTCTGTCAAGTGAGCGCAACCCAATGAGAAAATTACTGTCTTGACAAGCCTGTACAGGACACCACACCGTGAAGTGCGGCTACACAGGGCGATGATATGAAGCCGCTCACAGCGTTCCACTGCATGTGAATGAAGCTGTCTGCGGGACGGAGTAGACCGGCGACGGCTCATCACTAGAAGCAACGTTTTCATTACTGTCTGTGGGGCATTTCTTAGCCTGAACACTGATGAGGAGATCGTTTATAGGCTCCTGTCAAACATCATTCCTATGCCATAGATCCTACTTGTTTTATTTAGCAGCTGAAGTCCTTGCAGGGCTCCACATAAACACAACAAGTTATATAATACCCTAAGCCAGTGTTTCCCAATTCGATCCTCAGGGATCCATAGTCGCTCCATGTTTTTGCTTCCTGCCAGACTGTCCACATTTTTGCTCCCTACTGGGAGCTGGGAGGAAGCAAAAACCTGGAGTAAATCTGTGGCTTCCCAAGGACTGGATTGGGAAACACTGGTCTAAATGAACCTTAGCTGCAAAGGGACCCCAGTCTGTGAGGTGGCACTACGGGGTGACTTCCCAAGTTTTTATTATAGACAAGAAGGATAAAAGCAAACGCTTACCCACTGAGAGTGTACATTAGCCAGCTCGCTTACCAAGGTGGAAGAATGTGTGTGGTTTTCCAAAGAGACCAGGGTGCCACCTGGTGGCACACGGCAAAACGCTCATAAAACACAAAAATAAAGGCTGAAAAACAGCAAGTGGTGCCCATGTCACATTTACATACAGGGAAAAACAAAGACGATTAATTAAAGCTTTGGAAATGTAAATCATCCGGCCATGCAGTTATACCCATGCAATAATACAATAAAGATGGATTTAGCCAGGGCAGAAATTCTGCCCAGACAGGTTCACTGCACACATACCCAGAATAAATTGTACAGATTGGAGGGTGGAGCTCCCCCATATTAAATTTTGCCAGCCCACTAACACTTTGTCCTCCAGGAAAAGCCGGGTATGCCAGACAGCCAGTCCAGCCATGGATGCCTGGATATTATGGTTCAAACGCTGATTCAACAGAATCTCCAACTCATTTAGGTGAAGGACCTGTGGAGTTCCAAAAGGCCTCCTGACAGGAAGTGACATCATCAGTTGTGACCTCATTTCCATATATCTGAATGGAGTGACACTGCTCCTATCCTCCATTCATGCTTCCCCTACTCCATCACCCTCCACGATCCTGCCTCCTCCTCTGTCTTCCGTCCACTGCTCAGTGAGCAAAAGAGCACTGGGACTCATTGGGATTCATTTGTGCTGCATCCTGACAGACTCCCTGCATTTACACTCAGCCGACATTCATAACAGCTCTAATTCTGACAGATTTTTTAAATATAAATTGACCCACCTGAGGTTAAAGACAACTCTCAAGAGTAGAAAGGAAACTCACACTCTTCTGCAGATGAGCCCCTCATCCCCCCCCCTCCTTCCCCCCATCACAAGGGGACATACTCAGCATGGAAATGCGGAATGAGAGCTCACACAGAACTTTGATTTCATAGGGATGGATTATCCTACAGATGCCATCCATCCATCCATCCATCCATCCATCCATCCATCCATCTTCTATACTGCTTTATCCATCTGAGTCACGGGGAAGCTGGAGCCAATCCCAGCATCATCGAGCAAGAGGCAGGGTACACCCTGGGCAGGCTGCCAGTCCACCACAGTCTAGAGATCCTTAATTTAAAAAAATAAAATAAAAAATCGGAAGCGAGAAAGATATCATTCCGTTCATTTTATTATTTTCCATATAAGTAAATACTGTGAAAAAATTCATAAAAGGTTGGACAAATTGATTCTGAATTACAAATACACAATAAAAACTTTTATTCCAGGCTATCATAGTATGGTTTGTATGTTGTGATTTGAAAGGGTGTGGATGTGTCACATGACCTGCTGTGCTGTTGAGGTGGGAGGAGCCTCACGGTCAGATGAATACAGTGACTGTACAATCAAACCACAGAGAGGATTGGGGGGAACAGCAGGGGGTCTCATGGGTGAAAACGCTGACCGTAACACTGAAGGAGGTGCAGTTTTAAACTTTGGTGGGGCAGCGTCTATACAGTGTATGAAGGAAACCGGTATCAGGAATGTAATACCAGCATACATGTGTGGTATGTAATGACTGACAGTGCGGGTCTTCTGCCTTGCTATGATGGTAAGTAGTTATAGAAGATGGATGGATGGATGCAGGGTCGCACATAAGGAGGGGGAAGAGGGAGACTTCAGACACCAGAGAGCACCCATCAGTGTGTCAGTGTGAACAATGGTAGCTCTGGTTTGGAGAAGGGGGGGGAGGCAGCCATGTCTTTGTGCTGCCGTGGATGTATATGTAAATAGCATCAGGGAAGTAACAGTGAAGATGTGAAAATAAGGAGAGAAGACACCGCCCTGGGGAATGACATCAGCAGAGGCTGTCTAGCACAGACCATCTGAGGCGTGACTGAGTGAAGGTAACCCTGCCCGTTAACCTCCGCATAAAGTGACGGTAAAGCAGTTTAAGCATGGCGAGACTTCCGCCTCCAGAGGAAAGGCAGAGTGAGCTATGGCCCGCGTCGTCTGCATTCCCGGCCATGCGTGTCCTTGTCTCCCGGGGACGCCGGGAAGGTTTGGGGATGACAAATCGCTCTTACCTGTGGGGAACGGCCGGGCCGACGCTCCCGCAGCCTAGCGACAAACGTGCATGGCTGTGTAATTTCCTCCTGGACCTGCCGGCACAATAAATACTGATTAATTTTACTCTTCAGCAGGGGGAGGACAGCTGTGCCGATTCAATGCTTACCCATCAGCGAGGGGACGGAGGTGTGATTGGTGATTCATCGCAAAGGCTCAGCTGAACCCTTCATAACCCTCATAAATATGGTAAGTCACATGACTGATAGCTGTTAAAATGTACAGGAAGTAAAGTACAGGAAGCCGATCAGCTTGGACTATTCAGCACAATGTTCCTTAGGAAGGCTGACCACCCTGGCTGCAATCTATCAGGAAAACATGCTCAAACCCGTGACCCTAGATCTGCAAGGCAGAGTGCTGGCTGCTGTGGCACCACCTTGCTCTAAATGGGAGGCGTTCGCTGCTCTGAGATCACGGGGAGTGTGAAACACTTGTGGAGCTTATGCAGGACCTGAAGACAGGCACAGTCAGCACCTCGATGGGGGAACATCAGGGGCTGGTGCTCATAAGCAGCCTGGGGGAGGAGCTACCAAAGGGCAGAAGGGGGTGAGACAGAGAGAGAGAGAGACACACAGAGGTGGACAGGAGAAAACGACAGAGAGAGCAAGAAAGATGAGTAGAAAAAGAGAAGCAGAGGGGGAGAGAGAGTGAAAGAGAGAGAAAGGGATAGAAAAATATAGAGGCAGATAGACAAAAGTGAGTGAGAGCAAGATGAACAGAGAAAGAAAAAGAGGAACTGAGAGAGATACAGAGGCAGATAGAAGACAGGAACAGAGAGAGCAAGTAAGATTAACATAAGATAAGCAGAGAGAGAGAGAGGCTGACAGATAAACGAGAGCGAGAATGAGAGAGATGAACTGAATGAGAGTCAGAGCTAGGAAGAGTCAGTTAGACAAAGATAAAAGGAGAGAGAAGCAGGAATGGATGGACGTAAAGAAAGACAGAACAGAGACAGATGAAAGACAGAGAAAGCAGGAATATGTGAAAGCTCATAGCTGAACAGAGGAGGAAGAAACATGAAAACATGAAATAGTGGGGGGGGGGGGGGGGGCGGATGCATCAGCTTCTTAGCAAGCAGGCCCAGGGACAAAAGGATAGAAAATCCAAGGAGTGTCCAGGAGGATGCACATGCACACACACACATTCAGAAATACACACATGCAGACACGCAAACACACAAACGCAGACTCACATATCATGGGGATGATCTACACATCGGTCAGCTGTGTCCATGGATATTTCCGTTTCATCCCCTCACCCATGCCATTTGCTTTTTGCCTGCATTTGAGTAAAGCCTCTTAATTCTCAAAGCTGACTCTCGCATTCCGAACCCACTGATCGAATGGCCAGAAACATTCGTTACCTCAGCTGGCACATGCACAAGCCTCTGTACCAGCAATAAGCAATGCTCCCCTCCTCCAATCATATCTCTCGCACAGATCCATGTGACCTGCCTCCCAAAAGGCACCAATGGGGGAGCCTTCCTGCCTTTCAGTAGATGACGCAAAGTGGTGGCTGTGAGCAATGGATAGAAGCCCAGCATCCTCTAGAGGTGGAGGGTTTTGTCATCAAGGACTGCGGCCAGGGCCTTGTCACACCTCATCTAGCAACAGATGTATCCTAGCAAAAGGCGACCAACAACTGTTTGCAGGCTGTGACAGAGGGGCATTACACACACTTCCAACCGGGAAATAGGGACATTTGTGTCGCAAACGCAGCTACGGAGAAGTGTCATGCTGATTGATGAACGTGGCTAAACACTTCAACAAAAAAGGCTTTTGATGAGGCTCCTGAAGCTGAAGTACAAAGCCAACTACCTCCCCGCAGCAGAGATGAGTATTTTGAAAGCCCAAATCGATAAAAGTAATGCATAACTTCAAACTGTGAACTAATTTACTTGGCCTTGGTCGCCGCTCGCCGCCGCTGGCAAGGCCGCGCTCATTGCATGTGCGCCATGATTTTCCATGCTGCTTCTCGCCGGAAACCTCGAGTGTCTCATACATACTAATCAGCGAACTGTGGTTCCTGACAAGCCAGAGACTTGGCCTCAATCTCCTCCCGACACCTGGGAAACACGCGCGCCGATGGAGGAAGGTGGACACTCCCTCCAGGAAGCCGCCGTGGCTCCAGTATGGATGGAGACTCAGGGAGAGGAACACGAAGCGGTGATGTGGATGTTCCGATGAAACACTATACGATAATGAAGGGAGTCTCCTCATTTGTGACGCTAGATACAAGACTCTGTATCAAACTAATGATGTCATGCAAATGAACTGCAAAATGAAATGCAAAAGATGCATGTGTGTGTGTGTGTGTGTATATCTCCTTCCAAACATACACACACACACACACACACACACACACACACACACACACACGCTAATGTGCTACAATACTAAAATGCCTCGGCTATCAATGACGTAATAATAATAGACATTTCATTGATTCCCATGGGGAAATTCTCTTTACAGCTCTCCTAGCAAGCTTGCCATGAAGCGAAGCCACCCAGAGCACCACCCAGGGACCTGGGCTTAGGGAACTTGCTCAAGAAGCCACAGACGTGACAACGTAGGGCTTGAACTGGCAACCACATAGGCTTAGCCCACTGAACCACACACTGTGTCTGTGTGCATGTATATATATATGTAATATTCTCAGTAGGCGGCCTCCTGGGTGGAATGCTGCACCGCTGGTCAGGAACGTGGGTTTGGAAACGGTGCGTGTCTGTGTGTGGGTGCGTACTTTCACGCGTGTCCCCACTGGGCATGAGTGCAGCGCGCAAACTCAGTGCTGAGGGCTGCACTTAGCTGGACACTGCAAATGAGCCATTCTCTTCCAGCTGGACCCAGTCCCGAAGCACGGGGCCTAGACAAGTATTGATTAAGGGCAAGAATTCATAACCCAAAGGTGGCTGATCCAGCGGTTAGCGGCGGCTAATTCATCTGCATACGTGGGTTAAAATTACCAGCTGAACATCTCAGTGTGTATGTATGCTTCTCTCTCTTCATCTCTGTCTGCTGTGTAATGCATCTCCCCTAGGAATGAGGATCATTCTTCAACATCATTGATCGGCACATCTAGGTCATCGGTCAAAGTGATGACAGCTTTAAGACCATATTGGAGAAGGTATAGGTGGGGAGCAGAAACCCATTTCCCTCCCTCCGTTGTGTGTAGAGCCATTCTAGTCCTCCTGGGGCTCTCGGTAATGGAGGGGGGGTACCAAGCAAGACTGCAGAGTACAATAATGACAGAACTGTCACTGGCAAGCGGAGCTGTCCGCCCATTAATGTCTCGCAGGGCCCAGCGGCCTCTCTACGGCGGCCGAGGTCTGGCCAACATGTTGTGCAAGTGCTTGACAAGCCAGGAAACACGCAAGACTGCAAAATTACAGCAGGAGGTCAGTTAAGGGGCAGTCCATCACTGAATAATGCAGACAATCAGAGGAACAGGGCGCTGCCGTACTGGGGCTCCCACACTCGATGGCGATACACTCCAGCTCGACCACCGAACGGACCCTGAAATTTGGTCAACGGTGTGGAAGAGAAGGATCGTCTTGGGGCGTAGAAGATCCACAGGAGGAGAACCTCAGGTCGCCATGGTGTAATGATATGTAGCTACAGGTCAGATGTGAGGTCCCCTGGAAACACGCACGACCAGCTAATGCCTGGCCGCAGGTCAGGAGTTCCTAACACCCGATGTTTTTATACAGTGCATAGATTACCAACTGATGCTGAATCCAAAAAAATACCCCGAATAAATGAATGCAAAAATACACATTATATAAAACCATAAAAGAAACCACAAATGTAATGGTGTGAAATCATTTGTGAAGATATTTAAATTTCCCCACTATGATGATATGCATGACAATGAGTACAAGGTACATTTTTTCACGGACTGGAACCAAACCGGCTTCGGTTCCACCTCGCATATTCCTTTGCTCCCCCAGAGCTAAACCCTGCATCTGGCCCCGTCACCCCTCCCCTCTGCTGCCCTCACTCAAGCGTGGGTGAAATCCCCCTGAACATTTATGCTGCCTCTAGGGAGGGGGAAACGTACAGTATAGGGCAGAACCTGCTTTGCTGCCCCACAGTGAGAATTACCTATTTCAGGTCTCTGAGAATGTAAAATTTTGAAAGCCACCCCCACACACACAAACCATATTCCAATGTCTGCATCAAAACTCACCTTCTGTAACCACTATCTCTCTCTCTCTCTCTCTCTCTCTCTCTCTCTCTCTCACACACACACACACACACACACACCCACACCTACTGCTGTCAATGCTAATGTCCTACAATGCCAACAAGCTACAATGCTAACGTGCCATGGCAGTTACTTCGCAGTTGCTTCATGCCTGCCTGACAGACACACTCTGAACGGCCTCCCGGAGCCCCTGGCCAAATGCCGGCCCAGATTGGGGGGGTTCCGCTCATGAGCCCAACCGGTTTCTGCAGCTTTCTGGCAGAACGGGAATTCCAGGCTTCTCACGGTGGCCCCGTCAGATAGACCTTCTGGGCAAGGCGGCTCCAGGCCCAACCAATCTTGGAGTGCTCCTCATGATCCGTCTTGTCAGGTGACAAAGTGGCCAACAATACGTGTCAGGAGATAATGAGGTCCAGGCAGGATCTCCCAGGTGCAAAGAGAGGAACATGGGTGCGGACACACCCTTGGCCTACATGTGCCCAAAGCCCCTTTCGCACCGTCCTGCTCCTATGACTCATTTCTACCACCGTATCAGAAACTTCATTTCGGCATCCTGCCAATCCAGGACAAGCAGTGCGGAATTACAAAAGGATCCTACTTAGCGTCCCACATTATTAGACAGTAGGACGAACATGCTCTGAATGGAGAAGCCTTTCTGAGGATGCAATCAATGAGTTGATACAGAGAACTCGGCCGGATAACCGCTTGACCCTCTGATCAATGGAGAAGTCTGAGTAAAAACAAACATGGGGCGGGAATCAATGGATTCCTTCGCTGACGGGCCTCTGGCGAAGACGGAATGTGTTTCTGTTTGTCTCTGGGTGGGATCGCTCCGGGGAATTCTGCTGGAAGTGGAGGCACAGAAACCAATCGGTGGAGCCAATAAATTATTAACTGTGTCGTTTCACATGTTCAGCTGTGGACTGTAGCGCTGGTCGCGAACGACAATGCGAGGGCAAGTGGAACTTTGGCCAGGGAGATTCTATATATAAATAAGGCATAAAATATTTAAATTAATGCTAAAGTTTTTTTTTTGTAAATTGAAGGTTTCCTGTTTTGCGAAAGATAAAATTAACTGCTCCCAGGATGGGGGATGGGAGGGGGTATGCATCTTCAGTTGGAATTCCTCCTGAAACCTGAGATTTAATGGGATGTCACAGTGGGATTTTGGTTCTGTCAGGACATGGAATTGCTTCAGATGCCTTTTCCCCACCAGAAGCGCGAGGGAGCTCAGCCTTAAAGCAGAAAAACAGCTAAGGTGCTTTCGTGTGCTTTGTTTAAGCGGCAGACATCTCTGTGGCTTAGTGGTCAGCACTGTTAGCCGTGGGGTTGGGGGTTTAAACCCTAGCTCATCTCTGTGGGTGTGGAGTGTATGAGATAATGTGGTTTTCCACTAAAATCCAAAAACATAAAATCAGGCTAATTAGTGCTATTAAATTTCCTCAGGGTATGAGAGCATATATGCTGTGCAAAGAACTAACAATTTCAGTCCTGTGCTTCCTGGAACCGGCTCCAGGACCCCCTCCAACCCTGAAGAGGTTAGAGCATGGATCTTCAAATCTGGACCTCGAATTCAGGCCTTGTTTTCAATGCTCCCGGGTAGTTGGTTTAATGATTCTGATTGGCCACAGAGGCTTCATACCAGCTCACAGGTAAAGAAAGGTTGTAAAATCAGCAGGGCTTGGACCTTGAGGACTGTGATTTGAATTGCCCTGGGTTAGAGGACGGCTGGAGAGACAATTCTGGATTGCAATTAACCTGTGTCATGTCAAATATGGGCCCCTTCCACTTATAAAAAAATAATGAGACACCTAATGACTAGTCATCAAAATGAACTTCCCTTTCAAATTTCACCAGGCAAACAATTTCATGCAGAGTAAACATTTAGTGATACCTTTAGTTTGGGCTGGGCCATTAACCAAATTAACATTTCAGTTACAATTTTGGCTTTCGAAGATTATCAAAACAAAACAATCACAAACAATTGTTGTGCTGCATTTCATTTTGCAATAATGCTCCCGTTTTGTCCTGTCATAAATCTGGTGCAACCCTTTCCAGCCCCTTTTTGTTTGTTTCACAGTTGAATTAGATTTACTGTTCAAACTATTCCACTGTTAAACAGTTTAAAGTTTATCCAACAGATACATGATATTTCCAATGAGTAGTAAATGAGTAATAATATAATAATAATAATATTATTAAAATATTAACTAAAATAATCATGATTATGATATTTTTTCCCGCACAATAGACTCACTATCCCTGAAACATTATCAGCCTGGATGTAAGGGACTCCCTGCCCCAATCCATGACAACAGCAACGTTTCCAGGGCGACCAAGCTTCCCACAGAAAGCAGTGACTTCAGTCAACTCTTTAAAACAACTCTCAGGAAATCACTGCCGTTTGATCCCCTGTTAGCGGCTAATAACCTGAAATAAACAAGGAACACTACAAGCTACAAATAATACGCTACTAATCGTATGCTTAGCAGCTACATTGCACCTTAACAGTTACCAGGGTAATAACACTATAAGCGTAGTGTGAATGGAATTACTCAAACCCAGTATATACAGCCGAATAATATCGCCCACCCACCTGAATGCAAAGCATCACTGGAACAAACTGCTTTGCCTTTCGAATTTTAAAAGCTCATGCAAGTAGAAAGAGTATAAACCTTCAGTCAGTCGGTTTAAAAGGAAACATAAAGCAGATTAACCCCCCGCTGTCCTTGTGGTGCAGGTGTTTGTGAGGGATCCGCGAGCGAGTTCCCAGACGCCGTGCCGCTAAGGTAACGAACCACGATGACCGTACCTTGGCAGGGACACGTAGGTGTGCAGGATTTAACGGGCAAAGCTCATATTTTGTTATGACTAAGCGTCCACACAGCTAGGGGAACCCACAGATCTCCAGGTCAAGCTACATTGGAAAAAAGAAGCAGCCTATAGCAGAGCAGAGCAAAGCCAGCCACATTTGCTTTGGTTACTCTCTTAAGGACCTCAGTTTACAGCACAGAGGCTTCATCAAATAGGGGTCTCCAGCAGAGAGCCGAATGCTGGGCCGCCTCTGATCCTTGAGGGGCTGCATGTTCCTCGAGGAGTCACCAGCCCTCAGGATGGCTGGGAAGGGCGGTGGGTTAAAAGCTACGCTTTCGTGGACTGACGCAGCTGAAGTGAAATTCTCCTCGTCTGTGTGATGCCCTGATTGTGCGATCCAGGAAAACGGAATTGCCCCTAAGGAGGTCTGTCCCAGTGAGAAAAACCCATCACTTGGAAAAGGTAGAGCTACAAGCAACATGGGAGCACATACTGTTTTAATAAGGCATAACAGCTAAAGAAATGCACAGGAAGCCCATAACATCCCTGCTTGAAAGGGTTAAAAGGAGGAGCGCAGAACTTAAAAAATCCAGTTTTTAGGAGAATGAGCATTAACAAAAATGCCTTTGATATTTGTGTACTGAATTCATACTGAAAATGCAAAGGACAGTCGAAGGTTACAAGCACGCCAATGTTTCTGTGTATTTCAAAAAGAATTTTTAAAAATGTGGATTATGGGCCAAAAAAGAGAGAATTATTGCACATAAAAGGAATTTTACATATAAATAATGTTGTCAGTCTTTACAAATGAAATCATCTGAGAAAAAAATCCCCTTGTTTGGGGAAAAACCCCCTTAATTGGATTGACATGTACAGTCCTTTAGTTAAAGGTAAATCAGGCCAGTGAGGTATGTTCCTAAGGTAGCAAAAGTAGGGGAAACTTAAAAGGCATAAACGTGATATAATCTTCCTGTTAAACTGGATTACATGAGCATATATTAAAATAAATAGGCAAAAGGTATTCAAAGGAGATTAATGTTATTGGATTAAAATTTCTCACGTAACAAAGCAATTTGCGATGAGTTGGGGGTGCTCAAAGCTCAACTAGCTGTAAAACCTTGAACACAAAAAAAGTCATCTTCAAAATTCATTTTTATGGATAGGTTTTTTTTTCAGCATTTAGTCTCCACAGTAATAGAACTGTTCACTGGACTGTAACACTTATAACCAAGAGAGCGATGGATAGAGAATGTGTCATTCCTGGACACATCAGAGAGATTTTCCCTTGGAAATCAAAAGCAAGCCATTTAAATACTGGCCAGCTATGACCAGCACCTTAAGTTGGGGCTGTGGATCCCCCTCATTCCAGCAAATTACCACATTTCAGCCAGAGAACCATGATTAACTGTATAAAATTTATGTAGTAGATGCTTTTATCCTAAGTGACACAGAAAATTCAGGGTCAGTCAGTTCCAGGGCAACTGAGAGATAAGGGCCTTACTCAAGGGTCCAACGACAAGATCACTATATCGACCCTAGGTTTTGAACTGGCAACCTTCTGAACACAGTGTCCTAACTCACACACGGGCAAACAGAGGATGGAGAAACCCACAGGCACTCAAATGATACACCACCCCTACTGCATTGGGATTTGAACCCATGACCTAGACATTAGTACAGATTCCTACCCAACTGAACTACACACCACCTCTACTGATATGGGATTTGAACCCATGACCTGGACAATAGTACAGATTCCTACACACCACCCCTTCCAAGATGGGATTTGAACCCATGCCCCGACCACAAGTGTGTATTCCAGCCCCATTGAGCTACACACCACATCTACTGTTATGGGATTTGAACCCATGACCAGAACATGAGTACAGATTCCTACCCTACTGAGCTACACACCACCCCCAGCTGGAATCCCTTCCTACCACTTACTTACTCAGTCATAACATGTCAGATCAATTCTATGCTGTTGCACATCTGTTTTTTTGCACATTGATGTTGCAGTCCTGCTAGTTTTGTACCATGTTACAGAGTAAATAATTGTCTAGCAATGATTCTTCCACCTTGTTTTGGTTGTTTTATATGGGTGTATATATATTACAATTGTCCATGCTTCTTGTTCTATGAAATCCATAACGGATTCCTATATGTTCTACATGAAGGCAAAACAGTGTTCTGAGCTCTGAGCTCAGATAAATGAATTATATAGAATGTTCGCCTTTTTCAGGCCAGCATAAAAGGAGGGTAATCAGCATCCCAGCTAGATGATGGAGCTCAGTTTGCACACAGATGGAGCCTGAAGAACGAGAAATTTCCATCTGTCAGAGAGAAACATGACCAAATTTTTTTCTAAGCAGGTGCGTTTAATGCATTTATGTAGTTCAGATTCTCTGAGGATGATCACCAGGTCACATTCAGGGTAAAAACAAAATACACTGGGGAACAAAATTATACACTTTTGCTTGCAATTAGAGCACCTTAACTTCCTGCTTCTGTAAAACACCACCGAATTCTGATAGCAGCCACTGATAGTGACTTTAAAACTTCCGCCAAGCTGCAACCAGGAAAATCGCAGTATAACAACGCCTCACCCCTACGACATCCAGCCAATCATTAACGCATTGGCTAGAGCTCAAGTGCCCCACTAAAGTCAGGGGTCCTGCCTGGGAAAAGCAGCCCCCCCTACCCGCTCCCTGCGCTCAGCAAGCTTTATCACTGGCACCCAGCATGCTGATTAGCGGATTATTGATGTTGCATCGTTTCTAATTCTCTCGGCTTAAAAAATAGCCCAAGTGCCTCCTAACCATTTCAGCCTAGGGCCCCCAGAGAAGCTAATCCTGCCCTGCCTCTTACCGTAACTTCTCTACAGTGATCACCTACCAGCAAACGAGACATGATTCATTTTGCCCCAAGTTCGTTCTTGGGAGACGAGTTAGCAAGATTGGTCTTGCCAGGACCGCAAGTACGGTCTTTGTGTCTTGGTATTGAGAAATGTCCATGTCATGGTTAATCAGATGGAGGTGAATAGTTTGCTGCTTTACTGGCCATTCGATACAGAAGCATTTAAAGATTCTTGGGTGAAGTGAGAGTTTCCATTCCCATGCATACTAGTCGGCAGGCCACGTACTGTGGAATTCTCTGATTACGTTCAGCAGGCTTTTCTCATTTATTTCCCTTTTTAGGATTTCATTAGCAGCCTGTTAAAAATCCCACTGTGAAGGGCGCAGGAAGCCTTTATTTCCCAGTAACTGCCGAGTTTTAAATCAGACTGATCCAGAGAAATAAATAAAGAACTGCCGGCTGCAAACCATCTGTCAGTTGAAGGGCTTAACTTGAAATGGAAATTGCCAGCTTGCTCACATTTGACATTCTTTCAGTGTCATTCCTCTGGTTGTAACAATGTCCATTAATTGCATTTGAGTCTTACCCCTGCGTTAAGCTTTGCCCCAGGAGAGTTAATTACATTCAGCTCTGCGTTGCTATTGTCGTTCGTCTTTTCACCACAAAACACAGTGACGCAGATTAAATCAATACAGCTACCATCGGTGTGACTTTTATAATGATTATAACTACAACAAATCATACTTTATTCACTATTTGTACAGCTACAGAGGAATTGTTTGGTTTTCTCATGTCCCATCTTGCTCACCTTTAACAGGTAGAGGTGAAGTTTTGGGCGAGAACACCCCCATCCCAAGAATGACACTTAACCAGAAATGGAACTAGTTTTGAACTTAATTAAACTCCCACCCTTGAGCTGCATGGTGGATAATTCACGGGGCATAGCTTGGACTGAGGCGGGATTTTAAAGTGGATTCTTAAGTTTTATTGTATGACTTGGGTCTGTGTATACAGGGGTGTTGTTAGAGATATTGGGCCCTCAAACTAGACCAATCATATTATATTCTACATTTTTAAGGCTTCTGTTGCTCAGCGGCCCTTGGAATAGTACAACCTCCCCGCCCCCCTTTATCATGACCTTGTGTACGTAACACCCGAATACCACGAACTGTGCACCAACATCACCAAGGACGTTCTTGCGCCTAAAGCGCACGATCACTTTCAAGTGGCCAGCAGGTGTCGCTCTTACCACTAACAGGACAGTCAGACGCCTTTCGTTTTAACTTTCAACATGAATCCACGACTTACGGAGGGTATTTCCTTCACCCAGCTACCACTGAAAAAGACAGTGTGTTTAACTAACATAACACGCACACTTATAATCTTGCGTAGCAAAGGAGAACACACATAATCAAATACGACAAACGTGAACAGAAACAGAGTGAAAAATAAATGTTACCATGTGTATTTATTATTAGAGGCGGGAATATAGTCAGTGTTAATAATGCATAGTATCCAGAACCAAAAGACAACTTTGTTTTAACCTTACCTGCGTCTGATAAGTCGGCCAGCTCACGAAGGCACGTTTTTTTTTTTTTATCAAAACGCCATGGAGAATTAATTTTGCATAGTAATTAATGGTAGCCATTAATATTACACACACACACACACACACACACACACACACACACACACACACACACACACACACACACACAATTAAATACGATTCAAATCACACAAATCGGTTTGGTACACAATGAAGGATTCACTATAAAATACTCTCATTCCAAGGAATGCTATGTGAATTATGTACCATGTATAATTATATGTATGTATAATTATGCATGTACGCATGTACATGCATTTATTAATTTGGTTCATTGATAAGTTACAGCCGACGTGTCAGGAACCATGCGTGTTGCAGATGTGGGCTTCATTTTAGACACGCCATTCACACTTCTTCGTCGTGCCGTTACACATTACGACTAATGATCAAACCCAGGAAAAATTACCATACCTCCCATGGCATGATATTAAAAATCCATAGCCCTCACCCGCCATTTTAACATCCTGCAGAGCAGAAGCGAACAAGTCTCTTTTGCACCATTAGAGGGCACCAATAGTCCACATTCAGAAAGTTACCTCTGGGATGCGTGTTTATACTGGCGGTGTGGTCGCTTTAAACGCACCTTTGATTACTGCAGCGAAATTAAGTGCTGTTACATGATCATAGCAAATATGAATACAAATATTTATAATAAATGAAATATCTGAGAGGCAGGGACAAACGTTTGTCATCAATTTACAAGGCTGGTTGTGGAAAGAACTGAGAGTGTGCAATGAGCTTTCGCGTTGCAGGGGATCCGGTAATATAACATTTTATATTCTCATTTTATATAGAGAATGGGGGACAGAGTCATGTTCCCTGCAGGTGGATGTGAGGCAGCCATCCTCATCAGAATACATGACTATCATCAGGTGGAAGATTTGCTTCTAGAGTTAACCACTAGGGGGTTGCTATTGCTACACCATATATCACACTGGTACACTAACAGGATACAGATCCCGTAATCTCAAACATCCAGGTGAGGAAATAGGTTCATATCAACAGAAGCCCATCTATTTTCAGGCTGCACAGGTTGTGGGATTCGTGGTGTGGAAACCTAGTTTTATTTGTTCTAGCAAAATCACCAGTGCACATGAGGTCCCAGTGGATCACCAGGGTAGAGTAACACACCCTCCTTTACTCCACAAACAATGCTGGGAGACAAAATGGCTTGATGGGCAACAGGAAACAGGATGAAAGAGGGTGAACACACTGAACCGGGACAAGGCTGCAGTGGGAGAGGACTGTTAAGTACAATTAATGTCTCGGTGACCCAGTTACACAAATATTCTTAATATAGGAAGGCGATAATGTGCCATTCAGAGCTTTTCTATTACTGACACATGCTCTGGAACAGTTATTTACCAGCGGAAGCAAGGTCATTATGCAGTAAATATTCTCCATAGTCAAACACGATTGCATTATCACTGTCCTGTGAACGGAAATAGCAGAAGCTATTTTTAAAAGTCATCCACAAGTTGGTAGCATTGAAAGTCTAGGAATTTCACTTTGTTGCCATGGCACCCAGAACCGATAGCATCATGTGGGGGAACGCTAGGCCGGAAGCCCAGGAGACGCCACGGCGATCGATTCAGGCGCAGGAGCTGCGTGTGACGCACTGGGGCAGACCCAGGATAACGGACAAGGGCTAGAAAAGACACCCAAGGAAAGATTTAGCACCTTTGGGTCCGTGTGGGCTGAGGTGATGCAGATAATGCATTCCTGCGCGGCTGTCTGGATATCGTGGAGTACAACGCTCCGGAATGGGCTGAGGGTGCCTGTCCAGAGAGCGGCCATGGAGCAGGCCCGAGCGAGAAGCCTGCGGCGAAACTGTCCAGCTTGGCATTTATCTGCAGTTGGAACGGCGTAGATAAGGCTGTATTCCGTCCTCTCAGTCTGCTAACACAGACAAACACAATGCTCATTCAAAATAAATAAATAAACCCCCACGTCATTGTGTCCATGTGAAACACTCCCGTCTTGCGTTGGGCTTATCACTGATATCCTGCGCTCACTGTAGTCATGACTCCTCCCTGCTCTGAATGCTTTTCACCACCCCACCCCCCTCATCCCATTTATATACAGTTCCCAAATCCCAGCGCTCATGTCCACCCCCACCGATGTGACAATTAGCATACCCGCAGCACACCTCCCACATCAGATTCTTGTACGAAGCTGGTCACAGTCCTGCTCTGTGGGGAGGCCTCCCACAACAGGGCCCAGAAAAAACGGCCGGTGTTGGACAGCACGGTCGCATTCCTCAGTCCCAGGAACGAGCCATTATTAGCCGAGCACGCCCCACGACAGCTTACTGCTGCAGTGGCAGTGGGCAGTTCTACAGCCCAGCTACACAGTTGTACCCTAGCACTGCATCCAGCATTCACAGTGACGATAGCAGCATCCTAGGTGGCTGGTGTCCTTGAACCGCTGCAGGTGAAGCGAGGATAACTTCCCAACTGATGGGAAGATCTGGCCATGATTACCAGAACATTAATGTCCAGACTGCTATGTTCTCCGAAATCCCCAGATGAGTCACATTTGCATCCCAGGGAACATATGAAAAGAAAATTGCACAGGCACATCCAATTGAGCAGAAAATGAGGAAGCCATCTTGCCAGTATCTGTGTGACTAAAGAGTTCGTCCCGCTCATTCAGAAGCGAAACTCACGAAGATAAACGTCAATTAACACATTAGCGGTTCTTTGTGTGAATTCAAGGGCAAGTCATTCAACACGCGGTTCCAATGTGTGAAGCGTATTGGTTGGCTTTTTTTTGTCCATTTATAACAAAAAAACCTTCAAGCCACGTTACTTGAGATGTATTGAAAGCCAAAGGTATTCAGCTGCTGAAGTGGACAGCCAGAGCTGTATACTGAATCACTGCAAAACAAACCAAAAAGCACACAGAGACAGAACAAAAAAGACAGCGCGGAGTCTGTCTTCCCAATTAAAATGACGACAACTCTGTGCTGGTTGTTAATGATCTTTTTATTAGCAAAATAAGGGACATGAGTCTACAGGTGTTCCCGGTTCAAAGACCACTGCTAGCTGTGGCAGTCTGTTTGGTTACAGATAACCAAGCCCTCCCAAACTTGTTAACTTTGCTTATGAACGATCCTAGAAGCACTGTGCTATTTAAATTGAAGCTCTCGCTCTTCTCTATATCCCATTAAAACATCTCCGAAGTCAATTTGATTCAAAATATACAGCAACTAGGCCCTCCTCTTCCACAGTGGAAATAAGTTCGTCTTAAACTACAACTTCTCATTTTTCATAAAAAAAAAAGTTAGAAAATAAGAGTGCCCCATCCTTTTTGAAATGTACTCCTGGACACCGGCATCACGCCAGATGGCCTTTCTGTCGGGTTGAGACAGCCGGCGCAGCTGAGGCTGCGTGGCAAAAATGTGCCCAGAGACCTGAACTCCAGACAGGTCCAGTGGCCACAACGGGCAGGTGGGTGGGAAGGGAGTTGGGGGAGGTCTAAACAGGTAACTGTAATTAAAGATGAAAGAACAGGGCAAAAACAACACGGAACAATGTCTGAACAGGGCATGCAAAGGCACAGGTACCAAACATGCAGGAGTCCAAATGGATCCTACCTTTTCAGAAGAACGGGAGAACCCCCCTCCCCCCCCCCACACCCAAACAAGACAAGCCTCCTTTTTAAAAGGGGCAGAAAAGTAAAATAAATGGCCGGAGATGGAAAATAAAAATGGCTGCGACAAGTTACAACGGTACAAATATCCTACACAAATGTTCTCTAAAACTAATAAATTCAAGACAAAAAAGGAAAAACATAAATAAAACTTGCTTAAACTGGCATATGATACATCACTGGTTTGACTGGGAGTCTTTCCCCATGAGTCGGCTTCTCCATTAAACCCGAGTCGACCTGGTCTCACCTCCTAGACAAACAAAAGGAAACAGTCAGTCGATAAGATATGCAGAGAGTCAGAAGAAAACAGGCTCTTTGGGGGGGGGGGGGGTGCATCAGAAAGACGGCACTTATATTCCTATGGAAGGCGACGGAGCAGATTCACGAAAATATCTGACTGTGAATAAAGAGGTACTTCTTTGGGGGGGGGGGGGGGGGAGTTTCCTTTCAAACTGCCAGTTAGTACCTGCATGGGTACCTGCATCTTCGTCAAAACAGCACCAAGCAAGCACACACACCTCACCGAACTCTGCAACGCTCTAGAAGAGCCCGCAGTCCTTCAGGTTGTTCTTGATGATGACGTCGGTGACGGCGTCGAAGACGAACTGCACGTTCTTGGTGTCGGTGGCGCAGGTGAAGTGGGTGTAGATCTCCTTGGTGTCCTTCCTCTTGTTCAGATCCTCAAACTGGCATTGGATGTAGGCGGCAGCCTCCTCGTACGTGTTTGAGCCTGGGGGGAGGGGGCACCACAATGGCGGGGACAGTTTTACAGCCGGGAAAGCTTGAGACGGCATCAACACAAACGACGCCGACATGCACGGAACCGGGCTGGTCTCCTTTTCAACGGTCCGTTTCACTTTAAGGCTGGTTCCGTCACCCACGGCGATGCGGCGCCATGCCGCTCACGAGCGCCGAGCCCCAGACTGAACGCCGGGGCCCCTTCAAGGACGAGACCGTGGCGAAGCAGGGGAGGTGACACATCACCATGACGACGAGTCAAAGAGGGAACTGATAGAGGAAGGATGAATAAGATCCTGCAATGCCGTTGTCCTTTGTGGTCGTGATCGTGTATGGCACTGCTCAACAGAGCCTTACCAGATTAACCTGGTTTATGGGGGCCACACACACACACACAAACAAACACACACACACACACACAAAGTAACACTGAATCCCAAGAGCAGCAAAATTCCACGCTACACTTGCTCTGTGAAGAACAGAAAACAGTGCCAGGCGACACGGAATGGGCGTGACGAAAACAAAAGGCAGCCATTTCGGCACCAACATGAAACAAACGAAAACTGACCGGGAAAAAAAAAAAGGCTGGCAGATCATAACAGAGCTAGATAGAGAAAAGAATATTCTAGCACATGGGGAAACATGAAACGAGCGAGGTTAGAGTGTGGGCGTGACACCCGACCCCTCCCAGTCACACCTTCTCATCAGCTGCAGAGCGTAGCTCCATCGAGCTCTGCTGCCGCCCTGGGCATAGTCAACAAAACAAACTTGTAAATGAACATGGATGCCACAGGCAATTGAGGGCCGCCATGGATGGTTTGAGAAGGAAGCTCTCATTCTGAGACAGCTGAAAGTTTGTCACACCCGAAGGATCTCCTGAGCAGATCTTACTCTGAAGCAGAGGAGAAACTCTGGCACATATCACCATTCCTGATGGAACTGGGGTCCCACAACTGGGGTAACAGGAGAGAGTCTGGACTCACCGGCATACTCCGGGAAGCAGATGGTAAGAGGGCTTCTCTTTATCTTCTCCTCGAACAGATCCTTCTTGTTCAGGAACAGGATGATGGAGGTGTCCGTGAACCACTTGTTGTTGCAGATGCTGTCAAATAGTTTCATGCTTTCGTGCATCCGGTTCTATGAGTCAGGGAAGCAGAGAGATGACAGGGTCTTCAGCGGGTAACGGCTGGGAATGTGGGTCTCCAGCGGGTCACGGCAGGGAGTGCATCCTTTACTTGAAACAGCCCATTTAATGTTGGCCGAAAGTCAAAAGCCTCTAGCATGGCCTCCAACTTTCAGCAATTTGCACTGCTGATTATCTTGTAACCATAACTGTGTGTGTGTGTGTGTACATGGGGGGTTATCGATCAGGGCCTACTGCTCACCATCTCCTCATCCTCGGCCAGGACCAAGTCATAGTCACTCAGCGCCACGCAGAAGATGATGGCCGTCACACCCTCAAAGCAGTGAATCCACTTCTTCCTCTCTGACCTCTGACCACCCACGTCAAACATTCTAGGGAAGAAAGGGGCCCCTTTGTGTACAGGCGATGAGGCGCGCATGCAGACCCTCCTCTTGGAAACAAACACTCATAGATATTGGCATTTGCCATGGACAGGGGCCACCAAAGCTCAGTGCAGGAAGCTTTAGACATCACCCTGACAAGGTGTCACCTGTCCACTGGGGAGTATTCAAGTCTAGCACAAAGAACCAACCCACAGCAAGCCAACAAGTGCAATTCCCACTTCCCACTAAAGTCCCTCAGATTTATTTAATTTTTTTGACAGATGGGCAGGTATGGCGTGACAGCAGGACCAGCTAAACAGGAACCTATCCTGCGCAGCCAAATGCATCACCCTTATCCCCTCCAGCTTAAATATGCATGTCAATAAAGGCTCTTTGTCAAAGACGACTTTATTCATCGTTGGCTAATCATTTGATCTCACCAAGACATTTGTTTCCCTCTATGAGCTTGTTCTGCATAGACCTGGACCAGACTGACCCTTGGCAGAACAGAGGATAACACAGACTTTCAGGTGCCCCTCCCTCATCTCTCACACACACACACACACACACGTCCCATTAAAGCAGTGTTCTCACTTGAAGTGCAGGTCCTTAAAGGTAAAGTGAGTTTCCACAATGCCTGTGGTCTTCACTCTGGTCCGGAGCACATCCTGCTGAGTTGGAACGTAAGCGTTGTTGGCTATCCTGTCGAGGTCATTCAGGTAGCTGTGGGGGGAGGGCCAGAGTCCATTAGAGATGCACCGGCTAATGCGGTCAGTACCCAGTCACAGCTCAGGATGGACCGCATGTCCTTGCCTTGCAAATATGAGCAAGTTCGGAGTCCTGGAACAGATGCAACAGGGCAGTAGAATTTGCTACGACGTACTTTGACATTTTAGAAACGGCTCCCCTGCCTCATGCAGGAAACAGCCCATGTCAAACTCCGCTGGCGGCTGACGATGACAAGACGACATTACGAAATTTCAAATTCTAGCAAAGCCTGACATATCTTTGACTTTGGCCGTGTCTAGGAGGACCAAACGCTGCAGGATGTGCACATAAACAAGCCCCTGGGGAGGAGAGCAGACCCAGCTGACAAGTGACCTTTGAGATGAAGATTGGCGGCAGCGAATGTTCAGCCCGGCGATCCTTCCCGGCTATAGCTCAATATCTCAGTGACTCCCCACCAGGAGATACTGGCACTTATCACCATGACAGCTCCAGATCCTGTATTTCTATTTATGAAGTGTTTGGAGGAACAATGTTTGCTGACGGAACAAGGGGTGAGAAAAATCAACCGGAAATAATTAACCACAGCATCCTTTGTATCTAGATTTATTCAGTAGTAGGTGCTGGTCAAACAAGTGCTCTGAGTGTCTGCTACCTGTGTGTGCGCATGTTTGTACATGTCTACTCATGCAGGGCTAATTTGATCCAGTTATGTTGAAATCAGCTACAGAACAGTAATACCGAAAAACAAGTAGGTCGTTTTTACATTGTCAATAACAGTATGTTACCTTAATAAAATACACAGAGACGCTAATTTGACACGTTGCGTGTTTTTCCACAGTATCAGGTACCACGCTTTTAGTTCTTAAAGTACCACAACTATGGTAGCTCAAGGTGTTGGTTTTCCACTGACGTAAAAACTGCTGTCGAATGACATCACAACTCAAAGTGGGGTATTTTGTACTGAGTTTGAAATATGGCTGTAGCATATCATATTGCTTGGCGATGTGTGATATTTATACCAACACTGTATGTTATGGATAAAATTCTTGTATCGCTAGTCAGCTATATTAAAATAAGCCTGTTTTTTACTTTTAATTCTGCAATGAAATTATATCAGAAGGGGTTAAAGTTTTGCTAAAAATTGTATTTTTAATTTTTTTTTTACTCTTACTATAATGGGGAAAAAATGTATCAAGCTCTTCAATTTTTGTGATTCTTTTTATAGAATCTAACATTTTTAAACATCAGTTTAAAGTTTACCTCCGCTGGTTTTGCATGATAACTGCATGCATTCTCCGAGACAATTGTACTCATTTTTATCCTAGCAATTTAAAATCACCCAAAGACGGGTTTGCGAGAAACTCATGAAATCCTCTCTTGTTTTATAAATACCAGTATTTTTCACAAAAAAATCACATCACTGTGTGTGTGCTATTAGTATATTCAACTAAATACTTTTTAATTTCTCGTCATGCCATCCAGATCTTTTTGTTATACTGTACATGATTTTACAATCAACTCGTGTTTTTATTTTCCGAATCTGTAACCGTTTCAGGCGGCGTTTGTGTTGTGTTTCAGCGGCAAGCTATTTGCACTTTTGGTACTAGAACTTGCCCAGGCGTCAATGGAATAATGGAAGTACCAAAAGTATGGTACTTGGTGCGGTGGAAAAGTGCCCTTTCAGTCCGACTGAAGTCAAGTTAGTTTACAGCAAAATCTGATTGAAAACTGAAACTCTTTTGGGAGCAGGGGTCCCATGGTTTTAAAGATAGACGTTACCACCCCAAAGGGTGACCCCTGTAATGAGCTGGGCAGCTCGGAGGCGGTCGGAAAGCGGTACTGACTATGCAGCGGAGTCGTTGAGCTGGTACTCCCGAGATCGGCTGAAGCATGCCTGCACGCCGGCATCCTTCCATAGACGCTTGATGACCCCAGCCAGCTCAGGGGTCATGAATCCCTCTTCGGCAGAACCCGCCAGCACAAACAGCTGCCGTGCATCATCCTAGGATACAGCGAGTGTCAAATGAAGTCAAGCCCCAACGACACTGAAGGGCCTGATGACTCCTGCGTTCACTCACCGCTCGGCCAGGATCCCCGAAGTCGATTTTCAGGCGGCCCATGGCGCGGATGATGGCGATGATGGACTGGATGGTGTTGCTGTAGACCACGGCCTTGTATTGCTTACATTCGTCCTCCGAGTATCCTGCCTCGTGGATAATCCTGGAGGAGAGGAGGTGGTTTACAGTGAGAAAGCCCTCAGTTTACATGGATAAGGGTGTTCACCTGGACCCTGGCAGAGAGATGCCTTCCTTTCACTCATACTTTACATCTACACCACAAACCTTCTTGTGACTTGCAGAGACATGCTCCCGATTACAGTACTCATAAAAAATGTAGGTAAAAAGGGAAACGGACATCGTTTCAAGGAGGCCACCATAGGCAAGCATTCACCTCATGCCCACGATACCTACAACCCTGTTCCACTGCTCAGAAGCCACGGCTGTACAGGAGCCGCTTTTCGATTTCTTCACAGACCTCTCCATTCAATACTCACAAAAAAAATCCTATTACTTACTCTCGTAAAAAGTTGCCACAGATATACGTCTGCTGCCACTCACATGCATCGCAAGGTAAACACACATCAAATCAAGAAATATATCACAGCCATACGACATACACCTTTACATTTACCCACAAACACAAGGAGCCCTACAGGCCAAGAATACCTACAGAGAGCATGGAAGGTGGGCCCAGTACATTGATACTTACTTCATCTGTTTGACGATTGTGCTCTTCCCCGACTCCCCAGCACCTGAGAGAGAGGGAGAGAGGTGCCGTTTGTGTCCAGCAGCGTGTAGTATCTACACAGGTGACACAGTGGTGACGACAGAACAATCTAAGGCACTAAGCCTAAGATACGACAATATACAAGCCGAACGTGCCCGTTATGTGGAGGATTCAGTCTGGCCATCATCCACAGGATAGTGTGTTAATATCCGCTGGAGAAACTTCCAGGGCAGAACCCCAAACCACGATTTTGTACAAAGTGTAGAAATGAAATGAATAGTATCTTGTTCTAAATTTACGATGTCATCCAGCTGACAACAAACACAGGGTTTAATCAGCGGGCAAGGCTGAACCAAAAATGGCAACATACAACAGTAATCCCTAAAATCAAATCTATTTAGGCTGAAAATAGAACATACAGGTTATGTTACTGTAGGAAGCAGCACTGTAGCTATTGAACAAGCACTCTTCGCACCACAGAACTGCCGCAGATTTTCCTTTCAATGATAAAAATATGGGGGAGAGATGTGTCCTGATGGAAAAAACTACGGGCAAACCGGGAAAAGCGTCACACTGAATCGAACAGCGACTCCTCAGCCATGACAGGCCATCCTGTCCAGGCAGCGGGATGCGGTTGGGATCGCAGGCCCACTCAGCAGCTAGACAGGCTGCGCATTCCTGCCTGACACCGTTTCCCAGACAACAGCACGATGCAGATGCGATGCAAGCGATCACGTTCCTGCAAGTGCGGACAGGAAACCTCACATATGCCGACCACGCTGGTTCCACGCAGTCTCCAGTTCTGCATGGAGGACCCTCCCTCTGAACATGGGTACAGAAAACATACCAGGAAGTACCTACTGCTTCTGCATGGAAAGGCCACACCATCCCTTAAATGGCAAACACTTCAACACATCTCTAATGATGTCACTGATCCCCCCCCCCCCCCGATACTAAGGGATTTCTGTTCCTTGCCTCACACCATGACTAGCAGAATCTTGACCAGTAAACCCCAGTCAAAGTAAGGTTGCCAGTTCCATACAGCCGTGCCGAGTTGCTTCATCCACACACAGAGGGGTAGATTCACGTCACTCGTGTCATTAAACTGTAGTTTTAGTGCGCGTGGTGGCAGGCCGGGCTTCACAAAGACTCCATTCATCAAACGCTAATGCATCCCAATGCAGAAAGCGTTTCAGACCTCAAAAAGGAACAGAGAAAAGAAACGGGACCAGGCTGGCACTGGCGGGTGCCTCGAGTGAGCCGAAGGGCGAGTGGCCAGCTGAGGGATGCCATGCTTCTGGGCGCTGGCAGGAGCACCCCAGAGCATCGACGCATGGGCACTGCCGTTTGTGACGCCATGACTATTTTTGCCGACAGCCCACATTCGAGTCACAGGCATAAACAGAGGTGTGACCACCCCCGTCTGTGAAAGGCTTTAGAAAGCACACCAACATAAAAAAGTCAATGGCGACGAACTGTAAGAGGGAGGGAGTTGGGCACAATAAGACTGGAGGCAAATGAAAAGAAGCGCAAGAAGTGACTGACACTTCAGGCTCAAATGAGCTGTGAGTTGTGTGCGGCCGACTGCGTCACACTGCTATGGCGACCGGCTCCACTCGCTGAAAGATGGGCCCGGCGTGGAGGCCACTCCCCCTCGGCGGGTGGGCCGCATGCACGGCCCGAGTCATAATGGGGCCTCAGCCCATTTCAGAACGTGCAGCTTCCTGGCACGAAAAACACACTATGAAATTCAAGTTCTGCGTGGGAAAAAAAAAACTCCCCACTAAAGGTCAATCTCAAACAAAGGCTGCTGGAGGCTCACTACAGTACAAAAGCTGAGCTGCTCTTACTCAGACGGGGAACCAGACTAACCAGCTGATTACTTATCAGTCACTCACTGAGGCTGACACTGTAGGTGAGTCCATCTCACTCAAATGCTAGTTGTTCTGGTTTCTTTTCTTTTGGTGGTGGTACATTGCCTCAGATGGGCGTCAGACAGTTAAGGACATGGAAAGGAGAACTTGATCCATTTCGCAGCGCAGATCGACCAGCTGTCACAACACTTACTTGTCCGAGCGGAGACCTTGGCAATCCTGTTAGCGCGCGCTGTGTCCCCATTGTTACGAACGCTACCTAGCTTATGACACAATCAAGTGCAAACAGGCACATGTTGGGTCAATCGAAATGAATCTTTTGGCAGAAAATGTTTGTTACGAGTTTTGCGGTAACGTCCTAACCACGTCCTTAACCACCACCAGTGTGAGAGCACAGGCTGTGTGCTGTAACTTCCAGGTTCCTCAAGGGGGTTTCAAGAAAACAGTGCCACAGAAGGCACTTAAGGCCAAGTAAAGGCAAATAAAAATCGAAGATTGGCCCAGGGTACATTTAATAAGTAAATAATCATTTTACTGTGATACTAAAACACACAAATTTCAAGTCATTTATTTGCTTTTCATCTTGTTTTTCAGTTATGGCTGGTGGGGGGAGGGGGGGCTGAGCGTTTTACTTCTGATTGTGGGCTAGCTCACCAAATCTGTTTTTCAAACTGACCAATATTTTAGCTGAACAATGTTTGAAAAAATTTTTGCGTGATGACAAGGAATATGTTACCAGAGTAAGAAATATCCTTTATTTTAGAAAAAAAAAGAACATTTAAACGTTTGGGCTAGTTTTCCACTTCCCCTCAGTACCTGCTGGTACTCACTCAAAGCCCCGTCGAGCAGACTTTCGACAGGCCTGTAATTGGGACGATTCCGGCTGTGCTCACATCTCCTTAATTACGCGGCAGCAGTGAGGCCCGGGCATCCCACGAGGCTGCCCCCCGCCCCCCATGAGGCTGCCCCCCCACCCCGGGTGCCGGGCCCAGCCCTCAGATGACAAACACACAGCACTAAACGGCCCTTGGGGGGCAGTCGGAAAGCGGGCCAATTTCAGCCAATGACAAACAGACCACATGCCCCCCCCCCTAGTTTCACTTAATAGGTACCAACTGACAGGCTCTGCCTGCACCAACACCTTTTCAAATTAATTTGTTTTATTAATTAAAGTTAAAATTAAAATAAAAGCCAATAACCGGGATTTCCTGATCCACAAACATGAGGACGTTTCATAGGTACCAAAATGATAAAAAAAAGAGCAAAGTAATTTATGATATTAAAAGTGAAGTTCCCCCTCCGTTAAGAGCTTAAGCGATTCAACTCCAAACTGTGGAAAAAGCATGCACGCACAGCCTGAACTCAAAACAGGACATTTTCCCTTATCCACCACTGAGCAGAAGGTTTGGTAATCACAGTGATCGTGCCAGTATCAAGTATATCCATCATTAGCAGACAGCTGGTAATTATCACCTTGTATGCCAATTAACAATTAGTGGCAAATGTCTTAATCAAGAAATGATTAAGCCTTAAAAAAAAAAAAAAAAAAAACTATTTACACCAATACCCGAGAAGGTCTGACAGAATGAATGAATGAAATCAGTTGGACATTTCAAGATTATATAAATACCTTTCAGCACATTTTAATACTCTGTCAGCAGGGTCACTTAGAGAAATGGTTTTAGGTCTCCTGATATTGATCATTTTGCTTTCTAACAGGCAGGCTCCAAGCGGCAAACTACTATGTATATAGTGAAATCATATGATGCAATGTCTCACCTCTAAGTCACAGGTAATGAAAAATCTAGAGGAAAATTTTATCGAAGTACAAGAATAGCTAGAGTTGAATTTATCAATTAAAAACAGACCCCGTGGACCCATTTGGAAAATACACAGGGAGTGATAGCTTTTAGGACCCAAACACCCAGCACTGTCAGACATAAGATTAAACTCATGGTGATATCTGATAAGGAGGTGACCGTACTACAGCTGTTTAAGACTTGAGAGTGAGTAATGGTCCTATTCAAGCCAAACGCACCGCTATTTTGCACGGCACTATCCCAGACTTTGTCTGGACGTTCTGTTTACCGTGTCATGCTCAGCGGGTTATAAAAGGAGAGCAGCATCGCGTGTATCCATCTTACAGCTCTCCGCAGCTAATGGACGTAAATGGATGCGCAAAAGGTCAGGCAAACTGATTAATGTCTAATGATGGCCAACACATGACTCGCACAGCCATAAAACAGGGAGGGGATTTACACCGACTGTGTGCCTGGGACAATGAAGCATACAGAGCACAGCCTAACGCATCATTCACAAGAATAGTAATTATTAATAAAGAAAACCTGCACAGAGATTAAAATTCGATTGTAAGATTGTAGCTGGAAAAGGATGCAATCGGCATCCCAAGCCATGTAGATAAACCACCATTTCTTAACAGAGGAACAAGAGACCTTAGGCGACAGAGTCACATTTTAATTAGGGCTATTATGAATTAAATTTGATTAGCGTAGCACCCCACATAATGCTGTTTTGATATAGTATGGTTTGGTTTACCTCAGTGCAATATGCACTGAAGTCGCGGTGAAGAAAAGCAGCCGCCACATTTAAGAGAGGAAATCTTGTGGATAAACAAGGTAAAAAGATGTTGGCGGTGTGGCGGTGGCAAATTTATTAAACATAAGGATATGCTGGGCATAATACAAAGCTTTATTAATATTTTAGTCATACTACTAAACTGCTTCACAAATTGGGGGCGTAAATAAATGTCCATATAGAACTGAAAAGCTGCTGCCCGGCCAAATGCTTCGTCTGTCATCTAAATCCCTGGTGATTATTGCGCACGCGTGATGCAATAGATATATCACCCAGCCCTAATTTTAAACATGAAATATCAAGGCGAAGAGTCTTTACTGCAAAGTAACAAGCAAAAATAGGCATTTTAGTAAACAATTGGAAGAGACTTTAATATTGGATATTACATACGTACCGCTTTTTAAAAAGCCACAAGCTCTCTGTGACTTATGTGATGTGGCTTTTTTTCCATTTGCAGATCTTGTCTTTACAGACTTTGTTTATCTTGCAGGTTTAATTATCTGATTTATTAAATTTGCAGCACACATGCTTGAATAATGTGCGCCTTCTGAGGGCGGGTATCTGACCAATTTTCCACAGAACAGCAACACCATTGACATTTTGTACATTTGCCAAGTGAGCGACGGGATGCTGTGGTTTATGGGCATGTCGATCGGTCTTATTCTGGAGGGAGCCTGCGTCGCTTTTTAATTACTGGTTGACTGGAACTGCAGACTGATCCGTTTGTGCCTACGTGCATCCAGAGACAGCCAAGAGGTCTCCCAGTAGCAGGGAGTATAGCAGACACTAGTGCGGTATCAAACACCCATTCAGACACTGCTCAGTATATATTGAGGTCCTGCAGCTTCGCACGTCGGCTAAATCCAACCCGCTGGCATCTTTCACGGCTGAGGCTCGACATCTCCCCTGTTGGCTTATAACTACGACACTCATCCGCTGAACAATCCGAAAACCCCCCCTCTGTGCTCCTGGCTTTTCGTTACATTACCCAAGTTCCTACTTCCTAGCCATAACAGCCTTCCCACAACAGAAAAATGCACACGTTTTGTACTAACCGACCAGCCATATCTGTCAAGCCCCACGATCGGTCCAAACTACTGAGGTCTGATAAAGAGAATAGGCAGGCTTCAAGTACCTCCTGCTGCTGCACCTGCAGGTCCAGATAGTGACGACAGACAGAAAACCACGACTAAGACTCTGGCACCCCATGACTTTATTTTGTAATGGACTTTAAAAACTACAAAACCAAACCACAATTGACATAAGCTTCTAGCAAACAACGCCAGGAATGGAAAAAAAAAAAAAAAGTCTGGGGATTCCCCTCCAGACCCCTGTAGACTGGCTCAATGAAAGTCAACCCACTGGGCTGTAACTGGTCCCCCCCGCCGTCTCCAGTGACTGATGGCTCAGAACTTTGTGTTTTAAACAATCTGCTGACACTATGGGAGACCAGCCGCCGCCCTCTCAGCCAATCGCGGCACGGCAGCAGTTCGGAGGAGATTCTTTATCCTGGCGCTCCATTGACAGAAAAGAACTGCAGCAGGTTATTCAGTGCTAAGCAGTACAATGCATTGAATGCATTAGTGCTGCCTGCCCCCCCAGACTACTCACAAACATATGACTCGTGGGCGCAGAGTATGCTGGATAAGTGCAGGAGAGCAGGGGACTGAGGAAAGAATACAACCCCCCCCCGGCACCTAAATTTCAGATCCTGTTAGCAACAGGCGCCTTGAGACTAACAGAGTCTGAATTGACGGCACACTGGGCTAAAAAGGGGCAAATTTGCTTAAAATACAATGAAACCCACATTGAATGTAGAAACACACGTTTAAATTACACAATGTTGCTCATGTTTGTTTATACGGCTCTTCCCGTGCAAAATAAAAACCAGATTAACGTGGCAAAAATACATGACCTAACCCGCAAGACACACCACTGCTCACAGACTGGGAGAGAATCTCCTTCTGCTGATTTGGCAACTTTCACAGCAAAAAAAAAAAAAATGTTGTGAAAGTGTTTGTGTGTCAGTGAACTGCCACCATTCACTGGCACACACACACACAAAGGAGAGCTGGCACGAACTGCCTCGATTCAAAGAAAAAGGAATCGGATCCATTCGCATGTGACGCTTCTTGTGAGGCTTTCTGACGAAGCAGATAAAATAAACGAAAGTAACGGAGACTAGAAGCGCTATTGGGGTTAAAAGTAACAAGTCTGGCATGCAGACAATGGCACATATGCAAGGCAAACGAAAATCGAGATCCAAGCCTTATTTCCCCCTGCTTGCCCACAGATGCACAAACAGCTGCTAAGGTAAACGACTCAGAATGTTGGGATCCTTCCTCATTTCATGCTGCCCGTTCAGCATCCGCCCGATAGGGGAACCTCAAGATCTGAGCGCCGGGCCACTGCCATGGGCTCCAACACGCAGAACCAGTGCCAACAACCTGTTGACAAAACATAGCTAATTAGCATGCGGTCACGCCCCCCCACCCCTCCGAGGAGAACATGCCATCTCCGGCTGGCCCAGCAAATGCCAGCCAATTAAAACGGGCATAATCACACCCAAAGCAAAAAAAAAAAAACCACTCTTCAGAGTGCTGATGGTGCAGACCCACTCCCTCCTGTTCACACCAATGTATACCCTGAAGTCAGGCCCAGGAGAGGATACCAGAGAGACCCACGCATGATTCAGCACAGCAAGTCTATGTACGCCTATCTGCTGCCCTGGGGAGTGTCACCTACAGTCATTTCTGCAAGCCACCATCAGAATCTCCCTCTGGTCATCGTACCGTCATACAACGTGGACTGACTGAACTGCAGACCACCACATACTTTTTATGATTCACGTTTCAACTTTTTATTCAAACACACGGCACGACACCCCATGAGCACAAGGCACACTGCAAGGCAAAGCGCATGGGTCACCACACAGCGGCTTCGCCATGCACCCGGACAGGGCGACGGTCAGCCACAATAAGGCCCCTGCTCAATTTTTTAAATGGATCACATGGGCCACACACTCAGCTTACAGGGTCTCTATCGCACTGGCATCCTCCGCCGCCGCCTGTAATCTAAACCAGTTAGCTGCGTTACCTGGTAACCGCTGACAGCCCCAAAATGCAGGGGTGAAAGGTGCTTAACAGGCGAATCGGAAAACGCAACTCGGCGAGAACATTTAAATTTCAAAATGTTCGACAGGTGGATGTAAAAAGAGTGCAAGTCAAAGTTCAGAGATCAAATCTAGTCAAGTAAATGCAAGCAAATAAAAACCAAGTCCAATCTCCAAGATTTATTTTACCAATTAATATTCAAAAAGGTACATTAAGCCAACAGAGGACCTGCCTCAATGCACTGCATCCTCCAGGAATGCTCTTCATATGAACTACCAGTCCCAGGCAAAATCCGAGAAAGTTTTCCCAAAAGACATCGGTAGCCCTACCAAAATAGTTTTAGAAAACCAACTCAATGCATCTGGAGACTCAAAAAAAAAAAAAAAAAAAAAGCTTATTTAAAAACAGTCGACCATCCTCTGCACGCAAAACATGGGGGCTCATCTAAACCAGTATAAACCCTACATTCCATTAGACAGAGGTGACAAAATAGGACCATCAACAAACAGCAGCTTCCATCCTTTAACCAGGAATGAGTGACACATCTGAGGGAAATCAAGAAATATGACATCGATAAAAAAATGTGACAATAGTGGGGAAAAAATGCCTTCGGAAATGCTGGAAACCAGATTAGTCTTTACTGGATGGTTCAGAAATATATTTGTTTGTTTATTCTACATTCCAAATTCTCCATAGCAGCAGAAGGTTTCGTGGAAACTGGAAGGGGATGAGAGCATTAAGTGTAAGAAGCTCCTTCACCAAAACAGTAGTGATGTCCTATTGTTTTTCAGTGGTGACCATCACACTTAAAAAACCCCAAGATACCGAGGTCAACCTAGTAATGACAACACAAACCATCCAAACACCACCCGTCCTCATGACAATATTTACTTATATTGCCCAGAGAAACCCCCTAATGTCAGATACAAAAAAAACAGTACATATTTCAAAAAACCCGACATGAACCGAAAAACAGCCGTTTCCCATTTTTCTCGAGTCTGAGTGACTCACATTTCCCCCATTACAGCTCCGCACCCACTCCGTCCGAATTTTAAAGAGTCTTTAAGTTGCATCACGGTGATTTTTAATTGCAATCGAGGTGCGTGTTTGCACAACAGCGGCGCTACGTTTCTCACTTCCCGGCACCCCCCCACCCCACACCCCGCTTTTTCGGGGACGGGAAACGGCAACTGACGCCCGAGCAAACAGCCGAAATCCTCCTGCTTCCTCCCGACGCCCCACCGCCGGAATCAACAGGTAGCGGTGAGACGAGCGCCGGGAGCCACGGCGCTAAGATGGTGGAGGGGGTGGCATTTCACCTCCTTTCCAAGGAGGAGGGCGAACATTTGACATTTCTGGGCCTTTTAAAAAATGCACTTCCGCTTCTTTAACCAAGAGGAGCAGCGGTGGAAAGGCACGATCCGGCGTGTGTGGCGTTAAGACCCCAATCAGTGAATAAATCGGTCCGCTTTCCACTCTACATACGTGCATGCTTCGCTAAACTCCCCCCAGGGTTTGGTTCACCAAACGCCTCCCCATACTGTTGCACCATTTCCCTTTGTTCCGCTACATTCGACCATCCACGTTGCCTGCTAACCCAGCTGCGATTTACACCCAACCCGCTGACAACAACCGTGCTTTAATGCACCATCCACATGCAGCACACGGTCCCTGTCCGTCGTACCTGCTGTTAAGGGTCTTACTACTGCTGGTGCATACAGGGGGTCAGGGCGGCGACTCATCGCATCAAGCCGCCGCAGCCCGAAAAGTTTCACCCGAGTCCGGTTCTTACCCAGGAGCAAGAGCTTCACCTCCCTCGCCGCCTTCTCACCATCGTCCCGCAAATTCCTGTCGATCATTTTACTGCGCTCGACGGCAGCTTTGTCCTCCGTGCTTAAGGTGCACCCCATCCTTAAGCGACTTCTCGAAGCGATGCAAAAGTAAAAAGGTATAAAATGTTAAGTACCAACATGCAAGAGTTAAAAGAATGATCCTCCCCAGAACCCCACACACGCCCTTTTGTCTTTCGGACTCAGGCTAAAAAAAACGAAAATGACTTAAGGAAAAGAAACCTAAGTCACTTTCCTAAAAGATAAAGTTAATCTTCCCCTTCGCCGAACCTATCGGTACAGCATCAAAATGCTTTTTTCTCTTCTTCAAACGCAAAAACCAAGAGCGGGGCGGCGGCGGACACCCCAAGCGAACGACCGTCCTACTCCGCTCTCCAGCGCTGACTAAACGCGCTTCCTGTTCACATACACGCGGGCCCGCGCACGCGCACGAGCCCAGGCACGTCGACGCGCGCCCCCGTCTTCGCCGCAGTCGTTTGACTCGGGGCGTACGTGCCGCTGTGTACTAGTGCCGGGTTTACGTTCCACAGCGCTTGCTTAATAAGCTGGAGGGTTTCAGTATGAAAAAAACATATTTCCTTCTTGCATCGTTACGCAGCGTGTCTGTGTGATCTATCTGCGTTGTAGAAGTAATACTTCGCAAAACAGATGTGAGAATCTCGAGAGCAGATTTGTTTGCATTGAATTAATTTTGCTTCGTTTAGATGATTTCTGGAATCTAAAGATAACTGCAGGCGCAGCTTAAAAGCATATGGTGCCGTAATGTCATAGGGTCAGTCGCTTCTGCTGTTTGCTCCTCGTCAACAGTTCGCATAGAATTAATAAAGTGCTTAAAATTTTGTCATGGCTGAATTTTGTTTTGTTTGTTGGTTTAATTGATTGATTGGCCGGGGTCCATATTTGTTTCTGTTGAAACGATACAAATAACACAGAAAAATTGTCGCAATAAAAAGGGAAGTTGTGATGCTGAGATAATAGAATTTTCCACGAATCATTTAGCGGTTGAGTGATTAGCGCTAATTATCTCACATCTTCAGGGTTCAAGTTCAAAGCCCAACTGTGTGTGTGTGTGTGTGCTCTCCATTTATTATGTACGTTTTCCTCTGTAGTACAAACGCACTCTCATTGGCTAACTGGTGACTCCGAATTGCCCTTGTACTCAGTACATACATGCATAGTGATGGACCGAGATCCCTGCCTTGGTATACTTCCATAAATCCTCCACTTGTTCCCTGTTGCATGAGATAGGCTGCAGGCAACCCTGACCAGATTTAGAAATTGGATTAAGAAGCTGCTGCTTTTGTTTTTGATCTTATCTTAATTTCTGATCTCATAGATTGAATAGGGTATTCCCATTGTAACTGATTTCATTGCATGTTTAATAGATAAATTAGAGATATCCTGTCATATTTTTTCCATCGCCTTGTTTCTTTTGTTTGGGTAGATGGCTTAATGACTGATTAAACAACCACCAACAAGAAACCATTTTATCTCACTACCTGATTTATTTTTTCACTCCACAAGATCCCATAGTCTGTGAGATGTTTATATTTTTTCCCCTTGTAGTAATAACAATAATCTCATTTGCTAAAATAGGACACCTTGGGATGCTTTTTGTGTTTCCCTCATCCTCACACACAAATTTGATAATATTTTACTTGCTAATAATATTCTCAGAATGAATCTTGGAGCAAATTGATTTTTATAAATCCTGTTCATGCCATGTCACTAAATTGAATCTGTCAGAAATTTTATATATAAGACAATGTGGTTGGCAGTATCCTGAGATGTGTTTCAAAACATCCAAGCCTACTGAAGCATGATATTGAGGGCATATGCTGTACCTTACGTACGGCAGCCCTTTCTCAAGCTCTCATTAAGCGATATTCGTTACTTGGAGAGGTTACTATATCGCCTCTTTTAACTGGAAATCTGCAAATAATTATCTGACTAAATTCAAGAAAATATTTCATTTTCAAATGTTGATCATACCTGCAATGCTTCCAATGTGGATATTTTTAAAGTAGCCATATTTGTTTTCTCTTTTATCTTATTTTTATCTTAACTTATTTGCATTTGTGGTTTCTGTGTTTAAGGGGCTCTTCCCAATACGTGGGCATAATTTATATCAGGTGTGATCGTCAAATGAAGGAAGGTTTCGCGTGACCTCTGCTTGTGTCTGCTTGTAAGTAGGAACTGCGATATCTTGGTCTCTTGTTTCCAAGTTACTATCATCGTCTCCATGGTGACCGGCCAGCCACTCTGTTTGTTCTCCCCTTAAGCCTGTGTTTACAGTCAGTGTGCTTAAAGAGCCAGCAGCCACCCGCCAAATTCCGTTTTCCTACTAAATTTGATGAATATACACCCATCTCTTTCGATGTATGTCTTTTTCTGGTTGTCAAACAAAAGATGTCAAGCACCAGGAAGGGACTTTACTGAGATTATACTGGCATCCTGGACAACGAGAGCGATTTCCAGTAAAATCTACGCTGTAAGATTTGTATAGCCTGCTGTTCTGCAAGTGTTCTGCATTACACCGACAGGCCAAAAAAAAAAAGGAATTTCCGTGCTGCAGTTATTTGAAGACACTTCATTTTTGGATGGTGGTCAAACACAGAAGTCACGCATAAGGAGCATTTTCAGGGAGGGTAACGTAGTCTAACAGGAAGAACCGCGACAAACAGCTGACAGGCCAGGTCAATTAGCAACTACTGCTTTTCAAGATGTATTTACAATGGTACATATGAAAAAGTTAGGGCTTAATCTCCACTCAGCAGGTGCTAAGTGAGAGTATTAGCTGAACCAACTTACTGAAGAATTAGACAATTCAGGGAAAGTGAGATTTGGGGGCCGATTTGCTTGAGAGACAGAGCAGAATCTGAAACATTCAAATAAGCTTTGTGGTGCCAGAGATGCATAACAGACAGATCAAATCTGGCTAATATGTACTGATTACATGCGATGCAATACAACAATAACACAAGTATGAGGGACATCCCAGACATGAACTTGCCTGTGTTTTCAAAATGCACAGAAGTTTTTAAATGATTTTTTTTCCATTATCACAGAAGGACGTGACGTGTTCTGTGAGCATTTTTGGAGTGTTTGTCTTCATATGACCTTAGCGTATCCATAACTACGTGCAATTACCATCGTTCAGTTCTGTCATTGCTATTTGTTACTGAGTTACCTTTAATATGCTAATCTCCTATTCAGCCACCTTCCACTTAACTTTTTATATCTGCATATTTTCCATCAGTCCATCCATTTTTATGTCATTTATCCAGTTCAGGGTGACTGGAACCCTGGATCTTATCCCAGGAAGCCCAGGGTACCTGGCAGAGGACACCCTAGATGGGCTACCAGTCTATCGCAGTGCTATTTTTGAAAAATAAATGTCAGCATTTGACACATTATATAACGACTGTTTTCCATTTTATGAAACTCTTGTGCTTGGTCTCAGAGGGCGGGGACAGTGGGCTGTTTGAATACGTCCGAAGCCTGATCACACATCTGAGAGAGGACAGCCTCCAGGTTGGGTCTCTCCGGCGGCCTGGCAGATGTTCGGACCTCGGCGTCGATCTGCACATTTGCATGCGGGATGGTTTCGGCCGCACGAGCTTGCGGCACACGACCCATGTTTTCCACAAGCATAAGTGGAGATGCCCGCGGTCACCGAGTCACGCGTCAGCCTCATCCCGGAGTCACGTCCAACCACCACTGTGTCACTGGCTCAAACCACAGTCGCTTGTCTTTCTCCAATTACCAAGAACGTAAAATCCATGGGCGCAAAGATATTTCGGGGTGTGGTTGGGGGGGGAGGGTGCGCGGCCCAGATTACATCGTGTGGTCCAGAATCCAGCAGCTGAGCACCCCTGATGGAGTCAGTAGATTTAATTTTACCTGCCATTTACAGTTACAGAAGACAATTTAGGGCTGACAGCGGGGGGTGGGGCATGAGAGGGGTTGCGGACAGGTGTTTCGGAAGGGTATGGATACCCTGGCAAAATCAGGCTGTCCATAACATTGGGCTTGGGGCCCCAGAATTTCTAAGTACGCCCCCAGGAGGGAGGTATGCTTTCAAAGACGATGTTTTTTTCTTATATTTTCCTGACATCCATGCGTATCCCATGACAACTTGAGCCCTGCATTGAACTAGCTAGGTTAACGCTACATAGAGTATCTGTAAAGGCCAGCATAACTTATAGCTTTATATTTTATGCTTGTTTATATCTGGAAATTTTCCTGGCAGAAATTTTGATAGAGAACACTAAGGAAGGTCCCTGTAGTTTCCAGTTTGTATTGTTGTGTGTTCTGAGGAATACAGTGAGATCCTTATTCCGCAGTTGTAGGGTAGGGGACAGGGGCATGGGGGACAATAGGACAAAAAGCAGTGCAATATGAGACAAGACAGTGCAAAACAAAAGACAGTGCAATATAGGATGTGAAACAATACATAAGTTGTAAATAGCTGGACCCCAGGTTCCATTTCAGCCTGCATACCAAGGCAGCAACTTTCCCAGTTTAATTATACTGTGTCCGGATCAGAAATACTGAGATACACTATATGGCCAAAATTATGTGGACATCCCTGTTAATTAGAATAATTGCCTGATTAAGCCACATGCATTGCTGACACAGGTGTATAATTAAGCACACAGTCAACAAACATTAGCAGCAGAATGGGAGGTTGTACCGAAGAGGTTAGTGACTTTGCACTTGGGGCCGTCATGTGACGGCAACTTTACTGTCAGGTCACCATATTTCTGTTCTGATAGGGCTGCCCTGATTGACAGCAAGTGAAGCAACTGGGAATGTCAGAATGTCTGGGAGCAGGTTCAGTCACAAAGTTTTAGAAAATCAGTGGTCAAATCAGTGTCCTCTGCATTTGTATGTAACTTTTGTAACATAGCAGGGGGCAGCTCAGGGTACCTCAGTGGCGACTTGCTGGTCGGGGATTCGAACCAGCAATCTTTCGATTATAAGTGCGCTTCTCTAACCATCAAGCCACCACTACCCATAGTGGGAGACCCCACAAGCTCACAGGAAGGGACACGATCTCCCAACATCAACACCCAACTTGAAAGGCTGCAAATCCCATCAGCAAGGTTCCTGCATCTAATGGAAAGCCTGCCCAGAGGAGTACAGCCTATCATTGCAATACTGGGAACAACCAACTTCATATTAATACCTTTGGTTTTGGAATGAGATGACAAGCAGGTATCCACATCCCTTCAGAACAAAAGAGGGACCAAAATGAAACAGAAGTTAAACCTGAAATTGTTGTTGCATCGGATCACTGAAAGTAGTACTAGTTTTGCGTACTCATGTTGCAATAAAACAGCATAACGTCATCAGGTGACCTTGCAGGCTGACATTTGATTTATATGGTGTGCTTGACCTGACCTGCGATTGTCTCACACGCGGTTCCTGTGTCTCAGAGTAAATAGTTCAGCATTGTGAAGGGTTATGACACACTGTGAGTAGTGCGATGCCCCCCCCCTTCAATCAGATGGGAATGCCGCAGGTCACACATCCCGATGTAAATGTGCCCTTTGCACATCAGTTACTGCTCGTGTAAATTGTCTGTCCGGAAGCAGTGAATTCAACTAAGACACTTTATCACTGCAGGTTTCCAACTAGGTCCTGAGGACTGCCAAGGCTTTTGCTGCTCCACAGAAAATGGCTTTGCTTGTTATTCAGGTGTGAGAGCTTGTACAATTTAGGCTCTTTTCAGACCATTTCCACCCAAAGTAGTCAGGGAATCAACAATGATCAGTGTCCTGAGACACAATGAAAAAATGTGGAGACTTTGGTCCTGGTGGGCTGTGACTTATATCTTAAATCTTTGGTAACTGTGTAGTCCATACACCTACTTAGCTGGCGTAACAGAAACACAATGTCTTACTCTTATTTGGATTTTATAATGATGTCAGTAGTCTGAAGGGTGGTAAAATGCAAATCACACTCAACCCCTAAATTGGTACATCAGAATAGTCCAGAGAAACACTGACTCTCATTTGATTACCTACCATGACGACATTTTGTTTGGAACAAAAGCTTAATTTTTTTGGCAATATCCATTGCATGTAATGCTATTTTTAATAGATGTGGTCTTTGTCAGAACAGTTAATAAATCTGGAATGGAATTTGGGAAGAGACGATACCCAGGGAATGATGCCAATTCAGGATGTGTCAAAACACCTCAGTGGGTTTCATGGAGCAGAAGATAATTTGCTCTGAATTGATGAGATTGCTGCTCAGGTTTCCTGTGGTAGGATAACAAAAATATTAAACAAAAAGCAAACAAAAGTATTGGGGTTGGGGGGGGGGACCCAAAATCTGACTAATTCCAGGAGCTCTCAAGAACATGTTTTGATTCTTATCTGTAATCAATGAGGTTGAGTTAAGAATGTGAAATTATAACAAATGACTCCAGTGTGACACAAAATAACCATAAAAATATGAGGAGAACCATCCGAAATTTGGGTTTGATGTATGGGAATCGGGCATCGGCCAATCGCGGGCCACAGTGGCTACACGATGAGGTAATTCACTGGCATCCAGTGATGTCACCTTGCAACTTCAATTGGAAGCCAAATAAAGGGGGGTCAATATCCTGCTCAATGTCAGCGGTGTTTAACAGCACAACACCATGCATTTGTGTGGGCCCCCTGCAATTCTGGGCCCCCCTCTGTTGGCCACAAACAGTCACTGCACTACTGGGGGCCCCAGAGTGACTTTTTCGGTGGGGTCACCCAACACTCCCCAGCTCACAATCACATTTCGGATCCACACCTGTACATTAATTGTGGGGATGTGGTGACGTGCAAGGGAGCAGCATGAATTGTGGAATCATTCACATTTTCCATTTCCAGCCCTTTGCATAATATTTCCATCTGGAATGGAAGCAGCAGGTGGAGTATGCAAAGCTTACTGAGGGAGCCCTTCACGTTCCTGCTGTGGTAAGATTTCCCTGGGCGACCACATGCCAGGTGCAAATGATGTCTAAGACCACAATTGCCGTCGTCCTAAGTGTCCCTGGGGCATCTGGTGGCCCCTGCTATTGACTGAAGTGCCACATATCTGTGCCTCACGCCTGTCCTATGAGATTTGCTGGTGTCTATATTGAGGATAAAGGAGTCTAATATGGCTGCTTTTATCCTGACCGCTTGAAAAACACAGGACCTGGCTATCGGACTAGAAATCAGAACAGCAGATAGATCAGACCAAAGTAAGGCCCAATCAACAGGGTGTCATCTTGTGTAGCTCCTATGACATGTTTAATATGACCTGTACCTGGGGTGGTTTAAGAGTGTGCAGTTCCTCTGATTAGCAGCAACACACGAGCTAAGCTCCGCCCCTTTATGTCTGGCTCGCTGCCATGGTAACGGTTAACCGACAGGTGCTGCGAGTAAGCAGGGAGGTACAGACATGCTCCACTAGGAAGGAGAGACACCATCAGGACAGACTCTCCTAGAACAGCATTGGAACAACATCTTGGGTTATAGTGAGGAGACGGGTTTTGAGGTTCCTGGTTTCTTACCATTCCTTCAGCTTTTTTAACAACTTTTCAAAAAACTTTTGTATCTTATGTACAAAATTATTCTGAGGCTTCCATTACCATGATGTTGTCCTGCTGAGCTGCTCCGTATTTGATGACAATATATGCAAATCAAATGAAAAGATAAATGCAGATAAAGGCGGCTCTGGCAGTAAAAGTAATTCAGGCATGAAAGTCATGAACAGCGACAAACTTTTTGGCCCAGATAGCTTTTTAGGTCTTAATCAAAATCAAAATTATTTCTTAAAATAAGCAGTTTAATTTGTTTCATGTGTGTATTTAATTTAATATATGTATGTGGTGCATGCATTACAATAAAAGACCAGTGTCAAGATTTTGTATTGCCGCTAAAAGAATTATCGCGTCATTAATACAATCCTCTGTATGTTTGTACATGCGGCTGATACAGCTATGCATGTAAACGGGGTTGTGTCTCAATTAGCGACTCGTTAGGTCATTAGGGAACAGACTACACGTGGCCTGTGTGTGGGGGGGGCATCTGTTCTTGCTGTGTCAGCACAGGTGAAGCACTGTGCCAGATCCCTTGATGAGAGTCAGTGGATCATGAGGAGGTAGGGCTGCACTGCCCCCTGGAGGCATAACATAGGCAAAGGCACAGCAGCATAATCACCATTATACAGCCTTTCCCTATCTTCCTGCCTCTTCCTCCGATGGAATACTGTCAGATTAAGAGATGAATTTTTAAATGAACCATCTCCCTCAACAATGAATATCAAACCTGGTCAGTTATTCTCCTTAAAGCCATAAAGATGCTAGGCTATAAAAACGACATACTGCCCAGGCACTGTAACTTTTCATTATGATTCAGAGTTTTATTCTATATAAGCGCTTCATTTGCAATAAATAGCAGCAAAGATACTGTGAGGTTCTTTTGAAGATGCTTCTTCAAGCAATATTTTCCTGCATAATTACACTTACCACCAGGGGGCAGCAACTACACAGGTAATATCCATACATTTTCCAGCTGCTTCTCTAGTACACGAATATGGGGGGAGGCCTAGAACCTACCCGTAGGAGGCACATCCATCACAGGGCACACGCACATTTAGGAGATGAAAATCAGCCTAACTGCTGTCTTTGGGCTGTAGGTGGAAACTCACACAGTACGAATACGTGCAAATTTCACTCACAGAGATCAGTAACTAGATTGGAGCCCCCAACTCTGACAGTGCGAGACCCCAGTGCTGTCCACTGTCCAGCTTCATAACAAACGCTGACTTACAATGTTATTGCTTGCAATTTATCTGTGTAGGTGGACCAATGATACCAAATGTCTAAAACGATAATCAGTAGTAACCAAAATAAATGGGATCCTAAAGTTCTGAAATTGAAAAGCACTTAAAGTAAAATTTTTGTTCCATGTAGGATCTGTCTTTAACATCAGGGATTCCTCGCCTCCATGCATGTGTGTACGCAGGGCCTGCAGGTTTTTTTATCCTGCATTCCTGGGCGACCATGCGTGCAGTGATGCAGCAAAAGGGCAGTGTTATGATCCACCCACACTCCTGCATTAGAAAATGCAAAAACACCGACGCCGCTGCTCTTTGCGACCGTTATCAGGTCACAGTGAACTGTGTCATGCAGCAGTATATTGCGATGCTGCCGTTGCGATCTGATAAGAGATGTCCCCAACTGTCTCCGAGAGGCTGGGCTGTATTTATTTTCGCTTTGATTTCCTGCAGCGTGATGCATGTTCTTGGGGGGAGGGACCCTAAAAAATGACAGCTTGGCCACTCTTGGGGAGGTGGGAGACTGAGTAGATTTAGCTGACCAGCGCCCCCTTCAGTCCAGAACCTGGAAAAACATACTGCTCTACCCCTCCACCACCTGATAACAACCCTGGGTGTTTGACGAATGTGAAACTCCAATGCAATAAACTTTATTGTATTCTGTGCTTTAAATGTTTTCGGCCTGTTTACTTTTATAATCCTGGAATCATTTTACGGCAGATGGACACAGTTTCCCACCTTGGTGATTGCACTTTGACCAAATTGCAGAGCGCCCAGCTTTCACACAAAAAATGTCTAAAAGTGAACCCAAATAAGGCAATAACAACAGCAATAAAACTGCAGTCCTCTGGTTTGGGGTAACTGGACAGCTCTGGGAATGACACTGCTTAACACTGCTTTCGGATTACAGTTCAACTGGGGCAACTTCACCCCTGAAAATGGCCGTCATGGTTACATCAGGGCTGCCTTCTGCTCTCCTGCTGGGAGATGCTTTATCAGCAAATACTGTATGAAACCTCGGGCAAACTTCTTCCCCAGAGAGGACATGGACCGAATTATCACCCTATATGCCTGAAGGCCTCAATCTCCAGCGAGATATCGCCAATATGAACTTAGACTTTATCCTCCATACCTGTTTATGGTTCTCGGCCGCCCTGGCGTTCAACGGACAGAGGTGTTGCCACATCACTAAACACCCCTTGAGATATCTTGACAGTTGCGCTTGCTGCCACTGGCTTCATGGCTTTGCTTGTTCTTCAGGCATGAAATCTTGCACAACTTAGGATCTTTTCAGACCACTTGCACCCAGAGATCTTGAGCAATCAACAGTGATCAGTGAGCGGAAGCACGATAAAAAACCTGAGGAACTCTGACATGGGGTGCAACCACAAGCATTGGCTCATCGCCGGGGCCGTCTTGGGTGCTCTGCTGGCTGTTCTTGGGGGTATCCTCATTCCAGTGGGGGATTCTGTCATCAGGGACACCGTCACAAAGGTATGCAACCATACGCCTTACTTTGGAACGCCAAATCTAAGCTATGGCAACCGGTCAAAGCTGTACAGGATGGAAAACTACAGGCATTGAAAAGCTCTGAAACATTTTAATTGTGAACAGTGCATTATCTTTGCCAGTTGTAACACTGTGTTTCTCCTCGTAGGAGACAGTCATCGAATCGGGAACCACCGCTTATGAAATCTGGTCGTCAGCAGGGGTACCCGTGTATCGGCAGTTTTGGCTGTTCGATGTCCAGAATCCATTGGAAGTTGTAGAAAATGGGTCAACACCGGTGGTCGTGGAAAGGGGGCCCTATACATACAAGTAGAGTGCATATATCTAGCAACTTTTTAGCCTGTTTTTAATTTTGATCATATGATTAGCAGTAAAAAAGCAAGACATTCATTGTTTTAAGTAGGATCATGCCAAAGCCATATATGGCTACATAGTAACTTACTGTGGTCCTGGTCTCAAATTTAGTAAAAAGTAAACTTTTCTGTCTCCTCTCAGTGGAGAGAAAACTATCAGACACAGAAAATTCTGACATGTTCTTCCTGCATTGTCTGTTTTGTCCAGGACCCGATACCTGCCCAAAGAGAACATCACAGTACACAAAAATGGCACCATTGCATTCTTACTCCCAGCTGAAGCCGTATTTGTGCCTTCAATGTCGATAGGACAGGAGGAAGATAGAATCACAGTTCTGAACCTGGGTATACCGGTAAGTCCATGGAAGATGACCTCAGTAATCAGGCTTTTTATTTAATGTCATTTTTCTATGCTAAGTTGTATGTGCAAGTTAACAGTCACCTCTCTGTGCATACATTACACACTTCCCTGTGCCTCACTGCAGCTTTAATTTAGATGCATCAAGCTCTACTTCACTGCAGTTTTACCTTAGACTCACCTCTTTGTGTACCACTGCAGCTTTCCTTAGATTCAGCTCCTGATGCTTTACTGTATCTTTACCATAGACTCACTGTTCTGTGCTTCACTGCAGCTTTATCATAAACCCATTTCTCTGTGCTTCACTGCAGCTTTAATTAGATGCATTGGGCTCTATTTCACTGCAGCTCTACTTTAGACTCACCTGTCTGTGCTTCACTGCAGATTTACTCTAGACTTACCTCTCTGTGCTTCACTGCAGCTTTAACTTAGACTCACCTCCTTGTGCCTCACTCTAGCTTTAATTTAGATGCATCAGGCTCTACTACACTGCAGCTCTACCTTAGACTCACTGCCTTCTGCTTCACTGGACCTATGCATTAGATTTGTCACTCTTTACCTCACTGTTGCAAGACCATAAAGGTGATGACATTTTGATCCTGCCTGAATTAAATCAGACTCTCTCAGCTCACCAGATGTTCTTAGTTTACTCAGCCTCCTTCTTCAATATCTCTCCCCATTTTATTTTATCATGCAAAGGACTGTGCCAAAAGTTCATGCTATAAATGATTACCTAATTTTATTTTCCACTCAAGGTTGAAAGATCATATGTATTTTATGATCTGGGGTATTTCATAGCCTTACAATGTTGATAATGCTGAGCAGACGTAAATTGCTTTATTAATATCATGTCAGACACCAACAGAAAGGCTTATACACTCACAAGTGGCCCGTGGAAACATACGTATGACACTGCATGCATGGCATGTGTGTAACACGCTATTGATTAACATGGGGGTGATGTGTGACCCAGTGGGAGAGGAATCTGCACCCATGGGTAGAAGGTAATGGGTTCAAATCCTAAGGCAGGCAAATTAATCTGATTATCATTATGTGCTTCAGCAAAGCCCTTAACCTCACTGCACCTCTGGAGCAGGATGCTGACAAAGTCTCCACTCCCTGACCCCAAGCTTTCCCCAGCTCTGGACAAAAAATGTTTAATGAATAAAAATATTGTTGTATAGTATGTTATATAATACCAGGGAGCACACATAGATTGTATTTTTTTGTAAGAGTGTCAGCCAAATGTGTAAATGTAATAATAATAATAATAATAATAATAATAACAATAATGTTACTAAACTGTCTATAGGTGTGCATGTGTGAGTGAATGGTGTGTGAGTGTGTCCTGCGATAGGCTGGCCCCCTGTCCAGGGTTGTTCCCTGCCTCGTGCCCATTGCTTCCTGGGTAGGACCTCCCGCGACCCAGCAGAATAAGCGGGTTGGAAAATGGATGGATGGATGGATAATAATAATAATATTCTTACTACCATTTTTTTCTGTTATTCCAGGCTGCTCATGCTCTGTTTCCCGAAAAAAATCACGAACTGCTGAATCTTCTGATCAAAATAAGCAATGCCTCACTCTTCCAAAGCAGGACTGTTAAAGAGATCCTATGGGGTTATTACGATCCCGTAACGATGAGGAGAGTTGGTGTGTTTTACCCAGTAAGTACAGCACAGTAGTCAGTGAGCCTCACATTCACACGTCTCTGTCATGCACAAAGCTACATTTAATACAAGAACTACAAGGGGTTTTAATGAACGTTTACAACTTGTTACACAGCAATTACAAGCCTCTCTACAGAAAACAATCCCCTCTTATTAATCTTGGTTTTCTTCATACAGTACAATGGCACATTTGATGGGTACTACAACGTTTACACTGGGAAGGAGAACATCTCTAAGGTTGGGGTTATTGACAGGTGGAAGGGAGAGCGGTAAGTGGCTGTGACTATTCATATTCCACGGCTTTTTCGTGTTACTAGTGCGTGGTGTAGTATTCATAGTGGGGCACCATTGCTTAATCACAACGTGGATGAAAAACAACACACTCAGCAACGTCTTCACCCAGCCTAAACATCAACTGACAGACGTTTTACTGATGCATATTCCATTTTTTTCAGGAAACTGCCCTACTGGAAGGACAACTACTGCGACATGATTAACGGAACAGGTCAGTCTGGTGAGGCTACAGGTGGCAGAAGTTTCACGCAGCTGCTGCACGATGGCCGGGATAGTGGTGATCAAACTATGTCATGTGCATGGTTCATGGATCCTGCAACCTCCACTGTGAGGGTCAGACACTGTATACATGCTTAAAAAAACTCATGTCTCCTGATCAACTTAACAGCGTTTTAACAAAGACTCGATGAAAGTCTGTGTTTGGAGCATTTAAAGATATCTGCTGAAGTCATGAATATAAACTGAGTTGAAAAAATGGGGGTTTGTAGCTGAGAATCTGATTTTGGGTTTAATGACATGATTAATGCAAATAAGTCAGGCGCAAGGCCTTTCTGCACTCCAGTATTGATTTTGCACTTGCCATTGTAAGGGGTCAGCGCAACACCCACCTGCCTGTCAGTCAGTCTGGACTGGGTTCAGTTACAGAAAAAAAAACCATAGCGGATTTTTGGTTTGTATGCTAGCCGCTAATAAACAGAGATTTGAACAAACTTTACAAATCACACACTGTAGAACTCAGAGGGCATGATTGCATTAACATTCACATAAACATAAACAAAAATAATAAATACCGTATTAAAAAAACAATACACAAAAGACACAACAATTCACAGTCACATCATTCAGTCGCATGCCTTTTAAGCCTGCAACAAGTCCGCACAATATCAGTCCCAAAAGTAACAATCAACTCAGTTCCAAAAGTAACAATGCAAAAAGCAGAAATACCACATTGATAACAAAACCCACCAAACCAATCCAGGGCAGTGCAGAAAGGCCCAGAATAGGGGATGAATTCACCAATCAGTTTGCTAGTACTTCACCTTCCCGAAAGGAGGATGTCAGCTGAAGGTCTCAGCCAATTGAGCTGAATCATACACAACTCTGCTGTGCATCACCTTCAAACAAAAGAAACTCTACTAAATCTAACAGACTGCACATGTAACATTCCATTTTTCAGGCCGCATCTAAACATCACCTTGTGTGGACAGAGTAATCCCATTTTTCCTCTTGTCTACTTTCCTTTACACCCCTACACAGAAAAAGCACAGATTTGGGGAAAAAAAAACCTCCCCCTTGTGGTTGGAGGCAGAATTACAGAAGAGTTGTTACAGGAGTATTCAATGCAATGCGCTCGAATGTGATTTGCTTCATTTTTAACAGATGCTTCATCATTTGCACCTTTCCTGGACAAGAAAAAGCAACTGTTTTTCTTCAGTTCAGATATTTGCAGGTAAAACCTTCCGTCATATGCACTGAAAAGCATGAAACGATCAATAAAACTGCTACTTTATTAATCTGTTTTATCCATCCACCTGTCTTCCATATGCTTATCCAGTACATCAAAGGTATTGAAAAAGTGTGTGTGTTGGGGGGGAGGCTTTTGGTGGGGCATGAAGGAATTGTGGGGAGGGGTGCAAGTGAGAGAAAAAACAGAACTGTGTCTGTGGGGAGGGGAGGGGGGAGATCTAGTTTGAGATTGCAACCTTCAAAAATACATCAAAATAGGAATGTAGTTTACGGTGGGAAAGTTGTTCAGTTAATAGTTAAATACTTGGAGAAACCATGGAAAATATGATGATAAGGCAACATCTAAAACATAAAATGATGACACATATTTGAGATATTGTTTGGTGTGTGTGTGTGTGTGTGTGAGTGGGGGGGGCGGGTGGAAAGGGTCAAAGCCAATACATCACCCCTCGAGGGGCCCCCACAAAAAGAAAAAAAAAAAAAAAATAATTAAAAAAATTGCTATACATGGTTGTGGGGGGAGCTGCAGGTCTCTGGATCGTGGAAGAATATTCGAATATTTCACAGTGCTACTCACTGCCCCTGTGGCTGGCAGAGTGATGTCGCCGTTAGGGCCTTGGGGAAGCCCATTCACTGCAGGGACTCTGTTTCCTCAATCGTACATCACTTTCTATAAAAGTATCTGCTGAATAGATTAATGATGATGTAAAAGGGCCACACCGTCTTTTGTGCATGGTGCAGCTAATTTAAATTCCATCTTTCTGACAAAAGCTGATATTTAATTATTATCAGAAGCCAGTTTACACTTGGGCGTTCTTGCACGTGGGTGTCCCGCGGTTACAAACAGGAGTGAGTCCGCGGCAGCTTGTGAGCATGGCTATAGAGTGACTGCTCTTGCACAGAACAGGCACCAGAGGCCAGTATGCACCAGCTGAAGTGTGCTCCGTGTTTGCAGGTCTGTCTCGGCAGAGTTCACCGACAGTGTCGACCTGAAGGGAATCCAGATGTACCGCTACATGCTCCCCCCCATAACGCTTGAGGCCCCCACGGTCAACCCCGATAACAAATGCTACTGCCACAATGAGAACGCCACCCTTAACTGCAGTGTGGCTGGGGTACTGGACACCAGTAGCTGTAGAGAGGGTAAGTATCAGTATTGCTAACTGGCACTGGGAGGAAATATCTGTAAAATAGCACAAGCAGGTCCACAGCGAATGACCGGGAGTGCTATACTGACAGCAACTGAATCTCTTACAGGAGTGCCCATCTACATATCGCTGCCTCACTTCCTGTATGGTAGCAAAATCCTGCGTGAGAATGTGCTGGGCTTAGACCCCAGTGAAACGTATCACAACACATTCCTGGATGTGGAACCGGTGAGTAGTTCCTGTCTCTGACCTTTGACCCTTGTTTATAAAAGGATCAGCAGTTAGTTCTGCGTGATACCTCAGGCTAGAGCGGTCGATTTCTAACCTGGAGACAATTATCCAGTCAAAGTGACAGCTGAGTTAATAGGTCATTAAGTGAAACGTAAGACCAATCCCAAGAGCAGGGTTCCCCAATTTCACTCCTGTAGGCTCGGAATCCTGAATCAGAAAACTGTATTGCAAACTAGTCCTCCAGGTCAATGACCAGAACCCTGTCCAAGAGTATGACAGTTTGATTCCAAGGTCACTAAATTCTCCACAAGTGACATACTCAGTGTCTTTCCCCTCTGGTTTAGGAGGTGGAGAATTGTGTGTAACATAAATATGTTGTGCTACATTTTTGCTCTCATCCAATGTTTCTCAATTCTGTCCTTGGGAACCTGCAGACAGTTCATATTTTTGCTCACTCCCAGGTTCTGGTATGGAGCATGGAGGCAGCGTAAATGTGTACTGTCTGATAGGGAACTGGGAGGGAGCGTAAATGTGTACTGTCTGATAGGGAGCTGGGAGGGAGCAAAAACGTGGACCATCTGTTGATCTTTGAGGACCGTGTTGATAAGTGCTTAGCTCCCCGCTTTTATTTTGTCTCTTTCTGTCAGACCACTGGCTTCACAATGAGGTTCGCGAAGAGGATTCAGATCAACATGATGTACACCTCCTCAGACGTGATAAAGTAAGGTGCTGCCTGGGCTCTGGTGAGCCACACGAGGCACTGTCTCTCACCTGCCACTCACTTTGTGTCCCTCTTATTCTCTAGAGTGCTAAACAAGGTTAAAGCGCATACGATATTCCCCCTGGTATGGCTGAATGAGGTGAGTGCACCAAAAAGAAGCCCTCTTGAACCTCTGTGGTTTTTAACTTTAGAATTTACCCATTACTTCTGTGATGTGTAGCAGTTCCTCTTTGACACACTACAGGCAGTCCCTGGGTTAGGAACGTCCAACCTACAGACAATCCATACTTACAAACAGACCGGCATAAAGCCTAGTATATTAAAAATTCAGGTTAAATACAATGGTTCATATTAAACACACACACTGCATTGTGAAGCTTGTGAAAATATTTTGCAGCTCCAACAGTTTATCAAGGTACAGTGTAGTTTATTTCTGTATTTAGTTAGGGATCCAAACAGCATTAGTTGCTGGATCCCTATTGTTTTGGTACTGATTATTATTATTACCCTGTTATGATTATCATGGCTGTATTATCATTTTTCTGGCTTGCCTACAAATTCAACTTAAAGACAGACTTAGGGAACAAATCTTGTTGGTAATCTGTGGACAGCCTGAACTATTCTGAGCACTGATCACCCTGTTCTTAGTTTTCAGAGGTTAAATGTATCAAAGTTGACCAGTGTTTGTCAATCTGGTCCTCGGGCACCCCAGACAGTCACATTTTTGCTCCTTCCCAGCTTCCAGCCTGGGTCTATAGTGTTGATTGTTTGGTACAGATGAGCTGGAATGGGGGGTGGGGGCAGCAAGAAAGAGGACTGTCTGGGGGACCCCTAGGATGGCTTTAAGGAACATTTGAGAAGATCACCGTAACATACTAAAATCAACATTCATCTATTCACTACAAGGTGGATACATTTAGATGATTAAGCGATTTGATGGGGTGGCAGTGTGTTGTAGTGGTTTGCATTGTTGCCTCACACCTCTGGGACCAACGTTTGAGCCTCCACCGTGGCTCCATGTGTGGAGTTTGCACATTCTTCCAGTGTCGTCGAGGGGTTTCCTCCAGGTACCCCACTTTCCCCCCACAGTCCAAAAACATGCTGAGGCTGATTGGAGTTACCAAATTGCCCGTGGTTGTGCCTATGTGAGTGAATGGCATCTGAGTGTGTTCTGCGATGGTTTGGCGCCCCCTCCTGGGCTGTTCCCTGCCTTGTGCCCATAGCTTCAGGGATATACCACTGTGCTGCCCGCAGCTCACTGCTCTCTCTGTATGACAGACTGCTGAGCTGGATGACGAAGCGGCGGACATGTTCAAGGCAGAGATGTTGTCGCGCATCACAATGCTGGAGACTGTTCAGGTGACCTTGCTGTCCCTCGGGTCAGTGGTCTTCGTGGTCTGCAGCATAGCCGCTTACATTGTTCACAGGAAATACAAGAAATGACAGACTTCCAACTTAAACTTAAGTTCATGAAGCAAACACTGACCATTACCAGAATGTCTTAGTAACTTTGCTAGATGCTAGCTGGAGAAATATTAGAATAATTCATGGCTGAAAAAAGCATGTGCATTTCCTGACTTTTTGCCTTTTAACAGAGGTATTTATTATGTACAGTACTGTACAAAATACTCTATAATACTACACTGGCAGTACAGTGGCTGAATGTACTGTACAGGACTAAAAGTCTTGGATGACACTCACAATGAAAATAAACGCACTGCACCTCCTGTCCAGTGGTATATACATATCTTCCCTCTTAGTGTTATTTTATTACTTTTAACTTTGTTTTAAGGTCAATTGTTTTCCTTTGTATCTTGGGAACTCGTTTGACGGTGTTTGTGGGCCATGGTGCAGTTAAATATGACATAAATAAAAGAGCTGGTGTTGGAATCTTAACGTGACTGTTTGTTTACTTACTATCAACTGTGCGGTAGGTCGCTGTGCTGTTTTACGTTTGTTTATGTTTGATTTGAGATCGTTATTTGATTCAATCTATGCTATCTGTCTGGGAGCTTGGCAGTAGGTTGGTAAGCAATGCACACCTGTATTATTAGTTTCTATTAAGCCTGGTTTTCTTGTGCAATACAACTGATAACATGGGAATATCTTTGAGACATTACAGTTCGCTGAAAAAGCTGTAATTCTAAAAATGGGTTAGTAACATTTCACTGACCTTTTTCGTGGAAAAGGTGAATAATGTTCCTTTCATTTGGAATGTCATAATTTGATTAGATAAAAGGCTTTGGCAGTATGTGTTTTAAGATTTGTGAAGGGTGGTATTCAAAAATGTTGTGGTGTTTCTCATTGAAATAAACAGTCGATAATGAAAATTTGTGTGGCGTTTGTCTCTATATTTACATCACACATGATTGGGCTTATAGGACTCAGCGATGACTGGGTGATAAATACAATTGTTTGCTCTAATCTTCATTTAAGTTATATTGAACTGTAATCATATAATTGTTCACAGAGGCTAATTTTGCTCCTTGTATTGCTCTCCCTGGAGGACATTACTGTAATCTGCTGTCTTGATATATAAGCAATAAGTGGCATAAAAATGACTCAGATTGTAAATACTTATTGCTTATGACTCATGTTTTTCCATAAGTTAGGAGAAGAGGCCCTGGAGAGCAGTGGAGAGTCTCATTTAAACAAGTACTGAGTACTGTGGAGATAGTGTTCGTTCTCTGAGCCCAGCAGGGATTTGTTTTTTACGTCTTGTTGAGGCTTTTTAAAAAAATCCATGAGATAAATCATGAGACAAACTTATGAATCTTATCTTCACACTGAAAATATGATACTTTTTATGTAGGAGATGAATGTATACGAAAATGCAAAACAAACGGGATCTAAAAATGAGTTTTCTGGTCCTCTGGAGGGTGACGTCACAATGTCCCAGGTCTGCACAGTAAAATCCTTGTTCTGTATTTAGCTACTGTAATAAAACGTCTGATTCCGCCTTTGAAGCTGAAGCATTCAGTCCACATTTCATCTCCTCCAGACAACTTGCCCAAATGGAATATGAATCAGCTGAATTACTGCTTTGTGGTTGTGCATGGGCTGGAGGCTGTATGTTCGACAAGAGCTCATCAGTCACCTTACACGTCACATGACCCCCCCTCATTCTAACCCCCTCGCTGATGAGGGGGCCTTTTTTGACTCCTGGGCATGTCTGCCACCACCAGAAGTGAGAAAATGCGGTTTTGCTGGAATTAAAGGCGACTCAAAAAACTTGATCTCAAATCTATGATCTTGATCCATAATTAGACCATAATTAGACCCCACAGGAGGGTTAAGGGCTCGTAGGGACTGTCAGTGCGAATTACTTGTCTCTACTCTCGCCTCCACTTCTGACTTCCAAATCCTACCCAGCTTCCTGGGGACTATTATACCACGAAGCAGGATTTCTTGCTCAGCTGGATAACTTTGGACTTAAGGTAGTCCGAGCTAAATGGATTCTATCTGTTCACATATATATAGCCTCGACTACCTTAAATCTGACAAGTTATCCAGCTAAGCAAGAAATCCTGCTTCATGGTGAAGACCCCAGGTCTTACAAAAAGACAATAAAATTGGATAGATCAGTTTTTTGTTTAACTTGGGAGCCCACATCTTTCATATGGGTCAAAATATTGTTTCAAACAAGTAAAATTTATCCCACAGCTGACCCATGCTGGTCTCACCGGTGCCAGCTGGGGATGACAGAGGGTAGTTACCTTCCGAAGACCTCCAAGAGCAATCAAAGACTGAGCTTTTTATTTTACATTCAAATACAGAACCGGATTGATGGCAAACAGCGCACACTGCAAAAGCAATGGCCGACAATCAAATCATCATTTATCAGGCATTCAACATGATACATTATAAATAAGACTACGCTGGAAGTTTGTAACTTGAAATACTCAAAAAGATAGATTAATAACCAGTATGACAGTTTTTTCTTCTGCTTTTAATTGAGGAGTACTTTTATTAAAAGGGTTATTAAACATGATTGTTGTATTTAAATGCAGGAACTCCTGTTTTGTATATAAAAATGAAAATGGTAAAAGAGCGAATAAATGGAAAATGAAGTATTTTATCAACAAAATAACTGACTTCTGCCACTTCTGCATATCTGGGGCCTGTATCACAAAGCAAGATTTCTTGCTTAGCCAGATAACTTGTTAGATTTAAGGTACCCCAGTTTAAATGGATTTTATTTTTATTAACTTACATTTAGACAAGACTATCATGAATCCAACAAGGTATCTGGCTAAGCAAGGAATCCAGCTTCCTCAGGGGGCCCCTGGTCTAGTATTTTTAACCAAAATTATTAAACTTATATACATCATACTCACAAGTTTCAGATCACACCATTTTAATATTACAAGATGTCATAAAATGTTGGATTTAGATGACCCGACCAACATGTAGTCATAATCAATGAAATGAAGGGTAATAATAATAATAATAATAATAATAATAATAATAATTTAAAAGTAACTCAACATGTTCTTCTGTCAAATATTTAGAAAGGCAACAAACATCATAGCTCAGACGCAAAAAAAAAAAAATCACAATTCGTTATAGCATCATGTGCACGTTTCTATAGCAACTCTATGGTTGGGGTATTTGGCAAAGTGAGCTACTTGGTGCAAATTCCTTAAGCTGCTGTGTGCAAAAAATCTGACACAAATGTGGTTTTACAATACATGTTGCCTACTCTTTCGCATTCCTATTTCAAATGGTGGGCAATTTATTATTTTTTGTTATATTACAAAGAATAAAAAGAACATTCTGCAGTCCACTTCCAGTTTACATGCGTCGGTTTTTGGTAGGCCTACCTTGTTTAGAAATATAAGGATCCCATGATTCAGCCCATTCAAGCAATTACACTTACGCATTTCAGACGGGAAAAGGAAAATAACTAAATTGAATTTACAGAAAGAAGTTTTTTTCTATATTTAATCACATAGATTACATTTCATGGGATGCGCTGCTGCATCTCCGTCAAAATATGCGAATCCAATAAACCGATATGCGCAGCTGCTTTCCGTAAGCAAATGCATGGCTCCATATTAACGAAGCCTAGCTGCTGCCTTCACGGTCTTATAAGCGGTTACATGTGGCCGGCCGGCGAACAAAAAGCACAATTTAAGGTTTTTAAAAAATGCATTTAACTTTCCACAAGAACATATTTTAATGGAAGTGCTTGCTTTACAGACTCAGCATAAAACATCTACCAGGAAACTATTTATATTCTTTTTACTGTGCGACTCCTTTTGTTAATCTGATTGGCTACATAAATACGTACACTGTGCGAAAGAAACCGGCATGGTTAGTTTTTTTTTTCTTCCAAACGACCCTTTCGCTCAAAAAAGGTGTCAATAAATATATTAAATGCTATTTCATCTGAAGGGTGCCTATTGTGTGAGTGAGAGTAATTGATTTTGCAGTCTTTTCGCAGATTTAAGTCTTAAACTATGCAACAACAAAAAATATCCTCAATATTCAAGGTAAAACAGTCACGAATATATTGGCAACAACTGAAAATATGCACATTAAAGTATAATTTAATCCAGCCTCTCCTCAAAAATCTTTCCTCCTCCCCCCAGTCTTCAAAGTTCAGCTGCTGTGGCGAGATCCCACAGGAGAGAGTGTGATTGATTCATCCACAGCATTCCTAATTCAGCCACACATCGGGCTGTTGTTTTGTCCTGGAACTGTTGGTACTCACATTTGCTGTGTATTACTGTGTATTCAGAATAAAAAACATATTAAGACTCTATTTCTGTGAAACTGTCCAATCCATTGTCGACACATTGACGGATCCTAAACGTACACGTGAAATGAGAAGGTGCGCACAAGTGTGCCAGTGTGTGTGCACAAGTGTCTCACAGTTGTCTGGTCAGGGAAGCTCATGCACAACAAGCGAGCACAGGAAGGCTTCTGCTCCTCCTTGACACGGTCACTGTCGGAACGGGAACGGGGAGGAGATGAGCGATTTCTGTGGAGTTGCACTGTGACCGCCACTCACCTGGGTTCACCTCACCCCCGGCCTAGCCCTGGCCTATGCCCCGGGCAGATGGTTCCTACGATTGCGGCTTTTCCTGTGATCCATCAGCGACTTGAGCTTGGCCAGATCTCCCCGCGCAGGTCCCAGCACACCTTGCTGCTGTTGCGCTTTGCAATACTGCCGTGCGGCCATGGTGTTGCCGGGGTGCAGGGCGTGCGCCAGAGCCTTAGGGTGCACGGCGTTCTCCCACGTCCACTGCGACCGCTGCTTATCCAGCAGGGTGCCCACTAGATGGTCGCTCAGCACCTTCAACCGGATCTTGGCCACGGTGCGCTTGAAGCTGTTCTCCGTCGTCATGCAGTAGTACAGGCCCTGATCTGACAGCTGGACGGAACGGATCAGAAGGCCTTCATCTGTGGAGACCACCCTGTCACTCATCTTCACCTGCATGGACACAGCAATCCATAATCATACTGTACAAGCTTTTCTGTATGAGCGTCAGCTCACAGATACACGTGTTTCCAAGACTGGTGACTCAGTTGTTAGCACTGTTGCCTCACACCTGCAGGGTCACTGGTTCCATCTGTGCCCTCAGATTTGTCTATGTGGAATTTGCTTGTTCGCCCTGTGTTTGTGTGGGCTTCCTCACTTGTTCCAAAAACATGCAGTTAGGAGAAGTAGTGTCTCTATATTAGTGTGCATGGGTCATTGCACTGTGACAGCGTGTCATTTAAATTTCCAGCTTAACTTCCCATGGAATGGAATGTTTCTGGAAAGTTTTGAGAAATTTTCCACCCCTTCGGAACCTTACATGTCTTTCCCATTCCCTAGCTTTGTGCCTTCCTGTTTCTGGAATAGTCTTCAGACTCACCGTGATCCTATACTGGATAAGTTCTAGAAAATGAATAAATGTATGTATCTAAGAATGCCTAATGGTAGCAGATGTATAACGTACTGAACCCGTGACCTGATTTGCTTTAAGTTCACCAGCTGTCTGGTGATTAGAAACCAAATAAGGTGCTTTGGATATCTGCATCTTAATGAAATAAACCTTGGCTTAGAAAAAGGAAATAGCTCAAAGAGCAAATTTAGTTTGATGGAACTGAATATATCAGTCTGCTCAGAAGGACCAGATGGTCCCTCTGTATATGCTTGGTATGTGTATCTCATAACCTTAAACCTATCAACTGGATAGATGCTTCAGTCTGAAACTAAAAGTCCCACACAGATTGTCTCATGCAGCATTTCTTCATACATCCCATTTCTTTCACATATTTATTTATTTATTTATTTATTTTTTCTCGCACCCATAACTTTCGTTCCCTCTGGAGTCAATTTGCTTATCAGTTCCATTTCATAGGAATATTTATGGCTGTCATCACCACACATCATAATATACAAAAAACACACAGTAAATCTATCCAGAAAAACCCCCCAATTTCATCCACGAGGCGTTCCCTTCATGCTGAAATTTGTGATTTCACTTTCTTGCTATGAACTGTTTGCAGTGATGTGAGGCAAACATGAACTTCAAATGCACATCTGCAACTGTAAAGTACATCATTGCAGTTATTTTATATTAATTTATTTAGCAGACACATTTGTTCAAATCGACGTGCAAGTGTAGCAGTTCTTTAGATTCATATTTGAGTTCAGTACCTTTAGAACAGTGCTTCTCAACCCAGTCTTCAGGGATGTTCAGACAATCTACATTTTGCTCCCTCCCATCTTCCAGCACATTTGAACTAAAACAATCAAAAACACTGAATACCTGGTAAAGGTGTGTTGGGAGCTGGGAAGGAGTCAAAACGTGCACTGTGTGGGGGTTCCCAAGGACTGGGTTGAGAAACACGTCTTTAGAGGATCCTTCTTCAGTACCTTGTTCTGGGATTTGACCATGATTTCAGCTGTCATGACGCCTGCTACACTATATAAAAAGTGATGCAATGCAGAGATCAAAATAGGGGTGTGCTAGAATACACTGGTCACCTCACCTCTTTTCTCCGGTCATTGTCCCTCTGAATGAGCCATCGGATTGAGGCCTGCGGGGACTTGGGTGGGCATTCCAGGAAGGTTGTGTTGTTCTTCACTCCATACTGCATCATCTCTGCCGCATTCCTATAGGCTGTGATTGACACGGCATCCATTACTGAGAATGTGTCACCATGTGAACTCAATATACTCCAGTCTAACATAACCCAAGAACCCAGAACCAAAAATTTTAACCAGAACACAACCTACCATAATCCAAAAAGCCTTCATCAGTCAAATTAAAATCAATTCAGTTTCTATATATCAGTCTTTGTAACCACTTGGAACATGAACAAAAACTAGACAACAACAGAGGAGTGAAAACAAACCTACGGTGACAATTTTAACCCAAGAAACTCAATCCAAATTCAGAACCCAACCATTGCTACTCTAACCCAAATCAATCCCACACTCTGCATGCTAGAAGTACAGAAAGGCCTCCGTCTTGTCAAAAAAACAATCCATGTTCTCAAATCCTCATGAGTCTTATCCATCTGCCATATTCTCACAGGAAAAACTTGGATTTAGGTGTCTTGACGTATTCAACAATTTACTCTCAGACAGTGGGATGATCTTCTGCTTTGGATGCTCTGGAACGGGATGGCAATCTCCAGAACTGGTAACAAGTGCCATTGCGATGCAACACATTTTCTCGTTCCAGGATGACAGCAGTAGTAGTCACAGTTATCCGCTTCAAACCACAAGATCACACATTCATAATAGATTATTGGTTCCCAGCTCTAATGAATTCCAAAATGAACACTGGACAGGCACATCTGCCGGATTGCTGGATCCCAAGCTGCGTAGCCGCCCTCCTGCTTAGGTCTCTGTGGTCAACAGTGATTCATTTGGATGCAGCAGCAAGCCAGCCCTGGACTGCTGGAGAAATGTTTGCGCCAAGAACCCTTGCGCATGATGTAACCAAGTAGGAGAGTCTGGCTCAGGCCGCAGCACGAGCACCTGCTGCTCTATCAATGCCTCCGGCTCCCACATGGGCGCGAGTCCAGATGTCACAACGGCATGTGACATCTGCCGACATGCTGCCTTAACTTAAAACCTCAATGGCGCCTTTGTGGCCAAGGCTTACCTTTCAGATTGAAACCTCTGCACTGCGTCAGCGGGTTCCCGTGCATGATGTCCTGCCTCCTGCTTCTCCTGCGAGAGGGGAACAGCAAACACAAACACGGCTGAATTGATCTGGCCATTTAACAGTCATGAATGTGATATGTTGCGAAGAACTTTACACGCTGTTGCATTTTATCAGCTTGAACTAACGGCAGGGGTCTACTCTTGTATTTTTCCTATGTCACGCAGCGTTCAGACCCCTGGATTATATAATGCTGCTCAGATTTAAATACATTAAAAGGTAGATATTTCATCTCCAAGAATTCAGTAGATGTTATGCCAAAGGTTCCTTCCAAAACAAAAAAACTGTAAACCAATATAGCCACATAGGAACCCTACGGGCTCAACAAATTATATGCATGTTAACGTGTTTTTTTTTCACAGTATGACGTAGAAAGATGGCCAAAAATGACAAAGTTCTTTCGAGAACTGGTACAATAAAACTTGACCAAAAGAAGCAGCTTCAGTTCAGTTAGTGCTGAACAAGGGCTGAGCAAACCGCAGCCAGAGTCAGCAAAGAATGAAGTCAGACATTCACACCAGTGCATTTACCATTGGCATGGGGGCTTCTCATTCAATGGTGTTTTTGGACATGGGCTTCTACTTTGATGAATGTTGGTGCTGGGGGCGGCACCAGACATTTTGGGCCCCACAAAATCATACCATATTGGTCCTGTCACTCAGGGGCCCTGGGAATCATCCTAACCCCCCCAACCCCCACATCACATCGTAGCAATAAATGGGTTTAAGTAGCTTTGGTGTTATAATGGGCATGTTCTTGGTCACAAATCCATTTCCATAGTTACTATGCAGAGGTTGATCAATTGATCGGACCAAAAATAAATGGCCAATTTCTAATCATTTTATGGCAATCAACATCGGCCGATTAATCAGGCAACATGGCCCATATAGTGCTGGGTGCGTCAATGTTGTCATATGGTTTATTGACAGTGTTGGGAAAGCTGATATAAATGGTAGCTACTTACAGTATAATTAAAAGTAGGTAAACTACAACCAAATGTCTTAGTGTAGTAATAGTACTATATTTAGAAAAGATGAGGGTATAGACAAATAGACGGGAATGTGTATAAAGTAATACGGGGTTATTGTGGGAGGGGGTAAGAGAGCCAGTGTGGGGCATTACCGTTTGCCTGTTGCATAGAAACGGGAGCAGCTCCGTCCATCCCAGGCACAGTAAGGATCCCGGGCGAGACAGCAGTCGGCACAGGCGGAGCCGTAGGCATGGCAACGGTGCAAGGACACCTGGGAGACGCCGTACTCCGAACTGACGTACAGCTGTTGCTGGAGTGAAAACAGTAATCATGTGTAGTCATGAGTAGTCAAGTCAGTATTTCTTTGTAGAGCACATTTTAAAACAGCCCTAGACGGGCGGCAACCTCGAGAGGGCAGCATCCCCAATTCCAGTATATAATTACAAATACAGAGTTACAATAGTCCAATCATGAAGAAATAAAAGCATGGACTCTTCTATCAAAGTCTCTAAAAGACAACAAAGAATGAACCTTACATATAATAAAAAGTTGAAAAAATGATACCTTTACAGCTTAATTTACTTGATTATGAAACTTAAGGGTGCGGTCAAACAATGCCCCGCAATTTCTGATGACTGGTCTGACATGGGGGGCATTTGGGCCAAAAGTCTTGGAAATACAGGCCATCTTACATCATCACTGTGCGATAACAAGAGATACTGTAGTATCAGTCTACTTTGTCTTTCTACATGCCACCAATGATTTTACGAGTGACTCTTGGGGACAGTTTTCCAGAGCGTCTCACTCACCTTTTTGGAGGATATTCTCAGATTTGTCACCGGAGTGTTACTCTGGAAAGAATAAGGTCAATGTGTTGGGATTAGGTCACACTTAACGGTAGGTTAGGTTTAGCACACATTGTGGAACCCTCAATTCGCACAATCCAGGGCTGGCAGATGCATCCTCCGCTTGGTGACTAAAGCTATTCCTTTGTATTTGATTTGCTGACTAATAAAGTCCTTCAAACACCATTGGCAGAGTCACAAAGGCACAGAAAAGTGTCTTTTTATCTAAATGAAAGAGGTTCTGCTGGTTTATGAGACTATTATTCCATTAGCTTTAATGAGATTATGGTTCCCCCTGATTCACAGGCCCCAATGGTTTGTGCACTATTTCCATGGATTATGTCTCCCCAGCAATCTCTTAAAACCTCAAAATATTTCCCATATGCTGCTAATGGCAAAGAGTGATGTTTGCGTTTCAGTGCCGCCCATCCCCAGTCGTCGTGTTTGGGGGCTGTGACAAGTTAGCCGTATGGCTGGGAGTTTACGACCACCTCCAAATAAACCCTCCCCTCTTCCCCCCAGGGTGAGATGAGGGAGACTCTGCACCTTAAACACTTGCAGCTCCTCCAGGATCAGATCATTGTTCACGGAGCGGTTTGCAGACAGGGCGATCAGCTTCTGAATGCTTCCTCTGTCTGAGGAAAAAATCAGCCAATTAGCCAATCAGGAAGTTGGACAAACAGCAGATCGATCCTCATTCCGGCACTTTCTAAAATGTGGGGGTGTGCATTCACAGCAATTCACACTTATATCTGATGTCAGACTTTCCTGAATTACAGACTCCCAAATAAATAACAGATCAAGTTGAAATATGGTCCATAAAGTGAAAAGTTGGTGCAGAGGTCGATTAGATGAATTTTCAAATTGTTCCAGACATCTGATGATGAAATTAAAACACTGTTAATTTTTTTATTTTATTTAAAAAACAAAAAAAAACTAGCTGTTCAACTCCATGGTTATGGATTTCATGCCTGATTCAGCAACTCTGTGCCTATGGATTTTGCATATTTTCCTTATGGTTTAGGTTGTCTGGAATTGCACAACAGCCCTCTGTGTGTGACTGTGTTATTGCCCTGTGAGGGAGCAGCATCCCATCCAGGGGGAACCTCGTTCTCATTCTCTGTGCTTGCCAGGAGTTACTATGGGTTCACTGCAACCCTGTAATGGATATGCATTTCTGGAAAAGGATGGAAGGATGTATGTATGGATGGATGGATGGATAGATGGATGGTAAGTGAGTAGCAGGAGAAAAACAGCAAAATTGGATGCAGCCTGCTTCATACACACAACGCTCTTATCCTGATGGATACAGTCTCTGGAAGCTTCCGGATAACTCAGCTGTGGACAGAGCCTTGTGCTCCCCAGTACAGGCAGTCACGGAGAGGGCAGAAAACAGGATACAAGGGGTCACCAATTCAAGACGGAATTAGTCAAAGAATAAAATACAAACAACGTGGAAATCCCCAATAAAACTCCTCATACCACCTAAGCATAGTTTTGGCAGCTTTGGCCCAGCCTGTCACTGCTGGCCCCCATTCAAGAATCCGGGGGGGAGAGAGAGGCTGATAAACGCTAACAGCTGCAGGGCCCTCTGCCTGCGCCCAGCCTCTCTGTGCAGCCCTGAGTGTGATCCCAGGCCTCGCCGCTGTGCACTTTCAGCGCTCTCTAGCCTGAGTGCCACCTCTCCTTTTGTGCCACGACAGCCAGGCCTATAATCCACCCATAAAACCCAATTAAGATCATTCCTATAACCACCCAGCTCAGGAATCCTATGTAATTTCAGACTCTTTAGCTTCTCTGGGTGCTACCAAGCCCAGGTACCTGCAGCACCACTAGCTCCGACACTCCCAGTAATATCAGTCCATAACTTTCCATGATACAAATATTTCCAGTGCTATCAGATTAAGATACACCTTCTGCCGCTAGTCTGACACTGCCTGTACTCCCATGCCCAAATTCCTGCTGTAATATTTCGTCCAGATACTCCTGTTCTACCAGGTTCAGACATTCCCGGTACGATTTGGTCCAGGGATTTCCTGCAGGATGGTCTCCCCCCTTTGAGTCTGGTTCCTCCCAAGGTTTCGTCCTTCTAGGGAGTTTTTCCTCGCCAATGTTGCCTCTGGATTGCTCACTGGGGGATTTGCGCAGGGATGCTGTAAAGTGCTTTGTGACACTGTAATGTGAAAACGTGCTATACAAATAGAGTAGAATACAATAGAATTGAACCACCTGCATCAGTCAGCTTTCTGAGGATTGTCAACTGTTGCACTGAAGGTTCTCTTGAGTTTTAACCCATCGGCAATGGATTGTCACTATGGAACACTAACATACTGGTAAGAAGAATGGATTGTTTGCAGTTTTTTTCAGACCAGGGCTAACCACACAGCCTGCTGTTTGCGTTCTATATTATTCTCTCACTAGCTCAGTCTTTCCAGGACAAACTGAGAACAAATTAAAAGCCACAAGTAAGAGGAAGTCAGAATAGAGTGTTCCAGCTGATTCAAATTCAAGGAATGTAAAATGCTGTTCGAAATGCATTATTACAACAGTCAGTTCTGCTGTTGAAGGGGAGATGGAGAGTTTTACGTTTGACGGTGCTTTACCTGTCCCCAAGAACAGGACCTGGTACTGGCCATCTGCTGCAGTCACCTGGTCCACAGCGATGGCGGTGTACTTGTAATCGGAGTTGGTGCGCACCACCAACGGCTTCTTGCCCACAGGGTAGATGGGATTGAACATGAGGGGGTGATTCCGGATGAAGTTCACCACGTCGTCTGGAAGCTCCTTTGTTGTGTGGATGTTGGGTGTGAAGGCTCCTCCTGGGCACTAGGGTGTGGTGGTGGAAAAAGGAAGTAGCACAGGGAGAAGGCTTTTAAGGATGGCTCACTGGGCTGCAATGTGCTCAGGGCTTCAGCCCGAGACCTCACCGTTCCTGGCCGGGGGTAGGGGATGCGGCCCTGGTACGCCACCCACTGGTGGTTGGGGCCGTCCCTGTGGGCAAAGGGACCGTTGAAGACGGTCAGGATGTCAGCCATGTTGTACACGCAGACTGCCGAGCCTTTGAACACAGAGCTGGGGTGGGGGGAGCAGAGACGGTCAATGAAGATGGTTAAGGTACAATAACAGAGCACAATGGGAAAAATGAAGGCCGTCTATATGGGACTAGCATTTTCATAGTACGAAAGACGGCAAAATCCCACTGGATTATCCATCACCTGCCTGCAGGGGGCAGCTTGCTGATTTACTTAAAGGGTTCAAACAGCAGAACCGTTCACCAGAAGAACGCGGAAGACCTGTGCAGGTCAGGGACGGAGATACCCTGAGTGTGTAAGATAAATACAGCGTGGGGCACCGCGAAGCAGTCAGCTGTTTGCTTTGGCTAAAGACGGCAATACTCCGCCAAAGCCGTCTCCAAATGGCTTTATTTGGAAACAAGAGGGAAGCCGTCTTCACGGAGGGTCTGAGCGAGCCTGTGGAATAAAGGCCCATCCACGACTGCGGGAGCATTCCTGCAGTAACAACCCACCATTACCGTAATCGCCCTCGTTACAGGAGGACCTCATTATGCCGCATGCCACCGTTGATACAATGTAGCCACCAGTACTTCAGAAAGGCAGCAACCTCCCCAATGACCTGCATGAGGCACGTTATTCTTACTCTTCAGACTTTTTCAATCAATCAGACCTTGTTTATGTAGCACTTTTCCTACAAACGTAATGCAACACGAAGTGCTTTACAGAATAAATAACGCCATCAACCCTAACCCAACAGCCAGCCTCACCCGAACTATGTAAAATAAAGTTACAAAAGAGATGAAAGACAATTATAAATAAATAAGTAAATAAACAAATACATAGACAAATAAGTAAACAAGAAAAGAATAGACATGACAATAAAACAGGACCAAAGAAACGTTATCGGGGATCTCAGAAATTTGCATGAGGAAACACCAGAGGCAGGTTAAAATATAGCAAGTAAAATTATGAATGGTGAGTTAATAAAAAGGAAAAGATAAACTTATGTTAGATAATTAAATATAAAGGTATAAATATAAAGATAATATAAAGGAGGAGAAAAAGTGCAAACAACTTCAAAATAAAAGTATAAATGGTGGGATGTAAAAGGAGGATACAAATAAAGCAAGGACATTAGGTACAGGATAATAAATAATAATAAAAGGAGGTAAACATGTTCTGGGATAAAAAGAGATAAGGAAGATATTAAAAGAAATAAGACTGATAGTAAATAAAACAAAAGAGGACATACCAAATAATAAGATGGACAAATATATAAATAAGTACACAAATAAGTAATAAATAAAGTTCACATATATAGATAAGCAGCCAGATAAATAAAGTTTGGGTAAACGAATAGAACTCCAATAAAAGCTCGATTAAAATATTATGTCTTGACTCTGCTTTTAAAAACACGACCATTCTCTGATGCCCTCAAGTCCTCAGGAAGGCTGGTCCACAGACATGGGCCATAGTAGCAAAAGGATGCTTCACCGTGGATTTTTGTTTGGACTTCAGGGATAATTAAAAGGTTGCTACCTGAAGACCTGAGACTTCTAGGGGGCTCATAGGATAAAAGCAAATCTGATAAATAGGTGGGTCCAAGATCATTAACAGCGTTGTAACCAGGAAAAGATTCTTGAAATCAATGCTTAAGTAGACTAGTAGCCAGTGCAGAGACTTTAAAATTGGTGTAATGTGTGCTCTCTTTCTGGTCTGAGTTAATACACGTACAGCTGAGTTTTGAAGTAACTGAGATCTGAGTCAAAGATTAATCCCAGGTTTTTTAAATGCCAGGTCTTGTGGTGTCTCCCTCTGAGCTTCAATTCCAATCACTATACATTTAGGTCCATCTATCTGCGTTTCTATACTTTACAAGTATTTGAATCTAGTATTTAAAAATTCTATGCAATGTGTGTGACACTATAAGCAGAGGTGGAAAGTTAACGTTCAGAAAGTACAAATCCAGACCAAGATTTAGTTTCAACCAACCAGTTATAAAAAGCTGCAAAAGAGCTGCAGTTACAGAGTAGTCTGTTGGTTGGTTTCAATAAAATCCTGATAAATGATGATTTGTGCTTTTGGGACCTGAACTTTCCATCTCTGACTATACGTGGATGGGTGGCATGTTAAAAAAAAGAAATGTTGGTCACTGTGGGAAAACCATTTTGCTAACTTGAACCTGAAGTATTTTTTCATTTGTATAGGACTTTATTTTCAAGTATGTTAGGAGTCTGCTTTGCCCATGGTATTGAAGAAACTATTTTGAGCTATTGGAGACTGCAAGTGTGTTAAATCCCCATACCATCCCAATTTACCTGGCAACAGACAGAACAATGGAAGAGAAATCGATACACCAGCCTTACAGAGCATTCAATATTTAACAAAACAATTGAAAACCTATGAGACAAATGACCGCAATTATGAAATCCAAGTACCCAAGGGCCTTAAGTATCCCCAAGAACAAACATCTCATGTCAAAAACACCGGCACCAAAACCCGCCACGTCCTGCACGTTCCAAGGCAAGACCAATATTGCGGTTGGCTTACCTCGTTGATGTGAAAACAGCAAACACCAAAAGGCTCTTGGGGTGGTCAACTTCCAGCAAAAATATGCTCTCTGGAACAAAAACATAAGGTGGATTTTCAGGCCATGTCTATCACTCGGAATGAAACTTCAGACAGATCGAAAGATTGTGTAATATCCAAATACAAAATACTAAAAATGAGATAAGCTATCGTCAAATGTAGCTATTATCTACATGACTTTTAAGTGTTCAGCAGGTTTATGGACATGTAGTTTTATTTTCTTAGCAGACAATTTCATTCAAACTGACTTCCGCCATTAAACATTTATCATACTGGTAAACATTTCTTTAGTGCCGAGTTCTGAAAGGTCCAGTGATGGGTGCTGCTATTGCAGTTTTTCAATTATGAGGCCGTTTAGTTCCTGGATTGCAGGTCACAAATGGACACACTGACCAAGCTCATCAAAATGGGTCTCGGTCCCGTCCTCCTCCACGACTGAGCACACCATCCGGGCTTTGAGGAAGGTTGTCCACTTGTTTACTAGGCTTCTTTGGCCCCCAACGTCATTCTAGGGGACACAGAGGCCAAGGCAAAGACTAAATGCATGCGCGTATGTTGCGCTTTCAACAGATTTTCTTTTCCTTTGAATTTGAGGTTCATCATAAAACATTGATCGCTTCTTGCCAATGGAGATTATTGAAAGAGCCAAGAGCAGCTTAGCGAGTTTAGCCGTCGTGCGGCTCACACAGATACTCATGGAAGAAGATGAAACTCACTGGACACACTCTGGCCACCATGGCGTGGATGTGCTTTGTGTTGCCATTGTTGTCCGTTAGCCTCTCGCGGAAGAAGAAGTACAGCTTGGCATCATTGGGGTCTGAACCATCAGGAAGTAACTGGGCATCGATGAAGATGGGCTCTGTAAGACGAGAACCACCAACATTCAGTAAACCAGCCTCAAGTATGTCAATGACGTGATGCATTAAATGACATAAAATGTTTGTGTATGTTACTATAGTATTGCCACACTCTTGATAAGGACCAAAGCTTTCCATTAGTTTATTAAGGCAGCGATGAACACAGAGGGGATTGTGTTTAAGCTTGTTGGTGTGTACTAAGTGGCATATATGATTCTCCAGGGTCTCTCACCACTCAGCCACTTGGAGTTGTGTTGGTCTGTCCGTACTGCATTCCTGCGGGTCAGACTTCTGAAAATGGCACCATCGGTCCCCATGAAGTCGATGTACATTCCAGAGAAGAGCTCCTGGTCTGGGGGATAAGAGACGCTGCCAGTCAAACAGCTGAACAAAGCCATTTGCTCAGACTCTGTTAACCTTTCAACCCTCTAAGAGACCATGGAAAACAGATTCTCTATGATCCATGAAAAGTTTTCGTCAAATCTTCACTCTTTAGAGTCTGGAATTAAAAAAAATCATCTTAGAAAATATCTTTGTAAAAACAGTGACATGTCGCAACGTTGCACCTGTAAGATGGATGTATAGACGGAGTAATGAGTGCTGTAATGGTGGATCTATTGTAGCTCCTCTTCTTCATGCTGATCAGGAGCTTTGGATTTTCAAAGCCAAGGCTCCTCTGTGTTTGAAATATGGCTCCCTCTTCTCATCATTACTGCCCCTTTTAATTTGACTGGTAGTGAACAGGGTCCAAGACCTTAAAGGGAAACTGCCTTAAGATCCAGTGATCATAATGTGTATATATAATGGGCACCAGTCATATATCCCAGAATATCAAATATTGCATTTCATTGCCGTGGGGTATCATGTATGTAGACAAACTAAACTGTGGAACAGCACAGATAAACCTCTGTCCATTCCTGGAGCTCTATCTCTGGATACAGCAGTGGGGTAGCGTGTTGTAAACCTGACTCCACCTGGTATGACCTGGTGACGACAATCCAACTCTAGCTCTGGGATGGAGCTCTGGCTGGTAGCCATGCTAATAAAGCGATGGCAGGAGCCAGGGGGCAACGGGGGCTCGGGTGTCTGGAAGGCGATCTACACACGCAACGGCACATGCACAGGTCATGTCAACGGGAACTCGACACTAGCAACCCAGCCAAGAGGTTAAGAGGTCGATGTTGAGTGATACAAGATGGCAGCCTGATGGGCAAGGTCATATGGGTGTTTTGGGGAAGGCGTGGGGCAGCAGAGCTGTGACCCTGTAGACTTACTGAGCATGACCGAGACTGTATTCACTTTTGGACTGAAGGAACATCTTCCCTTCCCAGATTCTGGTCGCGAATCAATATGGAAAATCTGGTCCTGCAGAGAGAGACAGCAACTACATTGAGAATGAACATCTTACTTCATGGTTACAGGACGTTACAGCCTCCGGTTGGGATACAGTTACAGCCTCCCAGCCGAGGCGTCCAGACAGGATCCATGAAGTGCATCCACAGCAGAACCAGATGGAAAGTTGACCTTCATAGGTCTTCAGTGAGACACTAAACGTAAACTCCACTTAAGAGGACCTGAGGTGTCTCCTGCCACTGGGGACCGGGGCTTCCTATATTACTTCCAGATACTCCCTTTCAGTAGGAACAGGCAGCTTCAATTTCATCCAGCCGCAAGCAGAGAAATCCTCCCAGGCTTGCCCCAAAACGTAACGACCGGGGAATGCCGTTATTATTGTGGGGGTCCTTCCCACTGATCTCTGAAGCTGAATGGGGAGCCCCTTTTTACTCAGCAGAGGGGCTGCTCACCCATGGTGCCTTGTGTGCAGCTGATTCTCTTCAAATAGCTCACACAGGGCACTGTGTGCGCAGGGAGAGTGCACAGAAGTGGAAAAAATGCAGACGGAACACACCGTGCTGATTTCCATCCCGACAGAGAAAGGAAAAACAGAGCCGTCTGTATTTCAAACAAAACCAAAATGACAGAAGCCGAACCCCGGGTGGAAACCGACTCGGTGAACGTGGCACATTTTCCGGAGGCTGTGGCCACGAGCGTAGCCAACACGCCCTTCCTGGATAAGTGGCTCGCTTTTCACTTCCAGCACTCTGTGGCTGGGGGGCGGGGGTCCGGCTTCCTGAGGGGCCAATACGAGGTTGCTCCCTTCATCCCACACAAATGAACCCTCGACGGGACAGCTACCTTGGCTTTTACCCTGTTTAAGTCCCTGCCCTTTTTTTAACCTCAGTTTAGGTGTTTCCAGCACTGGCACTAATTTGTGCCTCACTTTCAGACTGGCGACCTCTGCTGGCGGGAGGAGAGACTGCAGTTTTGCTAAGCGGCCATCCAGGAGACTCACTGTGTGAATCTCCCAGCATGCCCTGCAGCTCTCAGACAGGAGCAGAGGTGAGTGTTGTATATATCGATTGAGACTCAAATTAGCTTAGACACAGCAGTTGCATCGTTCTGCTTCTTCAAGGCTGGAATCTTGCTTGGTCCTGACAATACCAGACGACTATGACCACACAACTCCAGGGATGGTCTGGGCATTGAAGTTCTCTTGTGTTTGTACAAGTGTCCTCTATCATAGTCAGAAAACATGAGTAAAGGAATACTGACATGCCTAAATTGGGCATAGTGTGAGAATGTGATGGGCAGGCATCCTGACCAGGGTGTGCCCTGCTATGTGCCCTCTGTGACCATGCATAGGCTCCAAGGCTGGATTTACTCTTGTGCCAACTGGGCTGGAGCCAAAGGCCCCAATTCTTTCTGGTTCGTACAGCAACACTGTTTGCTGTAGGTGGGGCCCTAACAATGACTTTATCCCTGGGGCCCCCTGCCCCTAAATTCGGCCCTGACATTGACCCTCCTGGATCAGTGGTGTTTTTCACACATTTCAGATCTTTGCATAATTGTCCTCTTAATCTTTTTCAATTTTTATATTTTAACGACCAACCTAAATCTATTAATCTATTTTCAAATTTGTTGAAGTTTACTAATGATTATTTTTGTCTATTGTCTATTGTTGCTATAATGCCAGAATTTCCCTTTGGGGGTTGAGTGAGTCAGTGTGTGTTTGTGTGTGTGTGTGTGTCTGTCTGTTTATCTATCTGTATCTATCTATCTATAGATAGATTAGGATATTAGCAAGAGCACCACAAAACACTACAGATTATCGCATGTTCCGCAAGACGTACAATAACAATGAAAGCCTAGTGAGTAGGAATAACACTGACCTCTGGCCTCCGACCCCTGTTGATGTATGCACACACAGGGCTGAACGCTCCACTGCCGCAGATGAACAGGTGAGTTCGGTTAAAGGGTTGGATCACCCGCAGGAAGTTCCCGCAGCCATGCTGAAGGGTGGAGATGGACAATGAGAAGGAGAACTGCCAAAGAATCGAAGATGAGCAACATAACCACCATCCCGTTTAACTGCGTACCTGGGCAGCATAACACTGATATTTAAAACACTCTAAAGAGCAGCCATCATTTAGCATAGTGGGGGTTTTCTACCTTTTTAATGGGGACCCCCCACCTGAAAACAAATCGAAGCAGAGCCGCGTTTCCCATAACATTAATGTTTGACCATATGTGGGGGGGTTGAATAATTTTGGCTCTAACTCTAAGGACTTTCCCCTTAATATTTATTATGCTGGATGAACCTGATGATCACCCTGACATTGTGACAATTTTGGGAATGTTTCAGGGGAACCCTGTAGCAACTCTGTGGAGGCCAGGTTGACCTCCCCCTGCTATATATTACAGCTGAACCACAGTGAGTCAGACTATGTTTTGTTTCACTTTCACAGAAGGAAAATTCAAATAAAATAAATAATTCCAGGTCTGAATGTGGAAAAAGAGGAGGATGTTAGAAGGACTGAGAAAAGCAAAGGGGAGTGGAATGGATAAGAAAAGAAGAGAGCATGGTGAGAGGAAGAAGAAAAAAGAGGACCCCCCCCCCCAAGCGGCAAACTTTGGCACCTAATTTCACTTTGTCTTGGATGGTGCATGCCGAGGGTGGGGGGTGGGGATGTGGGGATTGGCTACATCAGAAGATGTCAGCAGTAGGATTGAGTGGTCCTCAATAAGAGGAGGATGGGAAAATGGAAAAGAAAAGAAGTGGGAGGGGGAGTACGGAGAAAAGGAGAGTAGTCGAAGGAAAGAGTGAAGAAGAAAAGAGAGCAGCGGGGGAGACAGGAGGAGAGGGGGTTCTTGGAAACTTGGCGCGGGCCATCGGATCAGCAGCTGCAGCTGCTCAGGGCCTTGCGCGGAGAAACAGGCCCAGCCTGGAGCGGCACGCCCCGATATACGCCACCCCCCCCCCCCACCACCTCCAATATTTATCATTCCATATTCAACATCGTGTGCAGTCACAAAACGAAAAGAGTGGAGTGAACACTAAGAGAGGGGACAGCCGCCCTCTGAGAGGCCGTCACGGTCTGAGGGACACCACCAAAGTGGGGGGGGGGGCGTATGGCGGACAGCCGACTGCTGACGTCTGTGAGGTGGGAAAACAATAACGGCCTGTCCAAGGCTGCCCCCCCCTCGCTGCCAGCAAACACTCGGCAGATGTGACATTAACAAATACAGATACGGTATGATGGTAACCATTAAAAAAAGAACTATTTCAGGACGATGTGTGTTCGTTGCTGACTCCATGGCAAGAGTCCAGCTGTGGAAAGGGAGGCTCCTCTGAATGTTCTGACCAGGGAGGTGTCTCCCTTGCAGGAGCAAATTTTCCGTGCTGGGGGTGGGGGGGGGCTGTAATTTTAGTATCTGCCTACAGGTCTGGTCAAGAGTGAATTCATTTCGTTACCTCCCATTTTACCATTTTACTACCTCCCAGGGACGTTTGCCGAAGCAAACATTCAGAGATGAAATACACATTAAATCTCTCACGTGATTTGGAAATAATCAGAGAAATGTAACATTTAGGCTAATTAAATATCATCCTGTATAAATGTGCTAAGCGTTATGCTACTGGTTGCACGCTAAATGCGCTAATTTTACCATTAGCATTATGCGTCAATAGAGCTGTGGGTATTTTAGGGCTGTCAGCTGCAGCAATCCGCCTTTCTAATCTTTGTTGTGGGTTTATTTTTACAACGGGCACGAGGAGTGTCTGCTGCACGCGCCAGACTATTTTTGATCACAAGAGTGGTTAACAACCTGCTGTTCACTTTTTTTTGTATTATACTGTCAGCGTTGTGGAGGAAATGGCAGTGTGCTCCCATTCCCAGCCTTTTGTAAGCATGGCTCACCGTAGGGTCTTTGCCAGCCATTTGGCACTCTTCGATCTTGTTAGTAGATGCCGGCCAGAACACCTGGGGTGGGTGGGATTAAAAAGACAGGGAGTTCCACCATGAGGAGTGTTTTAGGATTGAGGAAACAGCAAGATCGTTGCAGGCTTAAACAACAGATGCTTGGTGAAAGGAAGAGGAAATAAATCCCAACAAGCAAATAAATTGCCAACATGAGGTTTTACTGTAATGCCGCATCTCCATAATTACCCGCCCCCACCTAGCTGTCAAGTGCTATGGTAATGAAGCTGTAAAGTGGTTTAGGTTTGACAGCAACTGCGCAAATGCACCCAATACAGAGCCACTAAGGATGCTAATTGCTGTCCGGGCTTGTTTACCCACTTTACGCCTGTCAATCAGAGCACAATGCCTCCCCACTAGTGGCCGAAAAACAGCTGTAATTAGCATTTTAACCCCTTCAAACTGTATGCTGAGATGCAATCAGACAGCTCTGTTTAAGTGGGATAATACTATTGAACATTTCAGTGACAGTAATAGATCCATTAAATTATCAAGCCCAGAATTTGGTATAATGTGCCACATCCATTAAACTATGCATTATGTCATCGACATTGACCTTCAGAGATCAATATTGACCTTGGATTTAATTTAACGAATAGAGCAAAATGCTATATAACCAGTGAGTTAAAATGAAAACATACCCTGAATGTTTCAAGATAAAAACTGTCTGATTAGATTGTGCAGTGTTATGTAAAATACTTCCAATTAGATAACATTATATTGCGAAATCTTGATTGAACTTAAACTCATTATTGACGACTCTCTACACAATAAGCAGTCCTAGAGGAAAAATTAAAAGTTAGGTGGTGTTGGGTGCATTAAGGCATTGTTGTTCTGCCTTAGGCGAGAAGATTCTGTTGCATTATGGGACTGTTATTCCGTTTTAGGCCTTAGGCCAGAAGATGTTGTTGGTTCTTGCAAACTTGAGGTCAATGTACTGGGGTAGACACTCCAGGGTATATAAGCCCAGCTTTAACCCAAAAGTCGCATGTTGCTGTGTTCAGGCTCAGAGTTCTGCAGTCTCACCTTGAGGGTCGTGTGAGTGATGTTGTTGATGTTCATTGAGAGGACGTGGTCCTTGCAGCCCACATACATACGATCCTGGTCTTCATCCACCAGCAAGATTCTGTAGTCCATTGGCTTCTCAGACAGGCTGTAGTGCTCAAAGGATTCTGAGGCACTCAGGTCTGGAATGAACACCCATACACACACACACACACACACACACACACACACAAACCGGACAGAAATGAGAAAAGAGGAAACGTCCTGTTTTTCTGTACATAGCGGATCAAATTTTGACTCCACAGTGTCCACATCCATCTTCTTTGAAAGAGGCTATAATTTGTAATTGTTGACATTGGTGGAAAATTGCTGTTATTATATTTGAATGAGCCGTGGTCGGTGGGGGAGGGGAGGGGGCACAATGCCAACAAACCAAGAATTCTTCTCTGGCAAATATGGAAGCGCCCTAGTAAAAACTTGAGATGAGGCCCAAACCATATATGATGAATGTATAAATGTTTATTCGTTTTATGACTGATTAATGTTTCCATAAGGGCAACATCTGGAATTGTTCTTTCTTTCTTTCGAAGAAAACAATGGCGTGAGCAGTTAGAAATGGAAAGAAAAATAAAATAATAAACATGGATAAAGTACAAAGAGGAAGATAAGCATTATCAGTCACAAATTTGCTATCTATAAAGTAGTACTATGTGTACAATGTGAAAGGTTTTCCTGACACAGCCAACCTGAACTGACACTAAAAATGATAGTTTGTTCCGGATTACATATACCTGCATGCTGTATTTCACTTTTTGGAGTCTGTTTTGGTTAGATCCATATAAAGAGTGCAAATAAATCCTTCTTATCTGATAAAAGCTGGCGGCTGATATGATGATTGGGTTATGTATGTCTGTTTCTGGCCAGTCAGCTTTTCGCTAGGTCATTGACAATATTAACTTTTCCTATGATTGACCTCTTTCTATTAACCAAAGGCTCTCTTACCATGCTGTCACGCCTGGCTCGTCCGATCCTCATGTGTGCCACGCCCCCCTCGTTACCTCGTGTTAAATCCCGATTGTAATCTACTGTTACCTGTTATGTTCAGCCTGTCCAGTGTATTTAGTCCGCATCTGAGTTAGTTTCCCCAGATCCATTAATGTTAGCTACTGTGTTGTTCGTGTCCTTGATAATAAACCCTGTTCATCCTTATCTACAGCTCTCTCGCCTGCTTCCCCGTTCGCCGGCACACCGGATACAAAACATGCAGAGTGGATTGATTTTTACTGTTTCATTTTCACTTTGTAATTTTAATAAAAGTTCTTGCTTGAACTTTGCCATTTCCAACACTGTCTGTCTATTGTGGAACTTGTAAAACTCTGACCACTGGAGATGAAGTGCTCAGCCTCCGGAACATTCCACACGTTCTTGCAGATCTGGCATTAATGACAACTTTCTTAGTGCTTTGATCACAAGGCAACGACTTCCGCCAGACTGCAGCCCAAAGTACGAGTATGAGAGAATGTGGGTTCTATTAAGGGAACTTCAGTGAAAGCAATCAGAACATCTTGAATCAAAGTACACTTCAGAGCCTCTGATAAAGCTGATGTGCATGGCCACAGCTCACAGGAGGCTCGTCACCTCACAGATGCCCAAAACCAGCTTTCTCAGGAGAATATAAGAAGCATACCACCAAGGATGAGAGCATGACTGAGAGTGTGCCCTGAGCAGAAGATTCTGCAGAAGCGAGCTTTTACCACTTAAAGACTGTTCTGCACCTTCTGGGGGAAATAAGATTAAGTTATCTGTTCACTGTAAGACTTGAGATTATCACTGTGTCCTCAAAATGCCCTTATAAGGTAGTCTATTACTATTGTGTTAGCATTATCATAAATTTGGCCATGAGGGGTGACGATGAAATTCTCTGCTGGGCGATGCACCAGGCAGAGAGCGTGACCTCTCCGACACATCTGCATATCTCTGGGGAGGGGGAAGTAAAACTTGCAAATCATTAATCATCATTTTATCTCCTACAAGATTACATCAATAATCCCACACGGATTTACCAGGAAACATATAAGTTGACCAAGGCGTTCCCCTGTTTCTCAGCTGTAGGGAGACAAAACTGCAATCGCTGCTGATACAGAATCATACAGCCCTTTGATTCCCGAGGGCCCGTCGCCGCGGGAAACGCTTCTTGCATTTCATTTAATGTGCAAACAATCATTTGATACTTATTGGGGGACTGCCGATGGCCTTGACCAACCATTGACTGAGCTGTGGAAGAAGATTTCATTTCCTGGGGTATGTGGATTGAGGCATGGCAAGGAAAACAGCAGATGTCAGATGGGTACACACAATGCGACAGTCCCAGTGTATGCAAGGAAGTGATACATATGCAGGCTAAATATCCTTACACAAAAGTTTTACTTACACAAAAATGTTATAAGGGCTGAAGGAAAAATGATTGGTTTAGAGAGATAACCAATCAGGTTGCAGAGGAGGTGGGTTAAAGCAACTAGAGAAGGTGAAACCAACTATCAAATGTCTTAGTTTCTTTTCTAGTTGTTTGGACCCACCGCCTCTACAATCCTATTGGTTATCTCTCTGAACCAATCATTTTTCCTTCTGCCATCAGAACATATTTGTGTTAAAAAAAAAGAAAAGTTGTGAGCAACTGTCCTGTCCTGTAACTGGGGCTTTATTACACACTGCCAGGCGGGGTGGAATTTGTGCTGGTAGTTCAGCTGCAGAATAGATAAATCCAACAAACTCGAATCGATTACTTTGAACTGGAGGTAAGAGAATGTCCATGATGGCACTGAATGTAGCCATCCAAATACAGACAGATTACACAGATGTAGCACACAGGTTTCAGTGTGCACAGTGGATTTATTCATATAAAATATGGAAAAAGGAGTGCTCAGTTCACCATAATCAATAAACAGAATACTCACTAAGCACACATGCTGTGTGAGTCATGGGTTTGGACCACATTCCAACTGTGTGAAATCACACAGGGAGGAAATTCCTCTGCGAATGACACGTGTTTGGAACCCGTTTTAGTTTTGCGGTCGGTGCTGTTTCTTGTTGATCACAGAAATTAGGTGGGAAGTGATGCTGAGATAATGTTTGTTTAGCCAGGTCAGATAAGTTATACCTATGGGATGCAGATTGGATAAACACAAGAGGATCCTGCAACAGGCTTGTGTGCTGTGGTGGGGTTAATTTCTACCCAATATCACCTATGTTAATGTGCTTGATCTGAGGATCTATTAATCTATGAGCAACAGTGATATAATCCATCCAATTCTGATGTTGGACACAAGGAAGACAGTTGCGCTTAATTGGGCTGGTCCTTTGGAAGAGGTAATCCTTTGCTGACTGCTGGGACGTTTTGACTGCTACATCTCTGAAAACACAAAATATAAATAAGCTTAGTGCGTACCCGTGAGATGCAAAGCCTTTCGTAAAAGATGAAAAACACCACGCTACCGTAGCTGCCTGTCATAGGGAGGCAATAATCATTTCACATATTCTCGTGTGGGGACGTTGTTCAAAAACTATACAGTGGAACACATTTGCTGAGTGATTACCCCCTTGACACTTCATCAGCACGAAACAACAGACTAAATTTTGAATATTTAAATTTACATTTAAATTTCTATAAAGATGCTTTTTTTCCCAAAATGACATACCTGTGAGGCAGGTTAAACACCACAAGCACACAGCTCTTAAGGGGCCAACACTGCGGCCAGACTGAGCTTCCAGTGACTAACAGACAGAAGAGTTAGATAGTAATGGGACCGAAAGCTATAGGATCTTGGCTTAAAATGCCAACAGCGGAAATGCTGTAAACATGTCACTAAGTGGGCCGAGTCAGATGCAGTGATAGCAGTGTAATTAATGCTGGATGGACAGATGAATGCTGGCTGTTAAAATGAATGCAAAATCAAGGCTGAAATATAAATAGTTCATGTGTGGAAAACATTGAAGTGATGAGGATATGCTCTGTGGTATTTACATGTCTGAGAGCAGGAAGTGGGGGCGGTGGTGGCCGCGGTGGGTACAAGAGCACTCAGGGCAGCCTCTATTATTCATCAGAGCAAGTGGGCTACAGCTTTTCCCAGAATGCATCTTGGCAGGTTTCCCATGTCGACTTTTAGATGATGACTGATCACCCCTGAGACCTATGGCCTGGCAGGATGGGGACCCCTGGCAGCCCTGGTGACACAGTCACTTCTTAGGGGTCAGTCATGTGCCCTCATAAAAGCGGGCACCCGTGGAAGAGATGCCCAACTACCACCATGCTCCAATAGGCAGAGCCCCTTATGGCCTTGTTCATTATTAAGGACCCTCCTGGGGGTGCAGGATCTCACGCATGGCTGTACGGGGGGGGAAATCAACGTTATAACTCACTGCCTATTTTTACCTTTCCTAAGCACTCCAAAGACAACTTAGAGTCAAGGTGAATAGGCCACTGATGGAAGCCAGGGATTTATTGATTGGATAAAAGCAAGATGCACCAGCGGAAGAAAGATAGACTTGCAATTCATCACGTAATTTGTGCATTCAGCTCCCGCTGTATTGCTTTTCAACATCCTTGAGTCTGCTCAGCCCCCACGAAAGCTACCTTTCTGCGGAGCCACTCTGTCGGTGAACAGCACTCTGCCAAGTCAGCTAGAATCAGGCTGATCAAAGAAGGCTGGACGTTCAGCCCCTAGACGACCCCACCCAGCAGGTAATCTCTCACCGGATACGATGTACACTTAATTAAGGGCTGACAAGAAGAGGATAGTTGCCTTCAAAATAACAACAGAAGGTGACAAGTTGGAGGACACATCCCAGAAGTTACTGCAAGACAATGGGGCACTGAGTAGTAACGTGGCTCATGACAGCTAACAGTCGCATCAGAAAAGCAAAAGCCACGGCACGCTACCGTACACAGCGCAGTACACAGCGCAGTACACAGCGCAGTACACAGTGCAGCCGCGTCCTGGCCTGACACACCATATACGGGGCGTCTCATTCCCACTGGGATCGTAAAATATGAGTTATGGTCACCAGAGGGGCTTGTGATGCGGTGCCTGGGGGACAGTCATCTTCCCCGGATCGGATTAAAGACTAAGGAGCCGGGAGCAGGCATACAGGATATACAGGTTCGACAGCGTCGCCATCACGCTGACCTTCTGGCCTGCCCTGGAGGGAGCTTCTACAAGTCCCCGCGGATTTAAGGGCACAGTCAGGGGGCCATTAGATATGAAGGACTGGTTTCAATTGGAGCAGAACATTAGAGCAGGATATAGAACCAGAGACTGCAGGAGACTCTCCTTGTTGCTCAAAACCTGGAAACCATTGAGGATCTGGGAAATGTCAGGAAAGACCCCAGAGGCTCCGTGGGGTCTGGGATGGTAGATTCTGGAGGTCCGGCAGTACAGCCCCGCTGCCCAGGGCTCAGGCCACATCACCGGCTCTGTAGGCAGTGATTCAACGTCGTCCGCTCAATGGAGCCGCTGTCGCAGCCAGCATGAATAAATTAACCACAAACTAATGAAAGTGAAGCTTCTTTTTACATGTTAAGAACCTGTTCCGTTGTCGCCAGGGCAACTGGAGGGCGGCGCCCTCTCCCGCCTCCAGTGAATATTTAAATGAGAAGATTGCGCCATGAGAATTCACTTTGCTAAAGATTAAGAGGGATTAGCAATAAAATCCTGACTTCTATTCATCCGGATCCCTGGCCATCACGTAGAATAATGCCAAAGTTGTACGCAAGCATTGACTGATTGGGCTTTGCATCACTGATTCCTAATACAACACTGGTTATTACATTCAAACCCGCTTCATGCCCTAGAGAGTTCGTCTAGGCAACCAAAACTATCCACTGCAAAGGAGACAAAGAACCCCCCCCCAGCACTCCCCAACCCCACCAGACTGAGATGCAGTAAACCTCCACGAGAAGCAGCAGGGCTCTTGAATGACAGCTGAAAATTTGTTTTAGTCGGACAGGCATCTTGGATGCCCCGTCTGAAGGAAAACTCCACCCACCCCTTACTGGGGCAATGCCAGTCCCAGGAGGACCACCCAAGGAGGTTCCAGTCGTCAGGCACAGAGTTCTAGGGATAACTCTGCTCCCTGTGGCCTTCCCTGCATTTTTAAACATGCAAGGGGTCGAGCAGTCACCCAACACCCTGGGGCACAAGTCCTAAGGGGAAGAGAGAGATCTAGGCAATATAATACCCAATCTGCGACCCCCCCCCCCCATTTATCCTTTCTAGGCTGATGGCACCACATAACCACCCCCCCTCCCCCTACCCCGGCACACGCGAGTTAGTGCTCTCCCCTGCCCTAGCGGAAGGGCATCAGTGCCAGGCAGGTTTAATTACACGGGGGCAGCCCTGGCACTGAGAGGGGCTGCTGGGTAATATTCCCCACAGAAGACAGAATTCGAGAAGCCCCCGTGTCAGTCAGGCGGGCGACTGCTGTAGCACCAACATGCACCTGGCCCCCTCCCGTCACCTGTCACTGCTGTCCCCTGGGCCTCCAAGGGCCTCTCACCTCAGCTACGGGGGCTACTTTAATCCAGAGAAGTCTATAACACATCTACTTAGTTACAGCCAGAGTCTCAGTTGAGACAACCAAATGCTGCTTTAGCAGGCATGTGTAGAGCAAAAACAGACACATAAGACATTTTATGGATTATAGCCAGGTAACTGCATCTAAATTAGATCCCCAGAAGTTGTTTCATCCTTTGTCTACTGGATTTCTGTTTTTTCATTTGTATAAATAACGTACAAATTTCGCCACACCTCAGTCAGGCACCTTAAGGTGAAGGTATTGTGTGAAAGGCGCTATATTAAAATTAAGTAATCCATCCATCCACTTGCCAATCAAAAATAATAATTACTAATAATAATAAGCCTATGTTAACGTCTAAGTAAAAGGTTACGTTAACGTCCCCTCAGAAGCTGGTGCCCTATATGACGTGGCTGTTCTATGGCAGCACTGCCGAGGACAGGAATGCTTCTGGGGAAGGGAGGGGGGGGGGAGGGTGCAAGCCAATTTCACTTTGTCATGGACACAAGCAACGGAAAACGACTGGCTAAGCCAGCGCCCTTTCAGGAGTTAGTGCCCTAGGCGGCTGCCTATATCGCCTAAAGCAGGGTTGTCAAACTCCATTTATGGGAGGCCAGAGCCCTGTGTAGCTTTGTTCTTTCCAGGTTCCCACACAAATGATTCAGTTCAATACCTGTGTGATAATTAGCACAAGGAGTTGAATCAGGTGTGTTAAATGAGGGAAAACCCCACAATGTGCAGGGCTCTGCCCCCCCAGGACTGGAGTCTGACACCCCAGGCCTAAGATGTTGACTTGGCCTGCTTCCAATCACTCATCCAGTACAGGGTGGTGGGGATAAACAGGAGCCTATCCCAGACCCCCCCTAGATGGGATGTGTATCTCAATCCAATCTAATGAGATGATTTATAATATTAAATTAATGTCACGTTATCAAACATTTTCCTGCCAAGAAATGATAACTGATGTCTTCAATGTGATATATTGCACTAATGCATTAAGGATCAAATATGGAGCTGTGATCCTTTATGGTTATGTTTTGACTGCATTTGATGCATGGACTTCTGGCACGCCAGCTGGAAAAGCACTAAAATCGGAGTCCTCGGAAAGAATAAGAACTTCCCCAGAACCGGTGAGCCATGGACCGGCGCTCGATGCTGGCGGAACACTAATGCGAGTAGGAACTAAAGAGTAGGAACTAAAAATACTGCAGGAAGTCAGAGAGCCCTGAAATCACATCAGAACCAATGCGGGCCGATGAATGCCACGCCTCAGACAGTTTCCGTGCAACGTCTGCGGACGATAAACAGAAAAACGTCCGTCTGGCACCGACGATGACTGACCAGACGGACACTGGAGATACAGAGACACGCAGTGAGCTCTCCATCCAAAAGTAAGCTGGAGGAATTAAAGATTAACGTGCTGAAGTGCCGGGATATTAGCGGCCTGAGAAAGAGCTGCGGGGTCTTCTGCTTTTCAGGAAGACACTCCAATCTCCTGTGGGCCATATTAACTCCTGCAGACAGGCATATAATCAACTCATTTGCTTGTCTGCTCGCGTGCTGGTTTCTAATATATCCTTTGGTTTAAATAACCTTGAGGTCACCTCAAATTAGCATGATAAAATTAACATGATATTTAAGCAGAAGATATACTTTACTTCTTGCTTTGGCGCTAAAAATACAGATGTCTTGACCAACTAAGTCTCTGAAAAACCTTTGACTTTCAACTAACACTGATATAACAGAGTATTCCCAGTATTCCCATTCATTCCTTTGATGGGCCCAGTTAGCTAATTATATCTTGGAGGTCAAACAGCAACCATTAACATTGGATTTTCCTGAATAGCTTAAGAAATATGGTCAATCAAAGGCCTGATGTCTGGTATACGTTTGCCTCTGTCATTGACCTACCCATTTGAGTCGTGCCCTAGACATTACCTTATAGGAAACAAATGTAACACTGCCATTGAGAAGCATAGTTTAATCTTTTGTGCTGATGTCTTACTCAAAGAATTCAGAAAATTTGCTTTGGCTACGTTTCACTTTGAGAGACTCCACAGTAAATAACCAGACCTATTAATGAGACTAAAATTGCACATTATCGTATGAAACTCTTTCCAAAATCCTAAAATGTCTAAAATACTTCCACACACATATTTCTGCTGCAGTTTCTGGGTAATTCAATAGCACGTGGTGCTTATAGTGGCCTTTCCAGGCTTTTTCAAGGCTACCCATGGGTATTTTTTAAACACTACACAGTAGATGCCATTTAAGCTGGTGTAGGGCCTCCTCATGTTAAGAAAAATACATATTGTAGACGGGCACACAGACGCAAGTGACGTACCACAAGCCTACAAAAACTCCTACGAAAAACTTGAATCGCAGTGGTCAGACCAATACAGACAATAGCATCATACAAGAGGATTCCGCTAACTCCGGATGTTCGGGGAAAAAGATGGAGAGATGAATACATCATGAATACACACAATCGACCCTTTGCAGTAGTATCCTGTTAATTTGGCATACTGGTTCACAAATTACTGGTGCCATAATGGTACATTCTGCAAAACAGAGTGAGAAGGATGAGCAATATGGAGGATACTAAAATTAACACCTCTAACTGAGGGTAGATGTGATGCTTAAATAAAATTAAAGTTGGACTGAGGATGACCTTGTGTAGGACACAACGGACCCTGTCAGGGATTATGACATGGGAACGGAACACTGGCATCACTGTCTTCACAGTGACCGCTCTGTGGGAGGCTCGCTTCGGAGAGAGTCCGGCTGTGTAAGCCCTTTTCAACGCTGCACTCCGACAAGGCTGCTCGGAGGTTTGACAAGAGCAATCTGTCACTCTAAGCCCAAGACGCCGTCTTGGCAACCACAGGAAGGACAGCGTCAAAGACACAGGCTTCTGCCTCAACTGGAAATCCATGCCTTGGTCATCAGTTGGCGCTAGCAGTTTGCTGATGACTTGCCAGGTGCAGGCTCTAGCTATAAACGGTAATCAGTGACACAATGGAGAAACAGCACTTTCCAACCAGGAATGAGATTAAGTTCTTCCAGGCAAGAAATACATTGGAGAAACTGCACTTACCAACCAGGAATGAATAAACACGTGACCTTTTTGGTAGACTGTAAGACCGCAGATTAAGTTCTTCCGAGCAACATTGTATCGCCAAAGTTTTCTTGTCCGATGGGATTCATTTTAAAGTTTACAAATACACCCTAAAACAGTCACAGGAATATCTACAGAGGAGAAGCCTGACACTATACAAAGTAGACAAATAACGAGAAGCAGACATGTCTGTGTCTTTCTGCAAGGAAAGCTGGTGGATATGTTTGCTGGCATAACCCAGCAATTGGAATTTTGAAAAACAATCTGGATCCCTCATTCTTCAGCGATATCAACGCCAGGAAGAAAAGTGATTCACTTTTGTTCTTCATGATACCACCCAAGTCATTTCAGGCACTGTTCTGTAGCCCGACTCCCTGTTCTCCTCCAGTGTTGGCCCAGAGTTTGGAACCCGAGATGAAATATGAGAGTGGCTGACAAGTCAGGAATGATATCCATTTTCTTACTTATATCACACATGCAGCGGCTTGTTTGGTTAGCATTAAACACAAGGCTTTTGTTACGGTGACTCTGCAGCACCCAAGTGATTTTTTTGTTGCATATTTTAAACATTCAAGTGAAACAAGCTTTCTGTGCAAGCCCAACAACTGATATCTGACACTAATATGGCCAGCTAATTATTACATTTCCATGGCTAATAAGTTGTGTCATTAGCCACAAGATTCTAATTACTGTACCATTTTCTGTCTGTTGAGGGCACATTATCAAGCATTTATTTATATAGTTGGAGAGCAGAATGTTCTGGAATGCTTATTATTGTATTTTGCTGGCTGCTGTAGGAACATGGCAAATTCTGAGAAGCAATGTTAGAGAAAGTAGTTTGCTCTTATACAAATGAAAGCAGATTCGTTTGGCCTGGTGAACCAGAGGTAACTCTTGTACACATCTCAGGAGCACAAATTAGACTGTACACATGAGTTGTAACACACAAGTTGGCTTTCTTTATCCTGGTTTTGCTGACATTTTTGTCTGTCTGTCTTTGACGTCATTTCTCTGACATCTGTCACCACCACAAAAATTGTTGTTTTCAGCTGTCAAACTGTTACTACACCCAACCCAAGGGTGCCCCACCTGTTCATCTCAGGGCCAACAGGGAACAACCTCTTTCAGATTGTCAAACCATGGAGATTTATAAAGCCTCCGTGGCTGGTAGCCATGTGACATCACACGCATCAACTACGGGCAAATAAAGCACGACAGACCTCTGCCCCATTGGTACTCATAAATTATGTCACTTAAGGCATTGAGAGTGAATGCTATAAGGAAAGCCAGCTTTAAAATCACTGGAGTAATACCAACAAGAATAAGCTACTGCAGTATCCATAGTTTTCTGGAGGTAGAGCGAACATCATGCTTAGCTCAGGACAGAGGTACTGTAATACAGTCCCTGACAGGCTTTTAGGGCTTGTTTAGCTGTGACTCTCACAATCGTGTACAGTTGCACGGAGATGAACCACAAGGCCCTGTCTTCAAAGCCCGGCGAGGCTCCTGAGCGGACCTGACAGAGTCTTGGCCTGTCGAGTTTCCGTTTCTGGCGACGCGAGACGCCGTGCGTCAACAGGCTCGAGGTCCAGCCCTTGGCCACACTTCCAGCGATGGAGTGTTTTGTGTTCCTGTCCCACGGCTGTGCAGCAAGATTAAGTCGCGACAGCTTGACCGATTCGGAGTCGGAGGGAGTCAGGGAAGAGCGAAAGAGAAATGGAAGGAGAGGGAGAAAACCTTTCCTTCTGGATAACAAACACAAATCCCTAACTCCTGGGAGCCACTAAGGCTACCTCATCTGTCGGAATGTAGAGGCATCCCTAGAAAATTGGCTAGCAAGGGTCCCAGCAGAGATGGTAAAGATGCACCATGTGCCGGAGTAACGTTTGCAACAGTGGGTCACAAAATTTCCATCATCAATCACTTACTGAGCAGGGCACTGGTATCACTGTTTGAGTGCAGTGTGGTCAGCTTCTGCCCAATCACAACATCTGTGGGACGCCATGTGACCAGCCTCACTGCGCTAAAAGCAATCGGCCATTTGTGGAAAAGGTGTGACTCCATACCACCTCAGTCTCTGAGGCTCGGTAACTAACGGTTATGGTGCATTTACGCACAGACAAGAAGCTTCCCTCTTCCAATGCATCCCAAGATAAAGTATTTAATATTTCATGCATCCTCCTTTCTAAAAAAAAAACACAACAAATCTAACCCGCCAACTAATTAAACTTTAAACACATCTGTATTTCCTGGAGAGACCTCTATTATCTCAGCAAGGTAGCAGCTGTTTCCTGGAGGATTAAGAGATTTTCCAGCAGGATCTGGAGGGGGACCTTGGAGAACCCTTTTGTGAACTACAGCAACACTGAGCAGGTGATGACAGATTGTGCAGAACTTTCTGGAAGGGGACCTTGTAGGAGTGGTCTGCACGAAGGGAAAAAGCAACGATGACTGGGTGACGACAGGTCATGCTCGCTTAGGAAGCTCATGTGGTAAAGTCACTCCAGGGGTCAAAGTTCATCTGGAGCCCTACAACCACACGCTAATAAAATTGTAAACATCTAAATCAATTGCTGCCTACCCGGGCTCCTAATTATGGATGCAGGGGGTGTGGGTGTGGGGGGGCACTGCTGTGGTAACTCCTCCCCAATTTCCATGACCAAACAGGCATGAAATTTTAACACATCCCCTGGCCCCAATTCAGTGGCCTGCGCCATTAATTACATTACAGTGGCTGAAATAACCACAGCTGTTAATTAAAAGCGGGGGGGAACCGGGGAGAAGGAAAGGCTGATTCCTGCCCCCGGTCCCTCTGGATAGAACCATGGCACCAACAGCGAAGGGGGAGACTGAAACAAAGCAGAGAGCAGCGGGATTCTCACACATGCACGTGCGGAGAGGAAACAATGAGCTGCTTACCTTCGAAATGCAGGAACACCCGCGGCATCGGCTGGGAGCAGCTGAACCCGAGGGTAAAGGAGAGGAGGAGAACTGGCAGGAACCAGCGAGGCGGCCCTCGGCCTGTGGCCCACGCCGAGTGCCCCATGATCGGCCCCGCCTCTGAACCCACTCCCTAGTGCACAGGGCCTGTGGCAGAGACAGATGGAAGTCATGCAGTGGATTAAACCAGACCCTGGAGATGAGTAATCAACACCACTTCAGAAGGTCTTAAATAAACCAGGACTTTTCTCCAAGCCATGACAAACCAAGTGATCACTGATTCTGGGGAATCCTATCAGGAATTTCTGATGTTGATTGTATATCTTATGTGTTAAGGTTCTGGTCTGGCCTGATTTGAAATATTTAAACACTACTGGACTCTCTCTTCCAGACAGAGCTCTGTGGTTTCAGGGAGGGACGACCGAAGCCTTTTATTTGGCTCTGTGTCGTGATTCAATTCAGCTGGCATGCTGGCTGATATTTACGCCGCGATCAACAAGCAGCAGGCCCAGCGGCCAACAGCGGACCGGCGGTGTCCTCAACACATTCCCGCAGCACGAGACACGCTTTCGTCCGGGGGGTGAGGGGGTTTCGCGTGAGCCCGCAGCACGTGGGTCTGCCCGCGACTCACGCCTGTGCCGCGATATGCAAATTTGGAGCCGCACGCGGAAAGAGGGAGTCAGCCTCTCACCGTGCTGGTAAGTGGCAAATAGATCCTTTAACAAAAAAACAAAATAAAAAAGTTCTTCACGCCTTCGCACATCAGACACATTTTGTTGTTTCCGAGATGGCTGTTCCCGGCATTCCAGCGAAACCGAACCCCTCTAACAATTGACACCACTGCCGACCGCCCTCTTTCCAAGCATGCTGTGTCCATTTGTCTTTGTTTATTTCTTGCCTGTTTTCAGCCGCTTGGTCACTTCCCAGATATCCTGGGGTCTTATTGATGAAGCCCAGCCTCAAACAAGTTTCAAAGCCATTCCCCGCATTCTGGAGTGCTTACTGCTTCAGGCCCTAATTTCGATTGTTTCCTGCTGCCGCCACACCCGTGGCCACAACCAAACACATACATAACATAGTCCATAGATTTACTTGCACAATAAAAAAAGATTTATGGAACTTTTATGAGATATTTGCTTTTAGCAATTAGCTGGAAGACCGCTTGTTGCTGTTAATTGTTCAGGATTGATCCCATCATCTAAGTAATTGGACAGGGTATAAAAAAAGTCCAGTAACACTCGTCACTGTAAATGAAGTATATCATTGCACATAGTTCTAATTTCTCTGAGGTATTTAATGGGCTTGTTGTTGTGTTTTTATTCCAAAGTTCAAATAATGTATCCCCCAATAGTGCTGCTTGCTCAGTGGTGGCATAACAGAATTTTGTGTATTAAACTTAAGGTTTCAAGGCAGGACTCGTAAAAAATTTATGCAGGCCAGACTGAAGGCCGGCTGCATAAAATCTGTCAAACTTTCAATTTAAGATGCAGCTGTAGATGGGGGGGGGAAGTGAGGCCTCGTGGACATCTTGTTAAAGACAATGACCCAGGCACTAGTGTGTGACGGCGCTGGGGGAGAGCGGCGGGGTGGCTAAGACATATGGAAAAATGAGGGAAAGAGAATCTCCTTGGCAAGCATCCGTGATTGAGGGGCACCCCGCCCCCCTCCACAAAACTGTGGATACCAGACTGACAATGTGGCGTAGACCTGAGCTGCACGCCACACCTGCTAAAACGATCACGGGCGAGGCAGCGCACCCAGATCGCAGAAGTCATTAATCTGTGATAAGCCCCGCCTTCCCATAACCGACTGTGGAGAAGGAGGGATACTTCAATGCTCCATATAGCCGGAACGCTGCGCAGAAGGGAGAGCGAAGGCCCGTCGCGGGTCAATCCAGCGGGAAGCAGCCGCTGAAGCAGACGGACTTCTGGCACATCTTCTAACCTCCAAAAGGCAGCTTCCCGACCAGGTAATAACTGACCCAAAGAGATCGGGCAATGGGACCAGCGCCCAAAGTCATGTGAGCCAAGGGGCTGACCGACAAAGCGCCAGGCCATACTTTTCTGCTCTAAGAAAGGAGCCTCACACGTATTTCCCCGGACAGGCCAAATCTAGCTGTATCATGTGACCACTGACCATGAGCTAAAAGACTTGATTTTATGGGTCTGCTCCATCACCTGCATCAGGAGTGATCATTACATGCATTTGACTGCTTTCAGTCTTACAAGACAGATGTTAGTAACCCACCATCAGTCTCGGAACCTCTGTGTGCCACATAGTGATGCAGTGTGATTATTGTGAAGGGTAAACTGTTTAGTAGCCCATTTGGGTGATCATGTTGCACACCTGTAACACAATTTTGTCCATGAAACACTTCAAATTCAAAATAATAGGTACTCTAAACAGATATTCCCATTGTTCACTTTATCTGTTGAAATAACGAGTGTCTACGGCAGAGCGGCGTCTCCAAAACAAAGCGTGAGCCAAACTAAGAAGAACGAAAGCCAATCATAGACCTCAGAAGGAATACGGTCAAGGCGTGAGTCTCGGAACACACCCCCATGCTCTCATTCTGTCCCCATCTCACTCAGAACATAACAGGGATTTTCATACGGACCCCTCACCTCTTCTGGGTCCTAAATCACGTGAATTCATGGCCGCTGCGGGTCAGATGTTAACCTCTCCAAAACAGGCGTTCACGCGGCCGCCCAAGAAAAGCCTCAATGTCGGAGGAACAGGAAACCCCTCAACCACAAAAATCAAACGCGTGTGTTTAATTATTGACCTAACTCAGAGGCGAAAACGGTGACGTAAGGAAAAAAGGACCGTAATGCAAAGTAACCCCTTAAGCTGACAACTCTGGACAGGCAAATAGGAAAAATATTACGTATATTTATATTTATGTACAGTTTGCCTAAAAGGATAATGGCAGATACCAAAGAGATAACGAGGCAGGAGGTGCGATCACCGGGGTTAATTTGAGGCGTACTGTTTAGCTCTTCAGTTCAGAGCAAAGAATTAATTAAAAGAGCTTCATTTAGCTGCTTTACACAGGCTGGATCATGCACCTGTTTAACTGTATAGCTGAACCCCCCCCCCCCCCCCCACAGGTCTGCAAAGCACCATACAGTTGGGACAGTTCCAAGAAGCGGGACCCACCTTGGCAAGCGGTCTGCGTTCTGTCCACGGTGGTGGCTGGCAGTCTCCGGCGGGACACCCCTGCCTGTCGCGGTGCCTCTCTGGCCCGCAGCTGCACCAGGCCCTGGAGGAGCTTCCCAGAAAAGCAGCTCGGCGGTAAATGCTGCTGTCCCATGGAGCAGCTGGGAGGACGGGCAGGAGTGAGCGAGCCAGTGAGGGAGGAGGGAGGGGGAGGTCTGGTTTCCTATTACAGTCTTCTCCGCTTGCCCCCTCCGTTTCGATCTCTCTCCCTCTCTTTCTCTCTCTCTGCCTCCCCCCCACTCGCTCATTCTACCCCCTTAATATTTAGTCAGTGAGCAGATCATCCAGTCCCCCAAACCCAAACATCACTCCAGCTGGGAAGCCCCTGACCACAGTTAGACCCCAGATAGAGGAGGACTTCCACTGCAGTGCTGAGGCGGCGAGAAAAGAGTGAAAATGAAGGACTTTCCTCGCAAAATAAGGGGCAGCGATTGGCAAACCGAATAACCCAGCACTCAACCAAAGTGACAGGGGCTGGTACTGAATTTTCCTAATACTTGGATCATGGTCTACACAATCCTAAAACCTATCAGGAAGTTACAGACCTACATGTACAGCTGTGAGCTGAGATTAGTGGATGGAAGTGAGAGATCTACTCACCTGTTACCCATACGGTGCGGATTAGATTTTTGGAGTCAGGAGACAGCTTGTGTTTAAGTTAATAAGAGATGTTGATGGAGCAGGACAGTGGTTAAGCAGGTGTGAGTCCGCTCTATAGTCACCCAGCAAGTGACATGACAAATACCTACTGCGTGAATATAAAGTGTGTGGTTTGACCCTCTTGGGAACGACACAAGCAGCTTTGGTTCTCAACAAAAACCACCAAAACAGAGACTAATGGACTGAAAATGAACATTTCCTTTCCTTCACAGTCTGTCGGAACATCCAAGCAAATCTTGGTGTTCTGAACATGAGAGAATCAACGTACCAACACAGTCAATGAAGGTACATCTCCATGCTGGGCTTCATTCCAGTCCAATAGCTTTGCTTAACTGGTCTAATTACATGTTAATTGTAGCAATTTTTCTTTCCAAACTCTGCAGTTGAAGAAAACAGGCCAAAATAACTAGTCTCTGGATTTAGCTCATGGTTTTATAAATCTGTAAAGAGTATTAAAGACGTGGGCCCTCTAAAAATGACCAGGATGCACATGGAAGTCTGCAGGGAACAATACTGCCAAGGAGCTGAGCTCGATGGCCTCGACGTGACTGATTTCCAGCCTCCTCCGGTTCTTGAGCAGCCGGCTGTGTGAACCCCTCAGAATGGAAAGAGGCGTGCAGAGCTTCAAGCTGAGAGAGATTATTTTCCGGGGTCCCTTCGGGTTCTCTTCCAGGACGATCTATCACGCGATGTGGAACACGCCACATGTCCGCTGCACAGAGGCCGCCGTCAGGGTTCCGTGATGGATCAGGAACCCGGAAGCCGCTCCGAAGCACGGTGGCGGGGAGTGAGTGAACTCATGAGGAAATAATTACCTCCATGGCCTGGAATTGACCACCTTGCGCCGTGCCGATCGAGCCGCCTCCATTCCGCACCAGCAGGAGGATGCTGATAAGCATCCTGCACACAGCAAATGCAGATTCTCACTCTTCCCTTCATCTACGCTGACATGAAGCTGAGGGTGAGTCAGACAAGAGAAGGTCAATCATTTTTACGGAATAAAAAAAAAAGTAATCTTCCACTCCTGGAAAATCTCCAGGCTCACCCAAGCACTTTCAGTTCCTGGTCCTTCTAAGTAGGTGACCTTTTGCACTGCATTGTTTTGCACACCTGGAATTCTGGGGAACATCTGCAGGCTGCAGTGTCTTTCCAGATGGCATCCAACAACAGGCGCCTCATACCAGGGACTTTTTCCAATACCTTCCTAAGCCATCGATTAAGAAAACATGAAAACTGTTACATTTTATGGCATTTTACAGACAGCTGTGTGCCCGATGCTTGGGAGGGGGGACACAGTGACTAATTTGCTTGTTCCCCCACCCTGGCTGGACTTATATCTACTTAGCAAATAGATACAGCAGGTCCAGTTTCACCTGCTGTCTCGGTTGCTGCGTTCGCCACACTAACCCAGCCCCCTCCCCGGCGAGTGAGATGTTCCCTGCCTGCGAGGGACTTGCCAGCAGAAGCCCGCAGATGTTTCCGATTTCTCACGGCTGCAGAAAGACCCGCTGGCAGCGGCACTGAGGAGCCTGAGGTCAGAGGTCATTTCACGCCCGTCTCTCTGCCCACAGATATTAATGGCACTGTACTGAGGAACTGCCTGTCATGTGATCCCATAGCCAAAAGCTACTCCTCCTGTGTCCCTCTCAACTGAATCTCAGAGTTGGTGGGACACCAGGAAGTGGAGTCATGTTTCACTATATTGAGGCTCCATTAGCAACGGTCAAGCCTATAGGTGACATAGGCAGCCGCCTAGGGCACCATCTTCTGAGGGGGTGCTGACATAGCAAGCCAGAGCCCCAGTTAAAACAGGAATTGAAGTTTGCCAGGGTGATAGACTTGGCTCCATACTAGATACTAGTCATGCCAACTTAAAACCCAGGTGCCTTAGATAAAGCCTGAGCTAACTTCTGCATTAGCTAAAGTAATGATTAACCATGATGTCGCCCATTCACCCTCCAGGGTCACATGCCTTTTGGGTCTTACCTTTTCATCACCAATATGCAGTATTACATGTCCTGCCTGGGAACTGAACCTGTACTGTTCTGGTGACTCACTTTTTACCCACCTACACAGCACTTTTAAAGCCTGGTTTTCTGACCCAAAGTACATGCGACAGCATGTCAAACTTACACTCCTACCGGATTATGTAGCAATTCCTTACCATGTACCTGCTACATGTCAGACGGTGGGAAAAGGACTTCAGTCCAACAGCCTAACTTGGATGCCCAGTTCCTTAACCATATTGCCACCTGCCCCCTCCGCCGCCCCCTTTCAGTTACCCAGGACAAAGCCACAGTGACAACTGAAAGAACAAAGCCCCTATTAATGGGGTCTGGCAGATTCCCCCTCTGGCAACAATAAATCATTGGCTTTGACAGGAACTTACCAGAATGTTTTTCAGCTGCCGATGCCCCCCCCCCCTCCTCCCCAGTGAAGGATGTAGGAATAAGGTGTGAGATGGGCAAATTCATTCATCTCATGTGTGATCACGTCGGACAATAAAGGTCCCTATGCCGCCATCGGGGGGAGCCACTCTGATTTTGGGTCAGTCTCAAGGCCACGGACAGCTAACAAAACAGGGAGGAGAAAAAGAGTCATTTACATGTTAACAAAACTCGCGGCCTTCATAATTACACTAATAAACAGCAGTTGGGATGTGGCAGCCTCTGTGACTGCAAATGACCTGAACAGAAGCAGGATTCTGCTCCCTACATTCAAACACCTTATAATACTGTGTCCTGCCCAGTGCATCCTGGTATATGTTACCCTGATCCGAATAAGGTAGAAGGTTATGGAAGATGGGTGTCCCAGGGTGTTTTGTTACTTAAGCATTAAAGTTTATAAAACAATCTAGCTCAAAGCTTTTGGTTTTAAAACAGGCACAAGTCACAGGAAAAAACCTGTTGCTGAAATACTAAGCACGCACCCAATTAGAACCAGCTCAATAACTTGGAAAATGTTCAGTCACTGATCATTCTCCCACATCACTGGACCTGCTTATCTGGATGATAGGCAAGCTTGTGTTTCTAAATGGTAGTCCTAGTGTGGCCAAAGTGTTTTTTTGCATGGTGGGGGGGGTAAAGCACCCCCCCCCATTCATTGATGATCATGGTAACTGAACTGTGTCTATGCTGGGGGATTGAAGATTCCCCTCTAGTGTCACACACTACCACTCAGTCCACATTCCATTCCACATTACAACAACAGACAAATAATTTTCTCAAACAAGCTAAGGCAGTAGCACTCACACAATAAAAAAAGAATATATATAAACAAAAAAGTGGTGTTGTTCCTTGGAGTGGCACTGGCATCTAGCTATCTGTCTGTTACAAAACATCAAGTGTCACCCTTGTGGTGAGAGAAGAATAAAATGGCAAGTAGATGTAATAAAGTCAGCCAGACTTGGCTGCGGAGAGCGATATCGAATCCTACGCTCTGAGAATTCATCGGAGGTATGAAAACTGGGTCAGTGACTTTGCCGTCTGCACTCCACCCTCGGAAGATGCTCTTCATTAAACTGTAATTTCTTTGTTCGCCTGCATTTCAGACAAAGTCTAGCCACGGACAGGCACTTCCTGTTTTTACTGCACATTACGCCTTGCGGCAGCATATCCCGTCGTTGCCCCGGGACACGGAGGCTTGACGTCTACGCTGAATTTCTAGCAGACAATATGGTCTTCGCTGGTTTTATTTCCTAGTCAGGGCACAAGAAGAAAAGTATTTGTTATGAGTCGGAGAACGCAGCGTGTATTCGGTTTCCTGCGGTTTAAAAGGTCGCGGCGCATTTGTCTGGTGCCGTCTGCGAAGCCGTTGGGGGGTCTGGGGGGGGTGTTTCGTTAGACAAAGGGCAGCAGAGCGACTATGGTGCTGCTGTCAAAGTTTGGGGTAATCCAGGCTGCATCGGGGTAGGGGCATGTGCTGATGACTCTTTTACCCCCCCCCCCCCCCCGATTCTGACAAATGAACTTGAAACATGGCTACCAGATATGCCCGTATGGAATTCTACAGTGTCCAGTTCTGGAATTCTAAAACAGCAACACATGTTCTCCTTAGAAAACGTTGGGCCACTCTGCTAGAGCCTTAGCACTGATCTTACATTTATGAGACAGCTGAAGACTTCCAGCAAGTTCCAATGCATGTTATGCATTAGGTGTTATTTCCCTCGCAAAACTGATGGCAGCCACTTGACACTGGGGCTCCGCCGTCGATTCAGTATTTCATTTCAGCATTTAGCTGCTCACATTTCTGCCTGTGACAGCAATCGATGTTGTGCAGGAAAAGAGAGTCGGTCGTCATGGGTAACAATACGAGCCGTGTGAAAATTCTCAGCTGTGACAGTGAGCGCTTCGTGCACGGAACAGATCCCAGCTCCGATCCACAAACGTTTCAGACAGCTGGGGGCCTCCTGAGCCACCTGCGGACCAGGAACTGGTCTACGGAGTAAGTCATTCTGGTTTAATGTGGAGAATCTGCCCCCCCAGCCAAGCCTCCGATAATAAAAACCCAGGTGCGGATTCCTGGAGCGGGGCTGATCTAGCTTAATTATTAAGCGTTCAGTCTGCATCTTGGTGTCTGCAGCTCACATTGTTACGATGTCCTTTACTCCGTTAGTGACTGAAAGGCCCATTCCAACTCAAGCCACCCACTGTTTTTGACGACTCACTTTCCCTCCCATTCCCGGAAATTTCTATGACGCGTGTCATTGCGGCAATTTGAGGCGGCTGCCCAGGGTGCTGGACACTGCAGCCATGAATTACTCTTAGGCACCCTGGTCACCACTGTGCTCACACGACATAGTTTAAAGTGAAATGTATGTGTGTGTTTGCGTGTGTGTGTGGGGGAGTGATCCTGAACATGCATCAGTCACTCTAGTGAACTCCCACCTACACATAAATGGAGTTTTCAGCTGAACTAAATCCAGTGACTGGTTGTCACCACTCAAGTGTTGGCTGCAGTTAAAAGTGAACAGTAGGAGGACCAAAGCACACCCTCGTCTGACGACATGATTCAGCACTAGGGCTTTGAACCAGCTGTATATCAACCCCGACAGATAATTCCCAATGCCCCCTTCCCCCCCCCCCAGTTATCATATGGGGATATACTGTGGGGCAAATACATACATCACCAAGTAGATTCACGCAGCAGAACACTCTACCACTGAACAGGCCATCTGGGAATGCAATGGAGGACACACGTGAACGTCCTCTACAAAACTAAATCAAACAGGTTAGCATGATGCTTGCCTCTCAGTGATTAATGGGAATCAAGCATCCTGCGCGGTTAATTATGTCATAGATTACGCTAAGAGAAACAGGTTAACAAGCTTAAATGTTTAGATGACAGATGACAAGATGCTGTAATATCAGAACGTTTTTTTGGTTAGTAAAATAAGCTTTTCGTTTTTAAGCAAAATGCATTTCCATGCACCATTAAATTTAGCAAAAGAAAACAACGCTGTTTAAATATATAATCTGATCATTGGGTTCTACATTGCGTGTCAAATTTTCCACCTCATTTACCATCTTCATTCCACGAGCGCCTGTTCTTTTTTTCTTCCTGATAATCTGATGAGAATATGACGCTATTGTCTTTCAGCAGGTCTGGCTCGGAGACGAGGAGATGGTGTGGAAGTCAATGTATCACCATCCTGTCCACAAACAGTTCACCTGAGAAGCTTAGATGCCCATTCAAGCCCATCTTTCCCACAACCTTTGCACCCTTGTGTCCTTGCCCTCCAGCAAAAGGACTCAAAATGGTGAAGCCGGTTTGTCAAAGAACAGGAAGGTTATCACCACTTATCGTCTGATGGCATGACAGATAGATGGTCAACAGACTGGTTAAAAAGCATGCAGGTCAGTCAGTGTCACCTCTGTCGCTATTCAAACAGGGAAGTTGGTGTGGATCAGAAACCCAGGATTCTCATGGTTAACAATGGCTCACCTTTCCTTTTAAGCTACAGTATGTCCGGCTCTTTTTGATGCAACTGATTAAATCCAGAACTGAACATTTCTTCATGACTAACCAGGCCATTTCTGTGAGGACATGACACCAGCTGATGGCACCAGGTGGGGGAATACCAGCTTCTTGTGATTGGCGGCCCATTCATACTTACTCATGCTTATCTAAATTTGACTGTCATCGCGTATCGTGTACGATGCCCTCAGCTGTTCCCCTGGCTTCACCAGGAGAATTTTGATCCCCCTATGATGACACAGGCTCCTTGTGGACATTCTGCCTCTGCTGTCTAACGTCAGAGTTTTGGCCCTCAATTCATGTTCTTTCATCAGCCGACTTTGGCCAATTTCACCCATTTTCATAGGTGGTGCCCGGGGGTCACCTTGTCAGTCCCCAATGAGACTTTACCCCCCCCCCCCCCCCCGCCCCAAAAGCCTACTCTATTTCAAAGGCTTGTTTTTTTGTGGTTGATATTTTCGGTATGCCCACAACAAAAACTAAACCACAAACCATCTGCATACATCAAACTCACCCTAAGGACTCGGGACAGAGCCTTCCTGCAGGAAAATTCCACACTCTACCTGCCTCATAACAGATGTGCAAGAATCCAGTGGCTGTGGTTTCACCGTGCATGATGAATGGTTGGATTTCAAAGGCGGGGGTCAAAGGTCAAGGAGGACCCCTTTCCTGGGGTGACACAAAATGCAGATGCAAGCCTCCCATGCGCTGGCTGAATGTATCCATCCCGCTGGGACGATGGCAACCCGTTTTGACATCATTATCTCAGATTCCCTCTTGACCCCGTCAAAACCTTTGTCCACCTGCGATGGCAGAGTCGGCGCTCAACATGAAGATAGATAACAGACCACTGTTACTAAAAAAGAATGCTGTACCTGGAGCTTCTTAGTTATCAGCAATTAAAACATCAGTAAGTGATCAAAGAAAACTTCCCCTCATAAACATATACAGATTTGCTAGTCATTATTTATGCGGCAAGCAACTGATACAAAAATATCATAATACCACAATGGATATTGGGGATAATGTCATCGGATAATTGCAGTCTTCCACTGGAAGCAGAGAGAGGCTCATTTCTCTGTCAGACCATTTATTTTCCCCTCAAAATTACATTTTAGAAATTATTCCCCAGAACACAGTAATGCTCTTCACTGCATTAAAACAATTACTCTTACTCACAACTTCTATTAGACCACATATTAGACTCAAAACAAAGCAAAACAACATGGTATACATAGCAGGGCTAATTATATTAACAACCAAACAGCATAATATTCAGTGGCGCCGTAGTGTGTTTTTGCAGTTCTCCTTTAACAGACACTCTCAGTACTGACAGAGAATGATACATCAAGGACATAATGAAAGAGTGGTTGCTGAAGATGCTCAGGTATAATGATTTTCTGCACATATACTGTAGCTTCCTTAACGGCCTACAAAAAATGTTATAGAGAAGGAACCGGGTTAATTTAGGTGAAATTCTGAATGGTCTGGGAGGTAATTGACGTATCTATGTCTGTGTTATGCTGTAATCGTAAACGACCGTGGGGACTGGAGATTTCCAGTTCATTTATGGTGGTTGGAACCGCCTCCGGTGATTTCACATTCCTCCTTGGGCCAGAGGTCATGTCCGACGACGCGTGACCGATCATCGCATAAAACGGGTATCTCAAAGTGCCAAAACAGTCAGAGACTAGCCCACCATGGTTGAATTCAATTAAACGTCAAGCCCTTTCAACATTTATCATAATAGTGGTGAAATCATCGGTTAAAATTTTCCATAAAACACACAAGACGGTAGACGGGTTGCATTGTGACAAAGAAAAGTCACTCTTTGAACTGTGACTCAAAGTAAAATTAACTACCTTTCTGAACTACTCCATCGGACAATTACTTATGTGAACAAATTTGCAGACCAATCAGCACTGGAGTAATACCATGATTGAACACTAAGTCGATTAATCAATACATGTATCTTGGGGCTGAAAGGTTCTTGGCTTAACGTGCATGTTTGATTACTTCTGTGGCTGGCTGAGACACCCAAAACCAGACCAGTACACAGACCAAGAGCACAAGCATTTGACCACATACAGCTCCATGGTTTGTCATATTCTTGGGTACAGTGCAGGTTTGGAATGACATTGATTTATAGGAACTCTTCTTTGCTGCAGTAAACAATGTGATATGTTTTGGCCCCGATACCTGATCGCGAGTTTTCTCCATGGGATGCTGCTTTTGTTCCTCAACAGGAATTTTTTTTTCTCCATTTTTCTTTTTAAGTCCAAAAGCTCAACGAGGTGAAAGAACTGATGCTTCGTCCAAATGAGACAAAACATTGGTAGCTTTTTCTGTTGCTGATGGAAGCCAGCATGGAGCACTGGATCTGGGCTGCAGGTGTTTCATGAGATCGCCATCCCTCTGCCCCCAACCCCAACACACCAAGGTGCTAAGTCATTAATGTACTGTTTACCAAGCCACACATTGTCCAAATGCCTATTTCCGATTCTGTATCATAACACATTATTAAAAAATCACTTGCATTTTCCCCCGTGCTGTACAGACACGAGACCTGCTTGAATATTCAAAAACATAAATAACATTTATAATCCTTAACAGCCTCAACAAACTTTTATGGTTCGCCTTAAATCAAGATTTTAGGAGACAGAAATATTCGTTGACCGCAACATTTCCCCCCATATTTGCTATATCTATCAGAATTGCATCTGATTTTAAGGTCATGTAAACAGGAAAGAAAAATTATCTGGTACGTTTTAGTTGGTTTGGAACTTTTATTTAATTGGCAATGAAAATTATACAGAATTTTATTACTTGCCAAGGGGCAATTTGGGTCAGATATATTTCAGAACATCGGTTTGACAACAGCCATGTGGTCAAATCAAAGGAAATCAGAAAAGCATGAAGCACATAACAAACAGGTCACAAGTCAGATATGATTACCAATTTGGGTCTTCAGTGGGAGACATTTCAGTCAGGCATTATTGTAAACGACTCACATAGGATCTGATCTACTCTGATGTTTATTGGACTTATTGGAAAATAGAACCATACGTTTAAAATCGGGACATAATGAGATTTCATAAGTAATGAAAATTTTACAATATTTTACTGCAGGAAGTAATGCAATGTGAGTGGTGCGATTCGTGTTATTTTGAACTTGGATCATAAATGTATTTCTGTTCTTAGTACTGAGTACACGTGCCCAATTTATCTTAAACTTGTTGATTAAAAACATTCTGGAAGCACTTAACCTTTATGGTAAATTGCAGCTGCAACATGGCTGCAGCCAAATAGAAGGACTGGGCCCCAGGTAAAGGCCTCAACCCCGCATCCTGCTTTGCATCCTTACCTCCCACTCGTCAGCTGAGTAGACAGCCGGGATGGACAGCAGACATGACCGGCCTCAGACATCAGCCGAGGCAAGTTACCGCGTGAGAGGTACAGATACTACAAGGCCGTCAACCCGACCCATTTTCATATCCTGATGTAGAATACAGAAGTACTCCACTGTGTATTGGGAGGCATGGCGCATTAATGCACAGGCTGTCCTACGTTATATGTAAATAACCAATAAGGAAGCACCAGGGTCCAGGACAGGCTCTGGTTAGTTAAATTGGTGGTTAGTTAAATTGGGAAGACTTGAGTGTCCATGCTGATGTCAGCCAGAATAGTTAATCAGACCAAAAACGAAGGCTTCAACTGGGTCAATCTGTTCAATTATATTTATAGAGGTTAATGTATATCGCCACCCCCATCAGAGTTATGAATGACAGGAGTAAAAATCCATAACGAGACCATCTAGAGAAGTGTGCATGTGCATCGCTGGCCATTGGAAGGCGTGAGGCACATCTCCCTCTAGCAGAATTAATCACATGATCAGAAGAAGCCTTCAGGGTTGGTTTATGTTGGCCGATCACTTACAGCAGATGAAAGTGGCTAATTGCGTAAAAGCATGCTCCAGCTCCCGCTTACGTAATCCCATTCCGAGTCCGATCGATACTCCCACTGTTACTCTTCATTTCCACAATACCCAGTGCTGAGGTGCCTACTTTGAACTGAGCATGCCCAGTGGCTCCTCCGCAGGGCTTACTCCACCAGCACCTCTCTGCAGGGCCGGCTGGGGAACCCGCAGTGAACGGCACTCACTTATTAAAACATCAACACTGAAATATGGCAGCGAGTCAAGCATCTCATTAAGAAATAAAGAAATGATGGATGCCCGTCTTCCATCAAACTATCAAGCATTTTTTACACTCTTGTCTTATATCGCTGGGCCTACTGTGATCAAGCTCAAGTTACTCGTGAGTAGGACCACAAAATAACATACAATGTTTTCATTTATTAGTATTTTAACTATACACAAGTGGGTAATGAATTCACACTGCACCTTGTTATGAGGGATTTAATAAAAAAAGCAATTAAAATGTCCGCTGTATTGGTTCCAGCCTGGTGCCTGGCAGCTTTGTTTACAGGCTTCGCGAGAGTCTCCCGAGCAGGACTCTCTCACTACAAGGGAAGACAAACCTAGAGGTCCACTCTCTGACAAACAACGCTCTGCCGGCCCCCAGGACACCTGACAGGCAGCCTAGGGGTGCACTCTCTGACAAAAAACACTCTGTCGGCCCCCAGGACACCTGACAGACAGCCTGGGTGTCCGCTCTCTGAAAAACAATGCTCCGCCGGCCTCAGGACACCTGACAGACAGCCTAGTGGTCCGCTATCTGACAAAAAATGCTCTGTCGGCTCCCAGGGCACCAGACGGGCAGCCTAGGGGTCCGCTCTCTGACAAACAATGCTCTGCCAGCCCCTAGGACACCTGACAGACAGCCGAGGGGGTTCGCTCTCTGACAAATAACGCTCTGCCAGCCCCCAGGACACCTGACAGGCAGCCTAGGGATCTGCTCTCTGACAAACAACGCTCTGCCAGCCCCCAGGACACCTGACAGGCAGCCTAGGGGTCCGTTCTCTGACAAACAACGCTCTGCTGGCCCCCAAGACACCTGACAGGCAGCAGCTCATGTATTATGCCTAAAACGACGTTGATATGACACAACAGGGCCAGATCAGGAAGGGGGAGGGGGCAGATGGAGAATGGATTGTATAGGAGTGCACAGACTTTTTGAGGGGCAAGTGCTTGACTGGGGAAGGTTACCCTCAGTTATTTTTTTGCTGCCTGAGGTGGGGGTGGGGGGTTCCATTCACTTTTCAGACTTTTGTGTGATCATCTGAGATCGGAATGAGCGGCACTCTGCATCTCAAAGGGAGGTTCACTTTCAATCATCTGGGCAAAAAGGGGCAGAAGGACAGACACCCCTGGAACACAACGTATGAGGCTGGCTGGACTGCACCAATGGTCCCAGTATCACACAGATACTGAATAAGATAACAGATACATTTAATGAGGAGAAAATGGCCGTTAATCAGCTCCCTGGAAGACCTTGAGGTGCTATCAGCAAGAACGCGATCTGTCGCCCGTGCGTGAGTTACATATCCACATCCCACTTGTACTTTTGCCCCCGGCTGTTGTTAGAGCATTTCACCTCCCTCCGACTGGGTATGTTACTCATGCCCAGAACTAAAAACATCTGCCTTGTTTGGTAATGCAACATCTGCTCCCTATAACTTTATCACCAGTGTCAAAGCATTACAGCGAGTTATGAAGGCATCCACAGTCAGCTCTTCCTTTCTACTCAAACTCATTCACTCATATGCATTGGCCAAGCAATTGCAGTTTGTTTCTGGGCGTAATGAATTATGATGAATTGGTTAAGCTGTAACCTGTGGCATTAACAGTAAATGTGCCTGCATGGATATTCTTGCATTTACGCCTCATCAGAGGAGACTTTTAGTCTGAGAATAGGCAGTTAGACAAAGGATGAAGTTTTGCTCACACATTTTCTCCCGGTCCTATGACTGCAGTAACAGTCCAATACTGGATTTTCTAGCTTGTTAAGAATCCACCAAACACACACACATGCGCACACACACACACACACACACACGTAAATCAAATTCAACAAAGAGAAACGGCGTCATGAGAAAAAATGCAGGCCTGCATCAGCACTTAAAAAGCAAAATTACTCAATCACATAAGTTGTGAGTTTGGTTTCTTTGTAGTCTAAGACCATGTGAGGGATGAGTAAGTGCTGATTAAAGATGATAATGTCTATTGGCCATTTGGATACACATAACATATAAGTCTAATCTTCAATGTCAGTAAGTGTGCGAGTCCGTGAGCACATCACTCCGGTTGCACGCTGGTTAATTACGAGCCCCTGGGGGCTCCTTGTAACTCTTCATGGCCGATTTCCCGCTGTGTGCATGGTGGGCGGCCCCCACGTGGCCCACAGGCCTAAGGGTGCAGCCGCAAGAGCCGCTGAATAAACACATTACTGCCACCCCCACCCCTAAAGACTGCTGACCAATATCAGAGACAGAGGGCGGAGCCCGAGTCAGGGGGCGGAGCCCAAGTCCAGCTGCTGGATCCCTCAGTTCAGCCTGACATACGTAGAAACACAAACTTTTGCATATTGCTAAAACAAACACCTTTAATCCGAGATTGTCGTTCCTAATGTTTCCAGAGTGTGCTTTCCAGAAAATAACAAAAACAGTACATATTACACCCAATGTTATGAAATGTTTCAAGTCAGGGCTGGAAAAAAAGGCCAGGAACAGTACAGCCAGTGTATTATCTGACAATTAATATGATTTAAACCGCTTGAAAAAGCTGGATGGACTTTGGCCGGAGACCACAGTCCGCACGTGTTTGAACTCTCTTCCACCTGCCAACTTCAAGAACGGTGTCTTAGGAGACCAGGTGGAACTCGGCAGTGCGACGTCACTAGGGGTTCTTCGTTTGGTCAGTAATTTTGTCAGCCACACCTCAGACGGTACAAACACAACGCACTGAAGAAAAAAATAAGGGACATCAATAGGCTAGAATAACAGAGCTGCTGAAACCGCTTATTGTGATCTCTGACGTTATCTGAGCCCCTTGATGGACTTAACATTCTATTAAAGTATTTATGCTCATTTTATTGCTAGAAAGTAACAATATAATAATGAACACGACGCCCTTACAGAAGTCAGTGCATATTGCGCAACTGACCCTTTTCAGAAAAACACAATCTGTTATCAGGGAAAACCCACGTTGTCCTGATAAATGGTCCAGTTCCGCACTGCTGCTCAGACACGGGAAAGAAAGGGAGGCTAATTGAGTCCTGGATGGTTTCAAAACGTCCATTGTGCTAACACAGACAATGCCAGCATTAATTTACTGCTGCTTGTCCTCCTCTAACCACTGCTGGATGATGTATTCCTTACAAGCATCTGACGATGAAATATGGGATCTGATAAGGCAATGGTGGTGTTTGTGTGTGTGTACAGTATGTGGGTCAGATATACATTATATTGTGGGGATCAAATGTCCCCAAAATGTGATAAAATGTGTTATTTTGATGTTGTGGTGACCATTTTTTTTGGTCCCCACAAGGGGAAATTCAATTTTAGAAAAATCTGTCAATGCAATCAAAAAACTAAAAATGCCCAAAGTATTGTATATTTCGTTTGGTCACTTACGGTTAAGGTTAGGGCTGGGTAGGGGTTAAGGTGGTCATTGTTGGGATTAGGGTTTTGCCCATAGAAATGAATGGTCGGTCCCAACAAAGAAATGAATATAGGTCTGTGTGTGTGTATGGGTATCTACTGGATATGCAGCATCTTTCTAAACACAAAAACAATAAAGAGTCTGTATCATGAAGCTGGATTTCTTTGCTTAGTCAGATAACTAGTCAGATTTAAAGTAATCCGCGATAAAGGTAAGTGAATGAAGATTAACTTATTTGGCTAGGCAAGAAATCCTGCTTTATGATACAGACCTAAGAACAGATAGCTCTGCTAGCTAGAAAATTTTTATAATGTACTCATTAATAGATGATAAATTTAAAGGATCTTTGTTCATTAATTATTTACGCATAAAGCTAACAGGCATAAGCATCCTTGTGACCATTAGAACTTCCTCTTTGGGCTGTAGACATACATCTGGATGGTTAATAAAGAGTTACAAAGCTTGAAGCATTCATGAAGTGAAGCATTCATCGATGGCCCCCTTTTTGTTTATGAGCACCAAGCATTAACGTAAACACATTTTAAAAGCCTGTGTTAACTATTGAGGGCCTGAATTTTTTTTTTTTTAATACACGTGTAATTAGGAATCCTCCCAATTAAAACTGTTGACGTCTAAGACGAATTGTTGCTCTCGAGCGAGTACAGACATCGACAAGCGTTTACATATCCTATTGACGCGGTTCTGAAGTCGAAGCCTGATAGAACACGGTGGGGTGAGAGTTGAGCAAAAGTGCTGCCAATATCTGCAGCATGTAATTCATTATTAGACTTGCGTTGGGTAAGCAACCCCCGTGAGCGGCACGCTTGGGGTGGGAGAGCTCTCAGCCAAGTGACTTAAGAGGAAACAGCGTTCTGTGAAGCTTCAAAGGGCCTTAGGAGTCATCCAACGTGCGTGCCAACCCAACTGAGCCAAAAGTCCCATGTCATGCATGGTGACCGCAAACAACAGAGTAAGATGTATTTTTCTGCTTGAGGGGAACACCTCAGGTACAAGCTGACCCAAAGTGTCCTGTTAATCCCTCCAACATACACACCAAATGTACGGTTCATATTAGAATGATATCATGTTTGTTTGGCTAAACTGATAAAGATTCTAGGAGCAGGCAGACCAGCAGACTTGACCCTGACCTTGTAATCCTGCCTGATTCGGGTGGGTATTGGATTACCTGAAAGTTGTCTTCTTTTATGGCCATTTTGAACACCTGCCTCAATTGGCACATGTTTATTTTCAAAGCAGGGCGGTCTGGATGCCAAGCCGAACATGTGGGAGGGAACAGATGGAGGATCTTGGTGTTGACTGCAGCTTTGCCAGCTCCGCCGTCTCACTGACCAAAGATCAGTGCCTGACCAGCAGATACTGTGCGTGAATTCACATCTTGACCTCCTGCGCTGATTACAGAGGGAGACTGCGCCTGTTAACATAATTCAATTTCCTTGCGACCACACCCAAAACTAAAGATATTATCCAAATCAATTGTTGTACTTTTTAGGTAAAGGGCATTAAAAGGCTCAGCGGGATTCCACATATACAATGGTATTTAAAGTTCATTCAGCCAAGGTTAAAAGGGCGGAAAAAAAACATTCCTTTTCACACTAAACACAAGGGGACTGGTATCAGTGATTCACTGCTGTATGTTGAGATACGTTCAGGCCGCGTTGTCTGGTGCTGGAGAATGAACATCTTGAAACTTGGCTCTCATTAAAAACTGTTCATCTAGATCGATGCCACATACGTTGTCATCTCCAGCCTACCTAATATGCAAAAACTGAATATCGGTAATGTTTTCTCAAAGCTATTTAATGCTCTTGCATTTCAAAACTAGTCTATATTTCTTCAATATGCTTTAAAGATCAGAACCATGCCAAGGTTCAGCTGCACACCGACGCTTTTAAAAGAAGGACAGAATTTAATTTCAGACGTAAACCCTGAACTGAGGAAAGCCTAGATCGTGCCGAGGCGTTTCTAAGTGGGAAGAAGTTCCGCAAACATGCCGGGTGCGACTAGCGGGCGATCCCTCGGTCCCGTCCGTACGTAGCACACATCTAACGGGCAATGGGGGGCTCAGCTGGGTCGGAACCGAATTGCTGCTGCAGCTCTGGGACATGGTTCATCTGAGACCAATAATCGCCCCTCCGGTTAAAAGTGGACAGAATCGGGAGCAGAGAGCAAAAAAAAAAAACTTGAATTCCAAGACATTAAAGCAATCGGGGGTCTTGACAGAAAGTCCCGCCGGGTTAGGAAGACTGGCAGCCCTACCTCATCATTCCTTTTTAAATTCCCTTAAACTCCACGATAGCAGTCTGGCGCGGCTTTCAGCCAGCATCTCATGAAAGACGTTTAAATTTATGGACTAAAGTGCAAAACAGTCAGATTAGTATAATTCCCCCAAAGCTTAAGTCTGCATCGGCCTTGACATACTGGTTAATCAGCAGGTGACTTGTAAAAAGACGATCGATATACTGCACTTAAACTGAAGTTTAAATTAAGTACATGTAAAATCCTACGAGTTACTAGAAGTTCAAGACTGGGTTTAAGAAACGGAGCAATTAAAGGACTGTTATACGACACTGCCACCTAGTGTCTGCAATGAAAAGAAAAATGATTCATTATTTGCCACGAATACACTTGCAGTTTTTTGGCATCCCCACAGCATTGGCGGCGATAGCGGTTTCGTGTTGCAGGTTTTTGACTTTCTGATCCACAGCAAACGGATTTCACGTTTAAACTCCGTGATTTAGCTATGTGGCTACGCGCCTGATTACAAGATATAGACTGAATAAATTCCAAATTCTGACTCCGACACTCTGTGTGCTTTTAATAAAAAATGATACAGCATGTTTAAAGACGGCAAGCCTCAACCCAAAAGCCCAATATGTCACGACGTTCGTGTTCCATGTCGAGAAAAGGGTTCCGTAATCATGAGAAAACGGTATAAAACGATGATATTTCATTGCCTTTCCCATTAATTTACCGATTTTACAAGCATTATAAAATAAAAAAATAATACAGCAGGTTTTGTGGGTGCTGTGGTCATTGTAGTTGGGGCTAGAGCACTCCCAAGCTGTCCCAGGCACTGTCCTATACCACACCTGACCCTCCATGTGACACAGTCTTTGGGCAAAGCACAGGATCAGCCAGCCTGCAACCTCCCTGGAGCTGTGGGAGTTAAAGGCTTTGCTCAAAGGTCCGACAGTGATATGATTACTCTGTTGGCTAAGGGATTTGAACCGATGACCTTCCAAGTGTGGTCACAGATTCCAGATCTGCTGTGGTACACAGCACCGTCAAAACAGAACCCTGATTGAAACCCTGAAAGTTCAGTACATTCCCCGTTGATTCAGAAAGCAGTAGTAATATAAAATGGCATGCTTTAAACCTTACCATATGTGGTTCAAGAGGGCAAAACAAACAGAAAACAGAAGTGTATTTCCAACTGTTTTCATGACTAATTTTTTCTTTCCAAGATATTGTGGTTAAAATCTCAAAACCAATTCATAGGAAAAAAAATTACCAATGCACAATTAATAAATAAACATGAATACAATTTTTAACCACATAACAAATCATATTAGGCCTACTTTAAGTTCTACTCATTTCACAATGCACTTCGATCGAGTGAATTCTAGCAATTCTTTGCTGATGATTTATCAACGCTAATATTATTTTCATGCTTTCACCCACCATAAGGGAAACGGGCAGTCAGGCTTACCCACTGTATTAAGTTATGCTATAGTGTATCGTAATTACTAATTATCCTGCCATAATTGTCCTCATGATACACCGGTGTTTTCCTATTTATACATAAGGGAAAATTTAGGTTTGCGTCGGTGTAGGTGTTGTAGTGGTCGTTGTTATCATATTGTAATTGCTGGTGGCAGTGTCCCCTCTGTATATGACTCCGTGTAACTTCTGTTATACCTTATCCTGTGTATTGGCCAATAAACCCTTTGGACTCGCGCTGACATCCTGCTCTCCCGTCACCCGCGCCTGCACCCCTTGTGATTGCGGCCATGACATCAGCCGTTTTTTTCCTCCTGATGCCCCGACTTGTATGGGGATAAATGTTGGTCTGCAAAAAAAGATTAATAGCATAATGACAAGCATGTGCTTTTTCTGTTTTTAATCACAAATAAGCAAGGCGGCCAACGCAGTCACGCATTTACTTCAACAGCAGAGATCAGGAGCCGTTTTAATGGCTGCAGGACGGAACGATAATAGCAAAATCACATTAAAAACCAGCTGTCAGACTTCCTCCCAAAAGACTAATAGGCATTTCAGGCTTCAGTCATGGATTCACTCATATAAGATGCATATCAGTACGTACAATGCTCACATAACATCGCAACTAACAGACCAAAATATACCTGTAATGCAAATCTATTGTGCTGTTAAAACAGTAATCCTCAGCAAAAACTATAAAATAACGGATTTCATAAAGGATATTTTGTTTTCCCTTCCCATACATGAAAGGGAAAACACTGAATATATATTATGCATAAGAAAAAAGAGGTGTTAGGGAAACGGCAATGAGCACAACGCCCAGTGGCGATCTCTGTTGCTTTGGTTATGGAGTCCCGGGGCTTAGATCATGCTTTACAGCTCTGTAAAGGCTGACGAAGGAGTCCGCCCAGGTTTCTCTCTGGTAGCCCGTGGTGTTGGCCATCCTACTGGCCGTGTACACCATGGTCAGCACGGTACGCTCAAAGTCCTCCCTGCCCAGGGGCACCTGGCGCCGGGACAGGTGAGCGCCCAGTCGGCGAATGTCTGTCAGCCTATGGGGCAAGACGTCCTCACAGATCAGCCCCAGCTTCTGGGTCTGCCGCATGGAGGCCAACTCCTCGTCGGGTACGCAGAAGGAGCCGCTCTCCTCCAGAACTGGCAGCCAGGCCAGCAGGATCTGTGAGAAACCGAGCGGGGGTAAGCAGGCTCACCGTGGAGGGGGGTAGATCAGGGTTATTATCCCGAACGAAAAGCCCAACTAAAACTATAACAAAACATTTTTGTAAAACAAATACAATGAAACGCAAAAATAAAATAAAACAAACTACTACTATAATAGGATAGAACAGAACACAATAATTGCACAGATTCAACACATACAAATACTCTGTGTATTCAGCTACACGCACATAAAGAAAAAATAACTAGTATGAAGAGAAAACAATAAATCATTAATAGTCTCTATATGTATACGTGTGTGCAAGATATATAAACAGTAAATAATGGATAAGTTCCAAAAAACTATATATTGGTTCCAAAACGAACTCAAATAAAATAAAATCAAAAGCCAAATACTTTCCATTGCTATTTTAAAATACCTTTAACTAAAGTAATGAGTTGCTAATTTTTCCACCCTGATGGAAATCACTCAAAGAAGTGTAATCCAGTATATTGCCTTTGGTTGACCATCATTATTACCTGGAGCAGTGTTCAGCCTATTTTAAAATAGATCTGCAACTTTCAATCTATCCATAGAAATAAAACTACTTAAACTGAAACTAAAACATATTAGACTAATTATAAATGTCTTCAATATAAAAACGAATAAAACCACACTGAAAACTAACAAAGACTAAGTTAGATTTCAAAAGAAAATTGAAAACAAAATAAAAAAACATAAAAATATGTTATTGTGGCTTTCAAGTGCTGAGTCATTACAATGAACTCCTTTGTACAGATTCTGCCCGCCTGGTCAGCGCCGGCGCGACGTGCTCTAAGCCGCGAGACACACCTTTCGGCTCCGTGTCCTCTCTGCAATGCGGCTGCATTCATTATCCGGCCAGACCACACGGCGCCTATGCATCGCTCACTATTACAGAGAAAAATACTACAGAGAAAAATCTGCCCACTGGACGAGGGAAGTAATTAGCAAAATAAAAAGTGCAAATGCAAGAACTGAGAAGAGCCATTAACTATCCATCTACGCACATACATAACACATACAGATTACTAGAAGGGGCCATATTTGTTGATAAGCTCCATATTTTTCTCTGAAGGCAAGATTGAAATGGTTAGTAAAATCCTAGGGCTTTGCTTGCAGATACTTTTCCATGAATACAGCTTTGTAGGACAAAGCTAATTCTGGCCTGACATGTTGTTTATATCTTGCAGTTCTCACATCCCATAAGGAAAGTGACTGGTTTATATTAGTGGTAGGCTCTGCTGAGTGCCACCTGCTTCGTGGAAAGTAGCCCAACCAGTAAAAAGCCAGGTGATGCTGTTCTCTATCCAAATGATGAGTATAATTAATCACTGGGACACACAGACGCAAAGTAAACGTCTAACCACTAGAGGGCGAATATTACAAGTACTTCCAGATCCATTCAAAGCTAAAAAATCCTCTTCAATGAGCTTGGCTGAAGCTTGATATGGCTTTAAGTGTGCTGACTTACAAGCCCAGATGGACAGATTTGGAATATTTGAAACTGGAATTTTTAAATATATCTTTCTTACTTTTTATCATTTGAATGCCAAGACTTTCTTGCATGGTGCATGGAAAACTGGGGACATGCAGAATTACTAAAGTATATTTTTAACAAAACAATGCTGCTGTGTGCCCATTGTTTTCCATAGTCAAAGCATCACACGCTATTAATATCTGGAAAGTCGTAAGCTAGAAATATGTGTCCCCAGATGGGCTAAAACTACTGTACACTATTCAGAAATGCACACGTCCAAGCTTGTCAATGAGTCAAGTGAGTCCTGCTGCAAGATTTACCAGCCCGATATGGAAAATGGGGAGACGCTGAAGGATCGCCGATGAGAAGTGGGAAAACGCAGAGCTCTTTCATTGCCTGGGGCTGAATTATTTGAGTTCCCTTTCAGGTTTTCTCTAGTCCTGCCTCTAAACTCCTGTCCCATCCTTCTTGGGGACAGCAGGCTCTAAGGAAAACGTCTTACACAGTCACTCAGAAGAGAGGTTTCTGGCAAATAATGAAGAATGACATGCCGCAGTCCTGGACAATCCTGTGGTGGCTTGTAACCTCCAGACCTTCATAAGCTTTTGGTTTGTTCTGAGTCTACTCGTACTTTCCCAAATCCTCTGGTTTGCGTGACGGCTTAGAGGTTCTGTGGGTGCTGGAGCTCATGCGATTGGTCAGAAAATCCAAGTATCTGAGGTCAGTTTGTGGACAAATGAGGCTGTACTCTGGCCTGTTTTCAAATGGCACCTTGGCGTTTTGCCTATAGATGTGAATTTTGTTCAATTTTGTTAAAAAAGGAAAGTACTGCCCAGGATACAGCTGCTCAAGTTAAAAAATCTCTCCATCTTAACCCGCTTTTATTTCTAACACAGAGCTGTGCAGATTCTTATGTATAATTTAATTAAACACAAAACACTTAGCACCATGTTACGTAAATAATTAATGGAACTGGGGAACCACAAAGTATTGAAAGTTTAATATAGAAGCGGCCATCTCTGCAGAATTACACTGTGCGTAACAGACCTTTAGCTAGTCCTTTGAGTCCCTAACAATAACGTGCCTGGGAAGGCAAACCAATAATCGCTGCCACCAAGGGACAATGCGCGACACCAATCCATTGTTTACCTTGTGACAGCTTCAGTGCTCCAGCTCTCAGAACAAAATCAACTATTAATGACACCTAGACGTAGCTCAGGAGTTTCGGAGTACGATCTGGGTTTGAGAATAAAACTTGAACTCCCTCACAGTAGTTTTATATCGCTAGACTTAAAGTTACTTGTTGGATATCTCGACCTAAGTTTTTTTTATAAAGTCTGTTAACCTGACTATTTGCTATAATAATTTAGATGCTGATAAATATGTCACCATACAATAATTGCCACTAATATTCACCAACAAATAATCAACGATTTTCTGTTTTGTTTGTTTCAGCCACACTTTTTTTGACTCGGCTTAGACCCCAAGAGTTAGTTGCTCTTGGTGCTGTGATAGTTTTTATCAGGGTTTTGTCCATGTGTTCAATGTATTTCTGTCTTGTTGTCATCTAAGTATCTTACTTACAAATCATATTGTTCTGCACTTTGGTTGACTTTGGTTATTTTAAATGTGCCTTATAAATAAAATTGAAGTTGAAGGATCAACAATTATTTAGCAGTGTTTGGGAATGCTGGTTTATATAAGAAGAAAACTGGTGGATATTTTTTGGCAAGTCTTCCTGACCTTTGACCTTGATCTTCAGTAAAGATGGATCTTTAGATGTAGATACAGATTTGGCTAAGAGCAGGCATTTCACTCACGGTACAAAGACAGGTTTAAATGTCAGGTCCTGACCATCAACAGCTGTTTTTTAAATGGCATAATCTGCATCTATCTGCATTGATGGTCCTGCTGAAATCTGTGCCTGTTTATTCAAGCTAAATGGCAGGTATTCAGATTTCCCAGGAATGTTTGAAGTCCCCTGAAGCAGCGGTGGCAATGTAATCTCACCTCGAAGAGCAGGTTGACGTCTTCTACGGAGTTATGGAAGATGGGGTTGACCATCTCCGCCAGTCCTCTCTTCACTTGAGACGCTGATGGAAACAGTGCTGTGGGAAAGAGAGACAGACAGACACAAAAGAACGTTAATCTATTTAAATTCGATTCCGTATTATCGGACTTTCTGAATCCTTAGTGATATGTGTCATAGTGAGCCTTAGTTTTGTTTCACATATTACAAAGGCCAGTATATGTACCAGAGAGCTGTGTGTCTGATTGCTACAGAGGGGTGGAGTCAGCTGGGCAGAGCTTGGACATACATCAACAAGTGTTGCTCCAGGTAGATTTGATCTCTTCTGGAATTATGGGTAATGTTATCAGCAGAGGACACGAAATGTGGGAATGGGGGCCTTGTACGTTTTGAACGTACACTGATCATTGTCAGTTTTAGCTACAAGCATGGCACTTGGCTCCGTGTGTCTCAGACATGCGTCAGGACAGCGGACCTGGGATGATCCAGCCGTGCTCTGCGGACACCAAAGGAACCCCAAATCACCGGTGGCATTCCAGAGAAGATGGGAGCCCAGATTTTTCATGGGATTGGAGCTACCCCATGACAGTTGACACGGTACCAATATGAATTGAATAAAATGAGCTGGAGAGCATCATCTGGTAAACAACAATCTCAAAGTTTCCTGGCTCAGTGGCCGTGCCGTCAAACATGGGAGCGTGCGAGTGTCGTCCGAGGGGCTCCAAACATCCGGATAAAGTGGCAGGCAGCCTGCGGAGCAGAGCCAACGCTGAGCTTAGCCGGAAGATTCTGGAAAGACTAGCCTCCTGACTCTTCTACTATCTTAAAAGAGCAAGATGAAGCCTTCCCTTGTTTCATTCCACATTAAACGGCTCAGAACAGCACTCTGGCTAGTGCTAACTACCAGACCTCCGTGAGTGGAAGTCACTAATTACCGGACAACTTTGGGCCAAATGAAACAAAGGCACGGAGGCTTAATTATCTCCCTTGCCGAGACTCAGGATATAACGGACAAATGGACCCCCCCAATCCCTACCGCACCATCATCGCTAAGCCTTCCTTTCAGGAAGCTATTACATCAGTGAGAGGATGATGCTGGGCAGGAGATGGAGTTAAGCCTGTGGGAAACTGGA
>JAABNY020000063.1:25528039-25545510 GCA_015164015.2 Brevimyrus niger | reverse complement strand
GGCACGGCTCGTGTCCTGGGTCCGTCTCTCCGATGTGCGCGCTTCCACTGTGCGTCTCTTCGCCCCCCCGCAGCCACCTCCTCCACCGTGCCAGTTCCCTGGGACACTTTCGGAGTGTCTCGTGTTCTCAGGTGCCTTCCAAGGAACTCGTCAATAACAAAAAAAAAAGCAGCCAGTACTTTTACTTCTGGCTGGGAAGGTCTCAGGATGGGCACGGAAATGGTGATCGGCAGAGAGCTTTGTGTTTGGAATTTTTTTTTCTCCCCCTGTCCAGTCAGTCCAAGAGAAACAGGCACTGGCCGTTCTAGAAGACTGGAAAAGCACTCAGCTGCCCTTAGAAGCAGCTTTCGCTCCCCTTTCTGTTCCTGGGCTACAGGGCGCTGGCGAGCAATTTTAAGTATAAAAGCTTCCAGCAGTTCACAACATGCTGCTGAAAATAGGTGACATTTACTCTACAGGCAGAAATCCCGCTTCTTTTCAATGAATCCATTCTTTAGAATTTGTTCGCACAAATTATTAGCTGAAAATCGATCACTGATTCACCCACTTCAGTTGAAGGCAGAGTCCATTCGTTTTAAAGTCTTTTATTAACTTTTATTACTTACTATTAATTACCTTTGCTTTCACAAAAGGATACCTTATTATTAGTTCAAAAACAGACCAGCTGAATGACCACCGAATGACACAAATCCTTAAGATTCTCTTTGTTATTTTAAAAGATTCACGCGAAGAGAATTTATATATCTGCAAAATCCAGCCTGTGGAAGCGTACAGCGGCCAGGCTGTTGCTGGTGCGATAACATTTCTTCAAACATAATAATATGAATCCTGAGAAATCCAAGCCCGAGGCTCCATATTCCCCATGGCATGCTTGCTTTTATTTGTTTATTTTTATATTTTATTTGGTAGCTCCTTTATTTATCACTGCAGTTGCTGGCTGCCAGACTGTAGTGTAGCTCTGAGGGAGCCTGAGATTACATACTGTTTCTTGGCTAAACTTATTTTTCCATTTAAGATGGCTGCATTATTCACTTATCGTTTGCCGCTTGGATCACAGCGGCTGCGACCGTGCCGTTTCTATAAACCCCGGCTATTTTTAAACTTTAAGCAGCGTGAGCTGATGAGAGCGCCTTCTTATGGGACGAGGGGCAACATGAAGGAGGTTTAGCATCTTACTCAACATACCACAGCCACAGCTCTGGAACACCGAATGCTAATTTTCACTTAGATCCAATTAGCGTTCCAGGAGGTTATAAGGTCACGTCCCACAGGTTCTGAACTCATTCAGTACCATTCTCCTCATCACTCCCCTCCCCTGTTAAGTCCCACTATTCTGGACCCAGTTCAATTTTTTTTATCAAATTCAATTCAAGCGGTACTTTCTACTCTTATTTGATCAAATTTTTATTTTATGAGGGAACGCATTTTAATATTAGTAAAAATAGATTCCGGCCCTTTTATGTCAAACGTCAGAACGTCAAAAATATCAGGCAGGCGCCAAAGACTAAACACTTGTGGAGGTGCTTTTGGTCTATGTTTTCACACCAAACAAATCTGCCAAAAAAGCAGCCCTGCTGATGGCTGTAGGGCTCAGATGCTACTTGTGAACGGGACATAAACAGCGCCCAGGAATGTGTGCTCTGCTTTGCTTGGCGAGATGTCTGAGGCGCCAGATGGGAGAGACAAGGAACCCGCTTATTGGGACTCCAAAATTATTTGGATAAGGACACAATTGCTTTACCAAACTGTGCTTTGATATGGGAAATTACATTCCAGTATTGTCCGACTCTAAATCTATGCCTTATTTAATGCCAACTGAAGTACTCATGTCCTCTTCTTTCAAATTCCTAAGTAGCAGAAAGAAAAATACATCAGGTAGAGAAGAAAGATATATTAGCCATCGCTGATGTAGATCCAAACTTTCAATCACACTTTTTAAAAACACATTAACAATGAGCCATCTTTCTTAGGCTGGTATAATTCTGTTCTGCTCAGAATTCTGTTCCGTAAACAGGAAGATGCTTCGACGTGAGCCAGTGTTCATCTCTGTCATTTACCTTCACTCACAACAGATGTTTTTTTAACAGTTCATCTGAGTAAACATATGGGCACCTTAATCCCACCGCACTCTGGCTCCTGAACAGCAGAACACACATTTATCTTCATTAACAGACTTGATACACTATGACTGAGGTACAAGGGGAAGTTCTTAAAGATTCCAGCTGTGGTTCATTCTCACCCCTTGCAATCGTACACTGCGCAGTTGACATGACGTGTGACTGGGGATTTATGAAACCCATTCGATGCTGTGTTGTCCGAGACTAATGACGCCTCATCTCACCAAGCAGGATCACTCTGCTGAACCCTAAGCATCCTTGTTTTTCTGGGATGACTGTTCTCACGAGGAGGACTTTTAATAATGGGAAAAATGATGGAAAACAACAATAAATACGAAAAGGTCACCGTCTGCTGTCAGCTACCAACACAAGGAAAGAGGCCAATAAGAATACAGGCGCCAGTGCTGGTGCTTCATACAAAAATCTGGACGGACAAAATTACTGACAGGGCAAAGTCAGGGATCGCACAGTTTGGGAAGCACCTTCATTAAAGGACACTGCAGTTGGGCCCTTGAGCCAAATTTTTATCCTGAGTTCTTGCAGTAAATATCCCACTAGATGAATATGTGATACGCATGTACGCCTTACTGTCACGCCAAGAGAAACATTAATGAATGTGGCAGCTGACAAAAATCCTGTGTACCCCCAAACACCCGCAGGCAGCGGCCTGAGCACACAGACAAGGGCTCGCCGCTTCCGAGACGTGCGATGCTGCACCCAGCACTGGGCTCCCAAAATAAAATAAAAAAAAGTCCCTTGTGCAAAATTTCACTATGGGAACGGAGTCGTATGGAGTCGTATGCAAGATAATGACTCGGAGGCAAGATAACGAACAGCAGAACTGGAAAGACCAGAAACGTCGTGGTGCTATGAAAGGATTCTTAGAGCATGTGAGCTGAAGGCAGGCCCCGTGCTCGTCCACCACTGCCTCAGCATGTGGGCTGAAGGCAGGCCCCGTGCTCGTCCACCGCTGCCTCGGCATGTGAGCTGAAGGCAGGCCCCGTGCTCGTCCACCTCTGCCTCGGCATGTGAGCTGAAGGCAGGCCCCGTGCTCGTCCACCACTGCCTCGGCATGTGAGCAGAAGGCAGGCCACGTGCTCGTTCATCGCTGCCTTGGCATGTGAGCTGAAGGCAGGCCACGTGCTCGTCCACCGCTTCCTCGGCATGTGAGCTGAAGGCAGGCCACGTGCTCATTCATCGCTGCCTCGGCATGTGAGCTGAAGGCAGGCCCCGTGCTCGTTCATCGCTGCCTCGGCACGTGTCCAGATTTCCAAGAAACAACGTGGTTTCAAGGAGGGCAAAAGTCTCAGCTTTCAGATGGTTTGCTGCAAAATGTCTTGATCTCACGATCAAGAGTGATTGTATTATTTTATTTAATAGCGCATAATATTCAAAGATGTGATATTGGTTGTTATGCAGTTGATTTGTAGAATCTTTTAACACAAAGTGACTGAAGTAACTTTTTAAACATTGTGATGAATAATGTCTAATGATTTGTGTATAATGACTGTAATGATTTATTCTGATAGATATCTGTGAGGACGGGCTGGGGGTGGCGGAGGGGGGTGTTATCCTCATTGTTATTACTCTCAAATTATCCTCATTTATAAAACGTTTCACCCAACACTTGATTCCCAGATTTCTTACAGTTAGTCGTGTCTGTAATATATTTCTGTCCAGAGAGCTTTGTGGGGGCGCTGTCTGGGAGTTTATTGCAGTGCTCTGGAGTGCAGGCCTTGCCCATCGCTCACTTTCCCACAGTCCTCCTTCAGCGCCCTGCATCTCCAGCATCTCCTCGCTGACACAGACTTCACTCGCTGATACTGTCAGCTGCAATAAGGTCCCTGTTGCTACCTGAGCTGGTATGATTTATCTATGACCCTTAACTGTCCTCCTACATCCTGGCCTCCTGTGCATCGAGCCAAACGTCCATCCAGCCACTCCCAACTTCTGCTCTGCCTCTCCTGAACATTAAAGCAGGCACGGCTCATCAGCCTTACTCAATAAAGTAAAAGCGGCTGGCTCCTGGTGAAGTGCTGAGTGACCCGCCACACTAAGTGTTTGAGTCAGGATCTGCTTTCTGTCTAGACTTCTGCTGGCTCTCCTGGATTTTTTGCACTCTGTCTTTTGATTTGTACTCGGTTATTTATGCTGTGTTGACTCTCCACCGGTGTGTCCATTGTTTTCCCTACTTCCCTTTGTGTATTGCTCTCACTCAGTTTGTCAGTCAGTCATTGCATCACGCTGATACTTTGCTACTTAGTTACCTGTTTCCTTCTCCTGCTCCCTGATTGTGTTCTTTTATGTTTTTTTTGTAGCTGGTTTTTGTATTATTTCCTGTTATAATTAGCCGGACCCCTCGCAACCTTTTATTGTGTATCGATCCCAGTGTTGATAGTTGTTTAAATAAACCACTTTTGTCCCAGAGTTGCCAGTGGGTCGTCGCCTTATCCCCTCCCCCGCCCCTACATGACACCACCTGCAAATGAACACCCAAAAGTAGTGTGAAATAATTACTATATTATTACAATCGTTTTAACATAATATGATATTCCTGCCGTCTTTCGCTCATTTTTGTGTATAATGAGAAGAATGCTTTTCTTTGTTGAGGGAGTGTTTGGTGCAGACAGACCCTCAATTTCCATAACCTGATGCTTCTAAGAACCCAGCAACAGTCTCCACAATCTTGCCTCAGAGACCAAGTGAGAGACGTTTAGCCAAGTGACACGACAAATGCAGAATTTAAAAAATAACCACCCTACTGTGGCTCTGAGCTGGTAACATCACTGCGTCGTAAGAAACGTTTGAACTCCGCTTAAATAATTTAAAGCATTAAAGCCAGATTCATTTTCCCCGAAAGGATTGGGGTTGAAGTTAAGCTAGGAGTTTTACATGAGTTTGGGGACACTGCTAAATTCATGATGGGGTACTACCCCTCCCTTCCCAGCTCAGTCATCTGCCATCAGGGCTTTAGTGAGCCCTCGAGCCCAAAGGCTGCTGCAATGAGATGGGGTATTCATGTGCTCAGCACCCCTTCTAGAAGGTGTTTCTCCTTTTGGGAATGAGACTGCGGAAAGACGTATCCCAAAAGCAGAGGTGGGCGAACAAATCCCTTCGCCTACCAAACATCTGAACATAGAATGCATTCATGCAAAGCCTCGTTCTGATAGAAAGAGGCATTATCCAGGAGAGTGTAACTGTAATTGTGTACTAAAAGTAGCATTTTATTTTGGCATACATTAGAATACAAAGCAGCATTTCTATCAAAAATGTTCTGCAGTAGTTTCCTCAGGCACTTTCATTTTCATCTATGACAAGTGATGTATATGACAAGTGACACTATTTTCAAACAATGTTCTTTGTGGGATGCATCCTTTCACCCTTTGATCCATCTGTCTTGTGTCTGACCCAAAAGTATAAGGTCAACACTGTCTAACAGACAAGAGAAGCACTGATTTTACATCATCCCTGAAATTGCTATTGCACGTAACAAATGAACAACGGAAACTAATGAACTGCTAATTACAACAAAGCAATTACACATAATTAATCAAAGACTACAAGCCTTTGACTAGAAGGCACTGGTTTTTCTTTTGTTGCCTAATCGTGACCATTGTGATACTTTAATAGAGCAGCTGATTAATTGGCCCCCACTCATTAGCATACCTGAGAGTAAATCTGAAAGCTGACCATGACCCTCTGGGTGGGTGTGGTATCCTTGGGTATCATGCTGCTCGTTTCGTCAGCTTGTATGGGTGTCAATCACGTACTGCTAACAATCCCAGCTTTATCCATCTCATCGTGGCCTTTTTCAGTATCACAAACCGTCCAGGAGAATCTACTGCTACAATTATAAAATAACCGCAATCTATATTTGTTGCTCATTTTGAGCTCCAAGTTGAATGGGTTGCCATTTCCCAATATTTATGCTTTTAGGATTATAGGGTTTCTTTAAAACGATATTGGTGATCTTAACAGTTATATATTGGAAATATTCAACAGGAACTGGATTTTAATGCACAAAATTAGTTATTATGCTCCGTCGGATTCAAATCTATCCCAGTCAATGCAATTATAATTCTCTTTTTATGAAAACATGCTAACACTGCCACTTGTCTAGACAATCCACTGGGAGACAATATATTTTACTAGACATTGCATTGTTAGGAATTTCAAGTACAATAAGACAGTGTTTTTTCATTCCTTGTTTTTAAGAATAAGATACTGAATTAATTTTGTATTGTGCATGTAAGTTATTTGTTAGCTGGATAAATTAGACCATTGCAGACAAAGTATGGGCTAAGATTAGCCTATTGTGAATGGAGAATTGGTTAGGGCTAGGCTATTGTGAATAGAGGATAGGTTAGGGTTAGGCTATTGTGAATAGAGGATAGGCTAGGGTTAGGCTATTGTGAATAGAGGATAGGTTAGGGTTAGGCTATTGTGAATAGAAGATCAATTAGGGTTAGGTTATTGTAGATGGAGTATAGGTGTACTGCGGTAACTTGTGTTACAACTTAACACATGTCGACAGACTGGAACAATGCACTTAGGAGAGTGACAAACCACAACATATCACTATACACTGTAGCACCTGCGGGATGTGCATGTCCCAGTATACCCACAAGTACTTGTAAATAACCCCATGTATGTATTTGTTGTTGACAACTTTCCCTATTATCATGTGTGTGAACCCTGTATGATCCTCGTGTGTTACCCATCATTTGTGTACCTGATGGTGCAGCGTCTGACCTCTCTATGTTTCCCTACTATGTTCAGATTCTGTGCTCTGATGCCTCAGTCTGCCTGGCACTACAAAACTTCAGTGTCATGGACTATAATTCAACACAACGCGTCCTGTCCATGGTGTACGGCAGCATCGTGCAGAGGCTCTAGGTCCCGCTGTGACCCCAACCAAACTACAGTAAGCAGTTAAAAGAGATGAATAGATGGTTTTAGACAGTCAGACGATTCCCACACAATGATACATCCCAAAGGGGTTTGTATGAAAGGTTATGAGATGCAGGGGATCACATATGTGTACGGAGAGAGGTTAAACACGCAAGAGCTTTAAGTATAATTGTCAGGAGGGTTAGGGGGCTGTCACTGGGCTTGCCGTGGAGAGAGCGGACATCAAAGTGTAAGCGACCAGGTCGCCCATGACATCTTGGGTGGGGGTTTGGGATGCAACTCCATCATCCTGCACCAGGAACAAATCTGAGAGGTCTGCTATGGCAGACAAACTCTGAAGGTCCAAATGCAATCAGCTCTATCTTTCTTCCTCATGTCTTCTTTAGAAAGAAAAAGGAGAATAATATCCCTGAAAAGGAGGAACATTTCAACATCCATTTGTCATTTGAGGGAAAAGGCTTAGTTAATTCCTAATTACTAAAGTTCTTATAAAATTTCAATGACAGAAACTTCCACTGACTTTCTTCGTTCAGAGTCTTGACTTTCATTTGTGCATAATATCTCTGATCAGGAAGTATGTGAGAGTCAGAGGGAACCTTTTATCCCCCTTCCTGAAGAGAAGCGGCCATCTCCTTCTAAACGCGGTCCACGTTGACCGAGCATGATGTGGAACAGGGGGGGGGGCGGCGGCATTTTAATAACTTCATGGAAAGCCTTGGAGACAAATCTGTTTGTGTGTTCCGGATGGGTTGGTCTGGGTCTAGCGTACAGCGAAGACTGCAACCCGTCTGTGATGAAAGCACTTAATCCAGCACTCAAGCTGGATGATGAAATTTTCAGTAGCTGTTCAGGTCTTTGATTTTATTTTCTTGATTTTTTTAATGGACATTATTCAGGGAGAGCTGCAATGCAGGAACTCCCCCAGTCCCAGCCTGGTGGATGGGCATCAGCCCAGTCCAGCTCATAAACATTTCCTTCTGGACCTCTAGCTCCAATCTACTCCGAGCAGCGTAGTGCCATGCAAAGAGGCTTATTCTTTCCCTATCCTTGGTCAGCTTGTTAACCAGGATGAGACACCCTCAACTGCTTATAAATTAAAGAAAATTTGTGCCAAACAACAGCCACAACGGTTTCCTGAGACGGGCCAACCGGAAGCTTCCAGAGAATCAGTGAGCTAGAAAGTCAAGACCTGTCTTATGAGCTCTTTGAAGTTAAGAAGAAACTGTACTTAATTTTTTTTCTAAAACCTACATAATTTATTTCCCCACATCCAGAGTTAATGTGACAAAAATGTAAGAAAGGGCATTGTCTAAAATAAAATAAGCTCCATCCTTTTCTGCAAACTTTATATAACATACCTAATTCATTCTCCAAACTACAGCATGAAACAATTAAAAAGGAACATTTGTGACAGACACAAGACATTTAAATCACTGTCAAACTGTCAATCAGGTAGCGGCAGGTACACAATTGTTACTCGCCCAAAATAAATATATGAATAAATAGCACTAAAATTTGCAATTTGCATCACTGTTCCCACTATGAATGGTTTGGCTGAGTCATTCAGCACAGGCGTGACCCACAATGCCTTGCTTTGTGTCATGCATTACTTTGATTAAGTATCACATTATGTAAGTCTGCCTCCGCTCTGGATGTGTGGAGTTTTTAATTTTGCTTTTATTGCCGGTTTTATCTGGCTACTCTGGTTACAGCGCAAACACACGCAGTCAGCCTAAATGACTCTCTAAATTGCCTATACTGTATGTGAGTGTGTGAGTGCCCTGAGATGGACTGGCATCCTATTTAGGGTGTACCCCCGCCTTGAACCCTGAGATGGACTGGCATCCCATTTAGGGTGTACCCCCGCCTTGAACCCTGAGATGGAGTGGCATCCCATTTTGCGCCCTATGCTGCTGGATCACGTAAATCGAACCCACTGAGTGGAACACGATCTAGTGTGAATTCATCCATCTTGCAGAACTGCTGATGCATTATGGGGTCGTAGTCAGCCTATATTAGGAGGTACAGGGCAAGAATCAGGGGACACCCCAGATGGGATGGGAGTACATCATAGGGCACACAAAACACAAATTGCTTGTGGAGGTGTGAGGCTACAGTGCTGTCCAGCAAGTCAATCCCCTTACCTCCTGTCATTAATTTCTTTCTCCATAATTATTAATCAGTCCATTGTAGTGCTTTTAAAGCCTGTGAGTAATTCAGCAGAAAGCACATGAACTCTGATAAGCACTGAATTTATCTCCATTATATTTGCAAAGCAGCAATTTCACCATTGGGTGGGGGGGTGGATTGGGATGAAAAGTGACCCCCTCCCTGGTGTCACATTAGAGGACTCAGACTAGCCTGCGGTGAGACATGGAGGCAGAGCAGCACTGCGGGCTGCAGGGAAGCCTGTCTCAATCTGCTTTTCTAGTGTTTGGCTGATATTACCTCTAGGGAGTGAGCAGGAGAGCTTCACTGATTTGTAATGGACGTTCAGAGGCACTTTGTGGTGAAGCCGTATCATTGCACGAGCATGTATGAAGTGACGTAATCAAATCAATACGAGACGAATAAAAGAGGCCGTCAAACGGACACATTAGCAGAGCAGGGCCTGGCTTACGATTTCAGCACTTTCCGAAACTTCAATCAGCGGGCTTCCATGCTTCGCCCCCCAGCCTTGCTAAAAACAAACTCCCGGATTTACGTCCTGCCTGGCGCAGACGGACGCCGAGCCCTCACACAGCTGGACGCGCAGAAAGCATCGGAACGGCGAATCCGATCCCTGATCAAAGGGAGACTTTCATAGCAAGAAATGGGCTAAACACCACAGAATCTTTAAAAAGCCACCTAAGTCACAGATAAAAAATGGCAAAAATTCTGGTGCATCAAAGCAAAACAGAAATGAATCACAGCAATAATTATTTCCTTCAATACTTGGTTCAAAATCCTGACCCTGTTATCTTAGGGCCTGGAGGTTTACTAATTTAATACAAACTAACATAACAGCCAAAACAGCCTACAATTCCATAAATAACCAGTTTCCGATATCTATCCAAATTGAGGTTCCTGTCAATTGTCCAACTTGTGGTCACAAGCCTAGCTTCCTAATTAGTGTTCATGTCTGTATTGAGTATGTCTATGTATGTCAGTGTCTGAGTCATCAGATAAGAATAAAGGAACCAGAGAACAAAATTAAACCTGAAAGTTTAAAAGGAGCCGGTGCTGACACCCTCTCACACAGAGGTATGAGGCAGAGACAGGTGTCCTTCCAAACCTGACACCGTAACACAGTCACACCCCCAAGAGATGCTGACAGGTCACCTTGCTTACCCAACACACAAACTCCACCCCGCTTCTCAAATTCACAGTCCATTCAGTCAGCAGCCTCAGCCTCAGGGAAACGCGCATTGTGCTAACAATGTAAAGGTTATGGGTTTGAATCCCAGAGAGATACATAAATTACAACCCTTCCCTCTGATACAAGTCCCGCTAGATAAAAGCAGGAAATAAATGTTTGTGGTACAAGAAATGTCGCATGGCTGTCTAATTCATATTTGCCTTCAAGATCCACAACCCTTTAAGGCTGTAAAGAATAATTGCCATAGTTTGTACTGTAAGGTTTATTTCAAAGCTATGACATTAAAAAAAATACATATTTCATACTGTGCTGTGAATTTAGAAGGCAGCGGAAAGGGAGGTGGAGGGAGAGGGACACAGTGAGATGTAAAAGTGGTTTTTCCCCTTTCTGATCACGGCAACTAGAACAGCAGCACCGTACAGCCCGAAGCATTAAGCAGTATGTGAAGCAGACGCGAGCTCCTGATTCTGGAGCTGCGGGCAGCGGTTTCCGGCGGAGACCAGTCGGGCGTCACGCAGTCACGCAGCTGCTCATCTCAGACCTCGACAGAGAGGTCAACCCCAGACACCGGGATTCAATGGGCGCAGGTTTAACAGGTGCGCGCAGTGCTCCGAGCCTGCAGCTTCATTGCGGGGCAGCTCCCACGGCGTCCCCCGCCGTCTCGCACCCGGGATGAATCCCTAACAGCCGGCCGCGTCGCTCCGCGTTTTCTTCACAAGCCCAATTAGGTGGATTTTTGTCGCCTGCGGGATTCCTACCCTCCGGCGGTGCGGCCGCCCCATGTGACGTACCCTGCCGGAGAGCCCCCTCCAAAACAAATCTAATTATTCTGCTAATTTCACTTACCCAAGGACACAGATAAAATGCCTTTAAAAAAAAAAAAAAAAAAAAAAAAAGCAGGAAGGTATCGAAACAAGGTTTGAAAAAGCCCGGTGAAGCACCTTTTGACTGAATGTCACAAATAACCCTCGCAAACTTGCTCTGAACCTCTCGCCAAGAGCTTTTTTTGGTTAAACTGGCTATAATAGCACCACATGCACAATTTAGCAGTTTACAAGGTGACCTGCCCTGTTATGAGATGAGAACAGGTGTCCGCTGTTGTCATGGTAACCTTGACCTGTAGGTTGTCAGCCTTGTGGACTTTGGCTTCTAGGGCCTATATTTGACCCTGATGGTACTCGCCCTCTGCCGGTCCCTGTCAGCCATGTTTGGCCAGTAGACGGCAGCTTTGTGGCTGAAACATCAAGCTCATGGGCAAATATAAGCAGAAAAAAAGTAAGCTGGCTGGGTTGCCTGGTCCTTTCCAGTTTGTTGTGAAAACTCCCTTGGGGCCCAGGGCAAACTGGATGCCTTACTACACTCTGTCAAGAGTGGAGGGCCACAGTGCTCATATTCCCTGGGGTAACACAGCCACATGACACATGCTGAGTGATGCCCACCAGGTAAACCACACAGAGGCGGGTCGGCCGGGAGGCCAGGATGGCTGCACGCAGAGAGGAGATCAAACGGCTCGGCTTTCAGGCAGAGCCCTATCATTAACCCGAAATAACAAACCGGGGCCCTCAGCGAAGCAGCTAACTAAAGCTGACATCAGGCTGATACAATACTCTGTAATCCGGATGTAAGCCGGATGGCACACACTGTCAGGATGGCAGAGAACCTCCCTGCAGCGACTTCCCATCACCTGACAGGATGTGACACATGTTCAGAGGGCCTCTGAGGTCATTATTGGTTGGAGTCCCTGCGACCGTAACGGGCAGGTAGCTACAATGACTGGACCCCTGACCGTGGTTTTACTACCTCGCTTTTGCCTATTAAATATAAACAAATAGGTAGATTTCACACAGAGAAGGGGGCTGCGTCCGGTCCCTGCCGCCAGCCAGGCTGGGCCTTTGAAACAGGATGAAACAGAATGGGCAGCCAGTCCACGCTATATTTGGTGATGCTCCGCAACCTTTATTTTAACTCATTGCCCACCTCCACTTACTATAACGAAATACTTGGCACTGAAATATAAAGAAGAGACACCCAGTATCCAGACCTGCCCCTTTACAGCAGCTTCAGAATGAGATGTTTAACAACGGTCTAATAAAGATTTCAAGAAGCATTAAACTAAGGAAAATATTTTGCTCTCCCAGCCGCTCTGCTCCATACTTGGCCACATATGCGACGGCTCTGGAATGTTGGTGTGAGATTTGATCCTTCGAACCCGGACATGAGTGGGAGCCGCTAAACTGGCTCTCTTCCTTCAGCCCCAGAACAGCCTCAATGGCCCAGGGAGCCCCAGGTCGAGAGAACGGCCGCGAGACATGTTGGTTATTCCTGTTTTCAAACAGCCATGGCTATTTACTCATGTTTTACTACTGCTTTTCTAACACATTATACATTATTATACTTTACCAGCAATTGGGCCGGTGTCCGGTTTCAAGCCTCTCTGTCAGTTCCTAATCAAGATAAATCTTCGACTGAAAATGTTTGAGTGCCCCCCCCCACCCCCCAGGCGCCACCTGACAGCTTAATTGCAGTCCAAAGCCAGTGCAATTCACAGAAGGGCCAGCACTGGCACACCGCAAAACGGCGAGGTGAGAGCGGGTAACCATGGCGACAGTGCCCGGAGATATACTCGTGTGGCATCCTTCACAGCGGTGACGGGGGGGCGACATCACAAACAGGCACAAACAGAAAGTCCATAAAAAGCCTCCGACTCACCTGGCTCCGCACACAGGGGCTCACACGGCCGCCTCAGTGCCCCCGCATACCCACTGAGCGAGAAGCCCCGCACCCTGTGAAAACCAGAGCGGGAGGGAGACCAGTATGAGCGTCATCCCAGAGGTCAGAGCTCCGCCCCAGGGGAGCCTAGGGGCACCACGCCTCAGCAACACACTGTCATACCTGGGTAGGCGGCCATGTCAGGCCGGCGATTCCCGTTTACACACAGGAAACATCTCATCCTTTCAATATCGTTATCCAACCTTACTGTCCAGGCCATTTAATGCACACACTCACTGTGTATATTTGCCCTTACTCACCTGGAGAAGCTGCACAATTGCTAAGGGTTTGAAGGCTTGTCCCCCACCCCCTCCACTTAAGTCATGCACGTCTCCACACCTGGAGCTCGTACCTCCCCTTGAAGGTCCCTCACTTTAACGCACCGAACTGGAACGATGCACTGTGGAATTTCTAATGCCGGCATCTGTGTGACCAAAGGTCTATGAAAATCCCTCAGTATAAGATCATATAGGATTCGAAGGCTACGTGCACAGACAAGTTCAGCAACATATGACTTTTATACTTTTACATATTAGTCATATATTGTTATTTAATCGGTAGTAATGAGCCCCAGTAACAGAGTGGTCTGAGAATCTACGTATTACCACAAGCACAGCACCAAGCCTCTTACTCAGCAGCGGACATTTGCCATACTCTGTCTGGGCCGAAAGAGATAAAGCTGGAAATGGTTTTATGTGACAGCTGGCAAATGGATGTTGGTGAATAAAAGGCCTTGTCCCCCCCCCCCTCCTCCACCCCATGCTTTACTCTCTGGTAAGGTTTGTTCTCCTCAGGGGTGCAGGTAGAAGTTCCAAGGCCTTGGGCCCCCCAGTAGGGTTGGCACTTTCAGGTCCCCCTCCCAAGTATAATTTACATATATTCAGAGCCTCATGTATAGTTCTGGGCTCCCGGAATCTGCCAAGGTATCCACGCTCCTCTGATGTCGTCATTTTTTCTCCCCCTCATCGTTCTGACTACAGTATGTCAAATGCAAACAGGAAAACGAACTGGGAAGCTGCTTTCATGAAGCTGCTTTTCATTTTCCCTATAAAGCAACGTTTCCCAATCCAATCCTTGGGGACCCACAGACAGTCCATGGGAGGGAGCAAAAACATGGAGCGACTGTGGATCCGTGAGGACTGGATTGGGAAACATTGCTCTAAAGGAACAAAAGCGACAGATTCAACAATTTGGACCATTCAGTATGTGTAGTCAAGGAAAAAGATCATAATATGGTCACCTTGTTACATTTATAATCTTTCATCAGTCATATTATCGGAAGCATGACACTCGATGCCCATTCCCTGATTACCGATGCCATATTACTGCTACATTGTTTGGTGTGAATGGGGCATCTATCAATATAACACCCTATGAAACAATTACTGCAGAGACACACTGTACCATCAGTCTTTTAAAAACTTCATCGAGAAAACAACGCCCAACAGTTTAGTTTCAGGAGTCTCATCACTGATGCACTGTTGCAGTGAAGCAATTGGTTGGGTGACAGTTCCCTGTTCTGCCTCTTCCCAGACACCACGCTGCCGGGACGAAGCAGCACGTCGGCTCTGAACCATCAGATTTTTGTGTTTATTACGATTAATTTTATCCCGCTTAATGCCAGAACCATCTGCTTTCATAAGCTGCCAAAGGCAGGAAGGAATGTGGATTTTTGTTTTTCGGACTAGAGGAATGTTCCGGAAGGCATCCCATTGTGTGACACATGAATCGAGAAGCAGACTCAGCCAGTAGGGATAACTGCTCTCAGAAAACCTGCAAAAGGGCATTAAAACTACAGTTTGAGTGCCAGAGACCCGAGTGCTTTCATCAGACATCATGAACTGCAATAGAGATGCATAGATTTACAGTCAAATGAGAACCAAGGTTTTCAGATGAGCTAAATGAAAGCATGGCTGATGAGGGTTGGCTAAGCCCCCCCCCCAGGAAATATGTAAAGCAGGTGTATGCTGCCTTTCACTGCTGTAACTTTTTAAAAAATTATTTGGACCTGTTGTGATTCCTGATGTAAGCTCCAGGCCCACCAAAACCTTATACTGGAGAAGCAGTCTGGTGAATGGATTGATCAGTTGTGTTTGCATGTCTGAGATGAAATGCATGCATGTTTCCCCATCCCCACCCTTTCACACATAGCCCCGCCTTTCCCCATCCCCACCCTTTCACACATAGCACCGCCTTCCCCCATCCACACCCTTTCACACATAGCCCCGCCTTTCCCCATCCACACCCTTTCACACATAGCCCCGCCTTTCCCCATTCACACCCTTTCACACATAACCCGACTTTCCCCATCCACACCCTTTCACACATAGCCCCGCCTTCCCCCATCCCCACCCTTTCACACATAATCCGCCTTTCCCCATCCACACCCTTTCATACAAAGCCCCACCTTTCCCCATCCACACCCTTTCACACATAGCCCCACCTTTCCCCATCCCATTCACACAGAGCCCCATTCTCCCCCTTCTGCTCAAAGCCCTGCATTCCCTTTTTCAGCCTGGCCAAAGCCAGCTCAGTCCTGGGAATCTCCACACCTCCCGTTCCGTCGCCCCTGTCCTTCAGACCTGATTAATATGCCCACCGCGGCCTTCCCCGTCGCTGTCAGGGATACATTAATGCACTGGCCTTTTCTTTAAGAACTGATGATTAGCTCTGCAATGACTCTCTAATCCCTCACCTACAGCTGTGGCTTCAGGCCAGCTCAAGATATCCACCTCCACCCTCAGACTCCAGCCATGGTCGGCTCTGGCTGCACCTGCACGGGGTCTGGTACCCAGGGTATGCCTTGAATTATGTGATAAAAAGGCAGAGAGTTTCTGAGACTGAAGGAAATCTGAATGAAATGTGGTTCTGCCAGAAAGGTTAAAAAAAAAAAACATGACAATGATTGAATGAAATCTCAATAACACCTAATCCAGTGCAATATATGAAATAAATTAAACTGCAACAAAAATAGTGTAAAAAAATATCAAACGCTAGGCAGCAAGGAAATTGGTTTCATTCTGTTCTATAGTGCTTTCGAGGCTATGCAAATCTCAACATGGCGATGTGTTCTCGGGGTGTCACATTCTCCAAACGTCGAGTAATGTCCCCAGCACAGGATGCCATTCCCAGCACACGGACAGCATACTGTCAAGATAAGGAGCCCCTTAGCAGGGTGACCTGTCGAGGCCTCGGCAAGACATCCCACATGCTGGACACCAGAGCAAAGGGACAGAGGACGACGCTTTAAGAAGAATTTAACGCTTCGAACATAACAAATGACCAAAGCTAATCCAGCATAATGACTTATCGATTGAGAAATTACAGCGAATAGCTCCCCGCCAGGACAAAGGAACAGTGCGGGTTAATGAAAAATGGATGCCTCTCCTTTAATCAGATACCTCTAGTCATTTTCAGACCCGTGAGCTTTGCCTTGGTGTTTCTGAAGCTCTTAGAGATAGACTACCTGAATATGTGCTTCTAATCTCCTGTCCCGCCATTCATTTCACCCCCATTTGATTTGTTATTCTGTGGTGAAGGAGAGAGATACAGGGATTATTTGGCTCATATCGCGAAACGATTGAATTCATTTTCCTATCCTACTCATGGCAGTCAATAGTGGACTCAGTCAGCACCGGATCCCTTGATGACCCACCGACTTCCATGTGTTTCTTTTTTTTTCTGCAAGATAACTTTAAGGAATATAATAGAAATCTTCTGATTCTCTAGAGGGGAGTCAGGCAGATTTATGCCCCCACCTCTCCATAAAGAACCCACATCTATGCCCTCCCTTCTAAAAAAAACTATGCCTCCGCCATATCGCCTTCTCTTCATGTCACATGGTTTGTCACATGTTTTTTTTTCCTCCAATCAGACAAAGATGATCAAGGGCAAGATATGTATTGTGACATCCAATCATCATGATGGATTTGAAGACCCTGATACATTTGTGGTGGCTGATATTGTCTGCCCCCCCCCCCCTACTCTTTCCACAATGGCTCATTCTTCCGCTGGATGTATACACACGTTATCCTACAAATACGGTGCTATCAAAGGATATGCGCTCAGAAATGGAAACTTTGTTATATGTGTGTGTGCTCTCGCTGCTTTCTGTAATCACTTATGGAATGCACCCATTGTTGCTGGGGAGGAGAAAATGCAGGTTGCAAGTCAGAGTGGAAAACCGCTATCTGCCCCCCAAGGCTTTTCTTCTGTGATAACACATGGCTAAACACACATACGCACACAGACACCTCCCCCCACAAACACATATACACTCAAACCCCCCCCTCCCCCACCAACACACACTCAGACAC
>JAABNY020000063.1:25500386-25527159 GCA_015164015.2 Brevimyrus niger | reverse complement strand
TCTCCTCAAGAACTTTTTAAAAAAAAAAAAATAACAAACAAAAACAAAATTTAATAAAAATTCCAAAAAAAGCGGGCCCCCCCGACTACCCCCCCCCCCCCCCCCCCCCCCGTCTTTTTTTGGACGCCAAAACAAAAAGGTGGTGAGGGAGGGAGTCACCTATCATGGGACCAATGAGATAATACATTTTTTTATGGGATTTTTATGGGTACTTAGGGCTGAATTAATCTATATGTCATCAACACCAAACCATAAAGAATCAGTTCAACAGATAATCAACTGAGTTTCATTTAGTAAAATGTGCTTCTAACGGTTTCTAACAGGTGATTTTTGGTCATTTCTCGAGAGAGAGAATAAAAAAAAAACAAAGAACCCTAAAAAGGTAATAATAAAATAAAAAAGCAAATATTTATGCTCAGATAATTACTTACTGACCCCCTTTAAAGCAGGCAATCAAGTGGCGCTCCTGGGGAATCTGCCCACTGGAGATGCATGTATGTTGTATGAAACACACAACTGCAAACCGCAAACGTAATCTTTCCATCATGAAATATGAACATCAGGGAGGTGATTGACCTTGGAGCATTTGGTCCATACGGCAGGACACAGTGACTTGAGGCAACAAACTGTCAGGACATGGGATCATGCCAAAGCCTGGAACCCTGCCCAGGACACTGTCCCAGGCCAGCTGTCTGGGCCCAGTTGATGATCTGCTAGCTCAGAATCACACAGAGGACCCTGCACTGGCCTGTCGCTTTCTGGTTTGCCAGTTCCAGTGAGCTTCTCTCTCTAAGAACTTTTTTAGTCAATATGAGCTGTTAACAGCAACTACTGAAACAATTTCTTACAGATAAGACCGTAGTCACTTCAGACAATAAAACTGTTTCAACTTAGTGACTTTTAAAAACAAAACCTTCTCTTTCTCATTTTGTTTTAAAGACTAAACAATGATTGGTTTGGCACTCACTTGAGGGTTTTAGGAAATTTAATCAGAGTATTTAGGGCTGAATTAATCTATAATTAGAGAGACAAGGAAAATAAATTCAATTTCATCTGAATGGGGTGGGGGCTGCTGAAGACAAAAGGCTTGTGGCATTATCATCTCAAGGAGGACCATATCAAAATACTCGCGGAACACTCGCGGAACCCAACGGCTTGCGCTATAATTACAGATGTTGTTCAGGGAATTCAGTGATGTAAAGGAAAGCTTAGCTTGGCTTGACTTCTTGTAAGTAACTATGTTTCTGAAAGTCCACATACCATACAAGGGCCCTACATTATCATAAGTGTCAGGCCCTCTGACGCAATGTGTGTGCATGGAGGAAGGGGTAGTGATGTGCATGTGGGGCGTGCACGTGAGGCATGCACAAGCGTTCTACAGTGATACCTATATCTGAATTTTTCATTTTCTCTTTGACACCGCAACTCATAGCTGTCTTTCACCCCCTCCAGCACTTGCTATCAAAACCACATCCCCACAACTCTCTGCACATTCCGATAAATTACACTGCCAACAAATAATTCAGGGTGTGTCCCCCACAATGTGAATAAAAACCTGTTATTTGGATGCTGGAGGGACCATTTTTCAGGTCCCCACAAGGATCTAAGAATGCAATCAAAAAGCTAAAAATGTTGCATATTTTGTTTGGTTACTTATGATTAAGGTTAGGGCTGGGTAGGGGTCATGTTGGGATTAGAGTTATCCCCATAGCAATGAATAGAGAGTCCCCACAAAGATACAACTACAACCCTGTGTGTTATTCTCTGTGTGTGTGCATGTATGTGCGTATGGAGGTGAGGAGGACCTTGGCTGTTGAAAGTTCCGGTATCCGTAATAGATGTGCTACGTTCTGGATATAGCTAACATCCTTACACAGAGAGACATGGTCAGAGGTCCAGCTTTTTGGGGTTTCCCGGTCACCTCCAAGGTGCGTTTAGGTGGACGCTGCCCCCTGGCATCAGCTGTTGATCTCATCATGCACTGCTCCTCTGCCCCACTGGACCGCCAGCTAACACTGGCACCTGCTAAATAAACAAGACGTGCAAGACCTACTGCCCAAGCTGCAATGATACATGTCAAAAAATAAAACCGGCACAATATTATTTTGGCGGTTAGCATTTTTTAAAATGGGTCCACTGGGGACTTACAAGGCAGGGTGTACCAGGGAATCTATCATGAAGCCACAGGCTAGACTTCGGTAATTATGAGCAGGGTGAAACATGTCGTCATCCACCTAGTGCATCCGGTGAGTGTTAACGAGACATATAGAAATGAAGAAGACCTCCCTCCTCCATGGCTACTTAAGAACATGATCAATGAGCACTGCAGGCTACCAGCTCCCCTGTACTACACAGATCTTAATGAGCATACCGCATGATCTCCAGGCAACGTCCATCAGAGAGGATGCATCACAATCCCTATAGCGGGGTCTCGCTGGCTTGCCATCACCAAGCTCAATAAAGAGTCAAAACTAAATGGAGGGGCCTTTTCAAGGACACCCAACTTTCATACATGTCTGCGGGCTTCACAACCCGACACCAAGCCCATTGCGTCACCTTATGCTTGGAGTTGAAGGCATCACCCAGAATACCTTGCCTGGCAAGGAATGAGTGGCTATGACGTTACCTTTGGTCCACAGTTACCAAAACAACCGAGGTAAAAACAGTGAAAAAATACCACCGATCAGTTTCTCAACAAGCTGCTTAAAGGATTACCTGAGCTTTCCGGGGGAGGGCCAGCTAATATTCGTACGTCAATCATATTAGCGTGACATCATCATGTCTCACATGGGACGGCGGCTTTGACAGTGACAGAGTGGCATTGTGGTGGCCTGGGCGATCCTCTCACACGGCAATCAGCCGCTGGCCGTAACTCCATAATTCACACAGACAGAAGGTCCCAACAGGCAGCAGAATGCTGCTCTTTTCCACTCACCTGCAGCCAATTTTGTAAGCAACCAAAACACAGAAGTGAGACGTCAACATAATATTTTGACAGTACAATGGCAGTTAATAGCAATTAGCTTCGCAGGTAGCTCGAAGACTCATTTTTCCAAAAGAACCATGTTGCAATAGAGCCCTGCAAAAATTTAAATAAAACAACAAAAGTTCTGAGGGCAACATTCAGGGGACGCCAGAAAATTTGTAACATAATCGGATTGGTCTGAATCGGGGGCCCAAAATCTCCAGCGACGCCCCTGGCAACATCTCTATAGCCGCTAACATCATTCCTCATCACAGTTCCTACTTCTGCTGGGAGGTATCTAACACAAGCAGGCCTTAGTGTGATGATAGCGAGCTACGGCTGGCCAACCTAGAAAGGCCACTTTCAGACGTAGTACAAAAAAAGAAGAGACGCAAATCTTAAATGCTTTTCCTCATATGCATTTTGTGAACAGAACAAAGGCCGCACAAAATTAACAACCCGAGAGGCCACTACATCAAGCGCAGAAGGGTTTAAGAACCGACAGACCTCTATTCAGAAACTAAATTTAATCACCATATTGCAACTGTGGGAGAATTCTTAACGGTACCCAGAGGCACCCAGTGCGATGAATAAAGGACAGGGAGAGCCATTAGCGGCTGGTCTCTTTAGGCCATGGGTGTCAGATGTGAAAACAAACCTCTACCTCTTCCCGGTGCTTTTGATGTCACGGATCTCATTGCTCATTCTGTTTAGTCTTCCTCGTTTTAACTTGATTTCGCAGGAAAACAGAGAGATTGCGACATACTTTGCAGTACAGATTCGCAGGTAGCTGCGCGGCCATCTCCACTTCTGCAATTCAGCTTCCAGAGCAGAATGACTTCCTGTTTCCATCCTCCGGATTGGGTTCCGTGATATTTAGCTGCTCAATGAAAACCCCCAACAGACTCGCGCTACAGTGTCCCGAGTTCAAAGCCCCCACCCAAAACAATCAAAGGCTACCCTTGTGGCATCCTCAGCAGTGAATGTCTTTGCCAGAGGTAGGTTTGGGAAAGTCACAGAGTTCACTGAAAGAATTAGCCCAGCTCTTCCTTACCTCTCCACCCAAACACATTTGCCACACTAAACCAGGGCTGGGAGGGTATCATAACAGAAATAATAAGTCCAATTTTACAGACAATTAAGAGAAGACGACCCTAATAGCATCCTAATAGCATCCTGCCACCACAGATCCTTGTACAAATTACAGCGTGGCTGAGCACGTCTTCAGTGGGGTTCCGGCACTTGGAATGCATGAATACTCAAGTTTGCCAGCAGGTTCATGGGGCACAGCCCATCCTGCTCATCCTGCAGGAAGACAGTCCCCCACAGCCTTAGGGCTCGCCGCATGGTGTTTTGGCTGAAATTCTGTTGAAGGAAATGCCCCCACGCTTTTGCAACTTCAGCGTGATTGTGTGTTATTTGATAAATCTGACCAACAAGAGGACCTAAAGCAAATGCACCACCAGAGTGTTTGAGTGTAAACGACAGGGAGGAGATGGGTGTCTGCAATAATCAGTTACCTTCCGGGGTGATGACAGTTTTGATGGTCCTGAGAAGTACTGGTCCTGTTTCTCAAAACAGATGAGTTGCTCACACACAGAGGGAACATGCTCTACAGAGGACTGGGGGGGGGCAGTGTAGTATGGACAAGCTTCCTTGCCCTCCAGAACTTTGTGTCTCTGCATTTCCCCATTAGACGATAAGTCAAGTGTTAATTATAGGTAGCATGACGTCTTCCCCACAAAACCACGGTCCGTAAAGCTACCTTCAGCTGTCGAGTCTCATTCATCTCTTTTAGAAAGTATCAAACGAAACTGGAAGCAGGCATTGGTGTTCAGCTCATACACAAAGTAATCCCAGTTTGGTGTCTGGCCTTTCCTCCCGATCACTGCTGGTCCTAGCCGATGTGGCGCCCTAGGCGAGCATCACCGCCGGCGTCCCCCCTGCCTGAGGCCAAGGGAAATTCGCTGGCTTGTCGGCACCCCCTCGGAAGCTGACGCCCTAGGCGGCCGCCTATGTCGCCTGCAGGATTGACCGGCCCTGCTCTCAATTAATTTCACCATTTCAGCAGCAGGTGGGCTGGAATAGCCTTGGAAGGCGTTGTTGCAGCCATTAAGACATCAATATCTTCTGAGCGTTTAAGCAGCGAACAAGGGATTCAATTCCAAAGTGCAATGCTTCCTTCGTGCATTGAAAACATGAGAACAGATTTTAGTTTTTTATTTTTTGCTATTTTACAAACTTGAGTTACAAATTTCAGTTAACCAGAATATGTTTTGGTATTAGTTTTCGTTAATGATTTATCATAATAATCTTGTATTGTACTATTTTTGAATAGGAGTAGTTTGATGTAAAAAATTATCCTTAAAAGAGAAACTACTGAGAAAGAGGAGGGGTGATTTAATAAATGATTTTATGGTTGACAGAATTTAAGGTCTCAACAGTTTAGTGAACTAGAACCATGGTAATAAGCTATTGATTTGCTTGAAACCAGTGGAAAAAAATTAATGAAAAAATAGATGCCGGTCCCGCAGACCTAATCATAAAGACAAATAATGATAATCATTTGCATTTGATACTTCATTAACTGCCTTTTCCACTTGATTGATCACACACTTTTTTTCCTGGTGTCACTGTTACCGTAGCAACTGCTGAAAACAGGAGAATGGGATGCAGAGGTAAAAAGGAAGAATGTATGTTTGTATTAATGACTACAGCTGGCAATTATCGCAGTAATACGGTGTGGTTAGCAATCAGTCTGCTGTTGTTTTGTTCTTTTGTCCTCACCACATATTTGGAAAATCACAGGTCTTGTGTAATTATTGTAATTTATAACAATTACTATATTATCCAAAGCACATTATTAATGGCGTTCATCTTCATCGTTGTGTTACTGTAAACATACGGAGATAAAACAGCCGTGCTTAAACAAACGTGCCCCTGCGAGTGTCAAGCCCTGCCACCAGGTGGCGCTATAGTTCAAGCCCATGCTATTCCCCATATTACAGGGGTCTCAAACTCCAATCCTGGAGGGCCGGAGCCCTGTGTAGCCAAGTTCTTTCCCTGTTTCACCACAATTGATTCACAAATGACTACTTTGACAAACCAGGTGAGTTAATGGAGGGTGAACCAAAAACTGTGTAGGACTCCGGCCCTTCAGGACTGGAGTTTGACAGCCCTGCCCTATTACATTCTCATACCTGTTATTTTCCGCGCACCAATTTTTATGGAAAAGAATCTATATAAAACCTTTTGTAATGTTTTTTGTAATGTTATTATGCTGTCCAATCTGGGCTCCAGCACTGAAGTAAGGATCGGTTTTTGAGTCCCAGCAATGAGAGATGGTACCATGAAAAGGTGTGTAACCTGAATTACTCCAGAAAAGTGACAGCTGTAGAAAGCAACAGGAATACTTTGTATGTTTGGATACGAGCATCTGCTTATGAATCCAACATGGCAGCTTATTGAAATGAAATAATGACACCTTATTCATCATCATGGGGAAATTGTCTTTCGACTACCCCATTTTGCTCTCCATGACACGCAGACACATATATAGGTGGGAGCAAGCTTGGCAGTGAAAGGCAGCCACCTGCAGCCGCAACCATGGAGCTGGGGGTTAAGGGTCTTGCTCAAGGGCCCACAGATGCGAGAATTCTGCCAAGGCCAGCCTTGAACCAACAACCCTTCCATCAGGCACAAAGTGTTAAAACACTGAGCTGCATGCTGCTAAACTTTATGTAAATTCTCCCCTTTATCTGTAAATTCACAACTTTTAAAAACAGTGGAATTTGAAACAGTTTTGAGATCCCTAGGGCAAGACTGTGTAACTCGCAGTCCTCAAGGTTCAAGGCTTGCTGATTTTCCAGTCTTCCTTTACCTGTGAGTCAGGTGTAAAACCTCTGGCCAATCAGAATCAGCAATTATTAAACTAACTACCCGGCAGAACTGAAAACAAGGCCTGGATTTAATATTGAGGTCCAGAGTTGCTGCTTTTCCACTAGTGTTTCCCAATGCAGCCTTTTGAGACTCGCAGACGTTCAGCTTTTTTTTTATCCTTCCCAGTAGGGGAGCAAACATGTGGACTGTCTGGTAGGGAGCTTGGAGGGAACAAAAACGAGGAACGACTCTGGGTTTTTGGAAACTGGATTTGGAAAGAGTAAGCCTAGAAGGACAGGAAGGAGAGACCCAGATCAGGACACCAGTCCATTATATGGCACACACAGGATGGATAAATTGAGGCACAGTGCGTGGTATCTGCTTATACTTCATGCAAAGGTGAAAAGATGATTTACCCACAGAGCAGCTCTGCGAATTTAGGGCAGATGCCAGTTTTCCACTGCTGAGTTTGAACGCAGTCTGGTCAGAGGGCAGGGAACCTGTGACACTGGGCCTGTTCGCTTTACTGGCATTCCACGGAACCATGGGAAGTCAAGATGATTGGGTCTGATTCATAAACACACAATGATGAATATATACCAGAAAGGGAACAGAAAGTGTCATGCCCATTATTGCTCTCCTAAATATGCCAATAAATATTTTTATGGTTTCCGGAGAGATCATCACATCTTCTAAGCAGGAACAGAAATTCAAAACTGCCCCTCTAACCACTAGCAAATTGCAAAGGCAGCCTCTGCTTTTCTCATGAGTGACTATAGATGTTCAAAGAAATATAAGTGCTGGAGGGAAGCTGATCAGGATCAGAATCACTTGACGAGACTCAGCCTAACACCCCCTGGTGACTTATATAATTTTTGCGAGAGTCACTGCTGGGTCAGTACCTGAAGACACTGGTGGTGAGACCAGTATTTTCCACATCCTGATTTAGGGATAAGGTCACTGTTATAGTCTTCTAGTGTATGGCACAATGGCAGGAATTGTGAGTGACTGATTCACAGTGCATAGCAATAAGCTGCTATCTGGCCATCAGGTCATCCATTTAAATGGCACAAGGAGGCCGACAGGCTGGCGGCACACAGCCGTTGTGAGTTTGTGGTTCCTCAGGGCAGATCTGAGAGCCACGACCAATATGGTCACAGGTGCTGCCCATGTGACAGGTTGAGCAAGGTCTTCACCCACAACTGCGCAAGTAAACATGAGGATGTAGAGTCCAACTTCCTGGCCCGTTTGCACCCTGAATGTTCAGAGCAAAGGATTCAGAATAGTAATAAATTTATATCATTTACTTTTCTACTAGAAACATATTCGGCTAGACTGAAAGGGTTACAATTTAGTTTTAAACGGCTGACATTTACTGAAGTCAAAGAAGTGCATGCGTGTTCCTGGGAGAGGAGCCAGCAGGGTCCTGGTCACATGTCTGTTTACACTACCGGTTAGTCATGTTCAGGAGTCAGGACCCAGCAACAGAACAGAAAGCTGCAGCAAAACAAAATTCAAGGAGCTGCTTGAAAAAATGGGAGGGCAAAGGCAGTGGATAAGGGTTAGATTTGTCATTAGTCGGATGTGATGTCGGAACATCTTAAATTTTCTGTATTCTTGGTGGCAGTACTCAATCAGCTTTTTGAACATTTTCTACTTGACTGTAAATGCATGTGTGGCTGAATACTTTAGCCATTTAAGGTGCACTTTAAGGGTTACTTTCCTAAGAATCGGCAGAAATGTCAACTTTTCTGGGAGACTGCGAGATCACTGAGACCTTGGAAGCACAAATGGCATCCCAGGATTTCCTATCCTAGTAATAGCAGCAGAATACAAACACAGTCTTAGCTTTTCCCATGAGCCTACTAGCACCGGAGGACGTGGGATTCTTTTATTTTATTTTATTTTTTTTAAAGGACCTCTGGCTTCTTAACCATTCAGATCAATATTTTGTAGGAGGCCCATCAAGCTTAATTAAGAGGTTTTGGACGGATAATGAGCACATGCTCTGAGCACCTGGGACAAAAGGTTACAAAGCACTGTATTCACAGTCATCAGCTTAGCATCAGCTCACCCCAGCCGGTAATTACCAGCCTATACGTTGTGCCGGCATACAGCCTGAAAAGAGCAGCTCGTTTGCCCTTGTATACGTGCTGCAAGAGGGCCTGAGACGTGCTGATGACATGAGGGAGCTGCCGAGCTGTAAGAACAGGTAACCGAAGTGTGCGACTCGGGGGAGGGGCGGCGTATAATGTGAAGCGGAGTGAGCTGAGAAGGGGGAAAAGGGGGGCAAAAACTCACAGCGGGAGGGCAGACGGAGTGAATTCTCAGTGGCAGGGCCAGGAAGAGAAGCGGAAACCTCTGACATGATGTCTCTCCCACAGTCACTACGGGGAGAGACAGTGAAGGTTGGGCTTCTCCAGGTCAGCAGAGCTGGACATTGGGCAGTGAAGCAGGCCTCCACAGACACATTCTGCTGCAGGTCCTCACCACTGTTGTGCCCACGCATCAGTGCAAAGCGGGTGTGTGAAAATGCGCATGTCGAAACCCGCACGTTCAGCAAGAAATTACCACAATCCAATGTTTCATTTGTTTTTTTTTTTTAATTAACATTTTTCCCACAACGATGCAAGATAAAGCGTTTTTTTTTTTTGCATTTTTTTTTCTCGAAAGCAACCAAGAGAGAAGAGTAAGATTTCTAAGAGCCTAAAAGAAGCAGAAGCTCATCTGCCATGCAGCAGGGACCAGCAGGGAAGCTAATCAAACCCAGAGCAAGGGATTCTACTGGGGAGGAGGCGGGGAGGGGCGGGCATCATTCTTAATCCACACACCACACCAAACAACGCTGCCCTGTTAGCCTGCTCTCAGCGTCAAATCACACTTCCGTCATGGGGGTAGAGGGTATGACAAACAGGCACTTTGTATGCTTTAAAAAAATAATTAAATTAAAGGGAAAAAAGTCACACCACTTGGGAAAAACCCACTCTGTGCTACTCATCACACAGGAATCCTTAGGTTTCATTTCTCGCAAGGTCACGGAAATCTGAAGTTTATCAATACGTTTGAAAAACTGGGTAATTACACATTCAAATTCAGTATTTCAGGAGAAAAAAAAACCTCAAGACCATTTTACTCTCCTAAAGCACTGTTTTTTTCCACCACCAGCAGTTATAAAGTTGATGTGGTTAATCCTCCCCCCCCTCTGCTGACACTCCCCTCCCCCAGCAAAACGAATGCCCACAGAGCATAACCCCTGTACTGGGGAGAAAGGGCCACAAACAGACTTCAAGTGATTCTTAGTTACTAGAACTACTGTCGACTGACTGACTGATGGAACAAGTATTCAAGTTTCTTTAAAAAAAAAAAAAAAAAAAAAGACAATGTTAAAAAGAAAAAAAACAAAAAAAACTCCAACTTGTCTTGCATTATAAGAGTGGTCAATGAAATACACAAACCAGTAGATGCTAAAGCACTAACCTGCCAAACTAGTCTAAGAGCAAATCTGTTTTTATATCGTGATAACTCAAGGTCCAGACGCAGTGCGTTGCCGCTCAGTGATTGGTCCTTAAGGGAGACGTATCGTATTGGTTCCATTCGCCAATTACAGAATAGGAGACAGGAGGAGAGGAAACACCCCCCTCAAAAAAAGCCCAACAAACATAACCCACAACCAGGCAAAGCAGAGAAAAGACAAAGGAAAGGGCTCCGGTCTGTCCTGTCTGTCAGGGATCAGTGCGTCTGTCTGTCCGTCGGTCCCGCTCACTTGAGAAGGGCTTTGATCGCGTCGCTTTCTGCCGCCTCAAAGGCGCTCAGGCCGTCTGGTCCTTTCCGGTTCTTGTCGGCTCCCTGCGAAGGCGATGACAGGGAAGAGAGAGCGTATGATTAATATCCTACCCCCTGACCAGGGGAGTGCAGAGGCGCTCACGCTGGGTATTCCGTGGATGAGATCAGCCCTGCGGCATGTGGCCATCTGATCCCGTGGTGCCACAGAGCTCCAAGCTTCGGTGGCAGTGACCCCCCCCAGCTCTTGGTCACACCATCACCGCTCTCCTCCCATGCAGGGCCAACTTAACAAAAACAGCTGCTGCGAGTTCAGGCAGTCCCCAGACTAAGAATATCTGACTTACAAACAAGTCCAACTTACGAACAGACCGCCATAAAAGCTTTTTACATTCAAAATTTAACACAATGGCTTGTACTAACGAAAACACATGCTGCTGAGACATTCATGTAAACAGTTTTTATTTCAGCATTACATCAACTCTAGGTACAGTACTATAAGTACTTATAATACAGTACATAATTATATAGTAATATTTTTCCAATTTACCTACAAATTTGACTTTGTAGGCAAGAAATAGACCACAGGTAGGAAAGAAAATGGACAGACTTAGAGAATGGATCTCATTCGTAACCTGGGGACTGCCTGCAGGTACATTTACACCGTGTACCACATCAGTACAAGTGTCACTTTCAGTGTATAGACCCAACAAGCCTGGGATGCCAGATGAATTGTGCAATGCTTCGATACGGCCAGAAATAAAGTGGGCAGCGGAGTGCGGGCCAAATAAGACTGAGCAGAATAAAGAACTCAGAAATGAAACGTCCTTTTGTCTCCGTTTAGTGACACATCAGAGGGTGGGAGCAGAAACTTTCCATTGTCATTGTTTTTGTGGCGTTGGTGGGTGCGAAAGGGTCGACTGAGGGAAGGAATGACCCAGTTTGGGTGCCAGGGCCCACAGTTCTGCTTGGCCTCATGGGTAGCGGCAGCAGGGATCACAGGAAATGCTGGCCAGTTTGCGGCCCAATCCAACGCTAATTGGGATGGCGAGGAGGGAAAAATAAATTAAAAAGTAAACGTTTTATTTATCCTTTTAGAGAGTTTGGACCATGACTCACTGTAACCTCAGTGTTAACAGAAGCCTTAAAGTGGCAGGAGGCCATTTCCCAAGTGACAGCGTTTTCAGCAGCGGCTGCACGTTCGACTTTAAATGCAAAGGTAAGCGGATTAGGCTGCCTGTCTGATTTTAGTCAAGATAGAATGCCTTTGTGAAAATGTGGCAGCGCGAGGCTTAAAATGCAGGAACTCAAAGCCCAGGACGGCAGCTCTTTCTGGCAGGATTTGTGGAGCTCGCTAGAACCTTGCAGTGGCAGGGCCAGACAAAGTCAATCTAAGGGCCCAGGGGAAGCCATTAGCAACCAGTTCTACTCCAGGCTCTCGTCCCCAACACTATGCATGGCCAAAGCGAGGGCCCCTTTCACAGCATGAACCAGAAGGGGGCCGCACACTGGCCTGACTGGGAATTTAGTTTTTTTCAATGGGCACCACAGCATAACATATCCACATGGAAGCAGTCACTCCTCAGCACTGCTTGAAATCCTCTGTGACCAACTGCCCCCCCCCCAGACCCCAGTAACTCTGAGGTCAAACTAACACATGAAATGGGGTGTCCCCCGCAGGAAAGAAAAAAAAATTGAAAGCTGTGGATGTCCCGCAGCTGGTACACAATTTGAACATGCCGTGTACCTGAAGTGGTTGAGAATGGCAGACGAAAGTGGGGTCACTCCTGGTTAAGGGACACGCGTTGCTGTGACAGCCTCTGCACATTCGCAGAGCTTTCCATTAAGGCTTCGTTAAGCCATTTCTAAGTGAAGGTCAGAGATCCGTGCTCGTAATCTATGAGATGGGGAATGGCATCTTTAAACGTGACTGTCACACTCGCCCATCGATCAGGCCTGCTCCACTCGGGCTTCCATTACTCAGCATCACATCCAAAGGAATCACTAAACACTTGACAATAATTGGAGTCAATAATTTTGCATTGAAATAAATTAAATAGCCAGCAAGGTGACAGAAGTTCACGCAGAATTACTGCACGACTCAGAGCAAACCACAAACACTAGTTCAGGAAGAAGGATAAAGGACAGACAGACCAAAGGACAACAAGACTAGGAAGATTTATACTTGGCACCTGTACATCCCTGGGTCCAATGACAATGAAACATCAATCCCTTCAGGCTTTTAGAAGAAGGTACAACATGAGCTAATTCAGTGTCAAAAGAGGAGGGGGCATAAGACCACTATGGTGACTCACAATAGTATTTTGGGAAAGACTGAGAATGTGCATACAATGACCTACAGTTGCTTCCCTGACACTTAACCATACATATCTGTCAAAGTCTTTCCCCATGCAGCCAAACAGTCTATGTTCCATCATGCTTTCAACAGTAATTGGAAAAAAGGGACATTAATAGTCTGAATGTTTTGACCAAGTACACAGATTTGCATTGTATACTATCATACATCAGTCCCAGGGCTGTTACTATCCATTGCACAAATAATCAAGCAATCTACCAATTATTTTGGATGATTAAATCAAGCAATCATTTATAGATATGCATCATTATATTGTGCTTCACATGAAGCAGGAACCAAGCCTGGATGGGGCGCCTGCTCATTACAGAGTGCACACTCATTCACGCATGCGGTCGATTTAGGGACTTCCACATATGTTTCTTTTCTGGACAGTGGGCGGAGACGGGAGGATCTGGCAAACACCCGCACAAATGGGGTGAACAGGCAAAATACACTCATGCACGCACACACGCATGAGGTGGCAGTGTGTGGCGACAGCACTATGCACTGTGCTGCAGGCTACGCTTGCAGGTTGTGGCATGATAATAACATCGGATGTTACACACACATGCAACGGTCACATCACAAGGACTGCGATAATCACATGGGTTTAAACCATCAGTAACACATTGCACTAAAACATTTTTTACCGTCAAAGGAAACAAAACTTGGTTTTGCAAACTGATGGTACCTTTTCAATATAATCTATTATACGTTCAAAAATAATTATAATAAATTGTGCTATAAGGTTATTTAATGTACGGTGTAAGATGGTACAGCTAAGCAATGAGGCTAACCAAGCAGCAGTTATTCCGAGATACAGAAAACATAGAAAGTAAACTAAATAACATAGTTTAAGTCAAACTGATGACTAGGCTGAATGGCACTTATCTACGGCTAACCTGCATGACTTAAGATGTAGCAGTTGTAATGCGGTCATGCAGTGGTCACATACAAGTTCTGCTTTGCAATGCTGACAGACGGCATTTTCATTCACATTGTTTATTTGAAACCTCATCAGTTATGATTCATCTTCCTTCTGCCATATTGCAGAGCAACAGAGAAGACAATACTTATTATTTTTAGAATTCTTTAATCAAATAATCATGACAGTTCTATCAAGTATTCTGAAACTAACCCAGTCAGTCTTTATCTCAGACTCTGAACTGCTCACTCTTGCCTCAGGGGTAACCTGTCACAGTCATAGGCAGAGGGCTTGCCCCCAAGCCACCTTTATCTGCCTACTCAGCTAAATGTTTAATTATTTGACTTGCATCTGACCAACAAAAAGGTGAGGTGGGTGACTTCTCCCTATCGCTGTGACCCTGACCAATGAAAGCTCATCATTGGCATCGGGAGATATGTAGATTTCTGCCAATGAGCCTGGTTAATAAGGTCACATGTTCACTGTGCACATGCCATCTGTATGAGTGTATTTTACTGGATGTATTTCTCTTTCAAGTCATTAAACAAAATCAGTCTGCAAGTGTTGAAAGAAAGTAGGTCAAGTACTTTGCTGACATGTAGTATGTAGCTACTTCACAAACATGTGACCGCATAGGAGACCAGGATGAATAGACGCAAGTATCTTGATAGTTATAGAGGAGAGGCAAGGTCTTATGTGCAGTACTATACTCACAGTCCTCCACAGAAAACAGTTTTATAATAAAAAGCGATACACACGGCAAGTCGTACTACAATTGCTGTCATGTAACTTAACGCATATGGACCTGCGGCATAGAAGTGATTGGACGCCACTCAATCAGGCATAATTTGCCATGAAACTGTACAGTATGACAATTACATTGCATTTTCATTGTAATGGGTATTGTAAGTTTTCTAGTGATGATTTAAAGAATGAGAGATTGTTCGTAGGTTATATGCAAATACTACGCCATTTTACATAATGGACTTGAGCATCCATGGATTCTGGTATCAGCGAGGGGTCTTAGAACCAATCCCTCACACAAAGAAGGCTGACTTAACACACGTAAAATCGCTATCTGCAGTGCTTGTAAAATGCCAGTGATGTGAGGAGGGGCAAAACAATGCTCATTTAACATTGCCATTTGAAAATGTATGTTACTTTATTATTTTGTGCAAGAGAACTCACTGTCACCAAGGTGTTACAGTAACATTACAGTAATGTTTTTGGCTGACAGAAGATGACACGTGGAGCTTAAGTTTACCGATACCATTTTACTTAAAAATAAAACGCAGCACTAGCATTAGCTCATGTTATTTCCTCATTTTTCAGTATTAAATGTCTGAATTTGTAAGTTACATTGAAAAAAGATGGACATAAAATCAAATGTTGTTCATCTACAAGTATGCCATCATAACAACAGTCATTTTATTTCTAGTACAAGAGAAACTTGGTCTTCTTTGCAATGATAAAGATGTGTATATACTGATATCAGCTAAATCAACTTTGAGAATATAGGCATGTCAAATATCAACACAAATCCTGTACCACACATCCTTGTTTCTTGCGTTTGTGTTGACACTAAACAAGGTACAGGATGTCCAGAAGGCATTTGTGCGTGTTAGTTCAGAGGGGCAAAGGTTTACTTTCTAAATTAGGACAAAAAGGTTTAATGGAATTTTAATTGAACTAAATGCCAGTGACAAGTGACATAGCCTGTTTGCATCTCTGGCTAGCGAGGCTAGCCCAACGGGACGGCCTAGAAGCCTGTGAAGGAGGGAGATCTGTTAAGGTTGAAGTTAAGCAACCAACATTGCATATACTCCGGAGCGGTAGTGTGGGAGGGCCTGCGGGCCCAAGGCATGCAATATCAGTACGTTGAGACCGGTACCTTTTCTAGGAGGATCTTGACACAGGCAAGGTGCCCCTCGTAGATCGCAGAGAGGAGAGGAGTGATGCCGTGTTTGTCAGGGGCCTGAGGAAAGGAAGAAAGAGATAAGGACTTTGCAGAGGAGGTCATGAATCCCAAGAAAGGGCATGAGGACCGCAGACCATAAAACTTCTCAGTGTCACTTCTAGCAATTTTTCCTTATCTCATCAAAAAATGACTCCAAGCAACACATAAAAGGTACCTGATTTATCAATCTGTTCTAAAAGGGGAATAGAAAGTTTCTCCATCTTCAAGGGAGTGGTTTAATAAAACTTAAATCCTAACATTTTGTTTCTAGGTTTTACCGTCTGATATTTTCTTCCGCACATTGCCAATTGATTGCAGGTGGTTTGGAAACAGCATGACCAGACATGGTCTGAGTGCTCAACAAGAAGATCTACGGCTTGCAGACAACTGGAAAAAATCATTACCTCCCCACTACACGTCTGAATCTTAAAAGATCCAGTGCTGCTGAATTGCAGTGAATTTCAATAAAAGTACACTGCACCAAGCAGTAGGCTTTCGATTCAGGATGAATGATTTTCATCCAGCCTCATACAACACAAGAAGGTTTTTCTGCTGAACAAACACTGTAAAATTCTACTAAAGAGTTAGAGTAACAACAAATTCTAAAAAGCAGCCAGTTTATGTTACATTAACTGCTACAGATGCCTACTTTCACTCCCTCGAGACACAAATTTACAGTGAAGCAGTTGTCAGTCAACATATAATCAATGCAGTCTCCCCAGCCTTTTCAAATCTCCATAAGCCAGGTGCTGCTTGAGGGGATATCAGACAGAACATGTGGCCTAAGATGACAGACGGGACCAACACAGAGGGAGAGAGAGACAAACAGCCTCAAAAATTCGACAGCACAGATTAGACATGCTGGCATGGCGAATCGGCTGAGCAAATTTCATTGGTTGATGCTCTCTTTCCACACACCACGGAAGGCCGTTAAAGTTCTGGGGGGTGGGGTGGGGTCACACCTGACTTTCGAAGTTAACCATCTCCCAGTACTTACATTAACATCTGCACCCTTGGAGAGAAGAAACTCCACCACCTCAGCCTGGCCGCAGTCAGCAGCGTAGTGCAATGGCTTCCTGCCCCCTTCCAGTGTCCTGTTCACATCCTCGTCCTGTTGGGCAGACACATTGCGAAAACATAGCTGAAAGTCAAACCGACACATCCTGCTGGAGAAACTACATTAAGACACTCATAGCAATTTTTTTGGTTTTATACTAGGACTGTAACAACTAATCCATAACGTAGATAAAATGGTGGTAAAAATTGTTGACAACAAATTTTTATCGTTCGGCTGAATTTTTGCAGGTTTCGGTCTAAAATCGATTTGCATCATTTTGTTTCACTGCACAAGCCAAAAATTAATGCATTGCTTGATACAAGCAGAGTCTAAATTCACAAGCAGATGCTCAACATGGTAAACTAACTGTGGCCGTAAGTTGTTTAAGGTCAATACTGGTTATCCAGTCAGTCAATCTGCAGTTTGCGAACATTTCAGTTTGCCAATAAATCACACCAACACTGGAGAGAGCAGTTGATAAGTCAGAGACTGTCTTTAAAACTTGGATATGCTGCTGTAAACAGATCCAACTAATTTGCCAACTCAATTGAGACATCATCACAGTGCATCTGCGGCCATGGCAAGGCAGAAACAGCTTTTGCAAGAGTCTCCTTGTAGCATTTAAGGTGCTTTTAGAAGGAAATTCAAACAGCTAAAAACAGAACTACAGCTAGAGGTGTTTATCATTACAGATATGCAACCATACTTGAGAGTAGTGCTGTCATGATACCAATATTTTAATATTGATGTCATTGCTGTTCTTTAATTGAAATATTTGGGTAATTTGCAGGCAGGTTAGTTAAAATGTAACCATATTAGTTAAAAAAAAAGAAAAAAAGGAGGTTGAGCATCTTTTTGTGTTTAATATTAGCGGTTCGATTCACCGTCTGGTTGAATTATTCAGCATGTTCGGGTCACTCGTGAAATCGACCTGCGCATCACTGTAGACTATGTATGAATATGAATATTTACTGCTGGCAATTTTGACATTTTGATCACTCAAATTTCTTTCATGGACATAACAGTGGAGTACACAAGTCAGGTATCACCAGTCAGTCTTTGAATTCTTTGAAAAGTCGGGATGCTTGTCTGATAGATGTCTGGGCAGGTTTAACGTGGTACCTTCCTTTGCGAGACACACTTACACAGCAGTACCGTTGGGCAAGCACTGTTTTTAAGGGGCTTGCCTTTTTCATCTGGCATGATAGCAAAAATTTCTCTATATTTCACTTCAGGCCCCCCTGTTTTTAACGAATTCAGGTGTTGCTGAAGCCCTTGCCACCTTGGAACCAAATGAAAAAGTGTACTGCTCTCTTTGCTGATATTCCGTGTCCTGGAACGTCATTACAGTCAGTGTTGAGTTTCAAGAAGCAGATTCCTTTGCGACAGATCAAATATCCATTTTCATAACATAAGTATAGATTTTCTAAAAATGCTGGTATTGTACCATTTTTTAAATTCTAGCACTGCAGTACTGGTTTATCATGTAACCCTATTTGGTAGTGTGGCTAGGTAAGTTAAAATTAGATGATGATTAATTAAAAAATTATTTAAAACAGACATTGAAAACCGATCGATGTAATGTTGCCCAGGTTGGTTACTTTGTTGTTCTGTTAATTCTTTATACCAAAAAAAAAAAAAAAACTTTCCCCAGTGTGTGTTCATGTACAGTCCACCTAAAAACATACTAGAGTGTGTGCTGCCACGTGACTCCAGCCAGTACAGTCTGTGACATGGAACCAACATAGAGGGGATGCTGACTGAGCAGCCCGTGCAGCTTCAAACACTACCAATATTTAAAAGTGTGAACCACTTATTAGTGATCACAATCATAGTGATAGCCATTTATATCTACCAAAAAGCCTGGGACAGAATAAATCCTGTAAAAATACTGTTTAAATAAGTTGCTTTTTTATTTAGGGTCTTTTTATACATTAAATTACAATTACGTTAACTTTTTTTGCTTGCTTACTTGCCTTGCAGTAACCCATCTGCTTCTGGCTAGCTACCTGTGGCTAATGCTGCACGCATAGAAAACATGACAAGGAAAAAAAATAAATTCTCTCTCAATGACCAATGTAGACTCAAAGTTAATCATAAACTGCCAAAACTGACCCAACGAAAAGCAGTATTGAAACTACAATAAGCTATATTTTACGAACGATACTGTATTACTGTATCTGAATTATAATAATAAATGTATGTGTGTAGAAATGAAAAGACCCAAGTTTAACTTGTGATCTGGTCGGAAGAAACGGAAGATCTGGATAAACATGCCAAAATAATTAAAAAGCATTTGCTACAATTGGACTGCACAATATTGGGGGGGGAAATAATTTAAAATCAAATAATTTAAAATCAAAATGTGATTTTGTTGTAATAAATACTGGGATATTGATATGGCAATAATAAGATATTTTATTGATGCCCGTCGAGAAATTGTCTTTACACCTCCCTCAAAACACATGCCTCCCTTGCTTTTTGAAGAGCAAGTTGTCTGTGAAGGGCAGCCACCTGTAGTGGTGCCCAGGGAGCTCTGAGTTAAGGGCCTTGCTCAAGGACCTGCAGCCGTGCAACAACGCATGATTTTAACCAACAACCAATTCAATTGTCTCTCTTGTTCCTTGTTTTATTGCTGGCTGAACCTGTGAAGGACTTTGGTCAACTATATTGTTTTAAATGTGCTATACAAATAAGTTGAAGCTGAAGAATATCATGATATGACATCCCCCTCAGCTAGTCTGAAATGCAGTTGTCTCTCCCCCACTAATATTGTGTGATAGGTCAAGTAAAACACAATGTTTGGAGATCTTTCGTGTGGAACAGGTCCAGAGTGGGATAAAGAATACATTTGTAGCAACCAATTTAATTCAACACTTGCAGTGCCTTTTTTACTTGGAAAAAAGTTTAGTCAGCTAGTTATTATTAAACAAAGAAAATCGTAATTGGCTCAGATCGGTATCAGCAGGTCAGGCTTTTAAAAAATAAACTTGAGATGAGCCAAAGAAAATGCAATCCAGGCATCTTTATCGACAACACAAAGATGAACCCGTTTCACATAAATATATATACCTTAAAGGTGGGTGATAAACCGATGTTATTGATTAATTCGAATTTACAGTTCAGGACAATGTGTTTTTATGAAAAAAATCGATTTTATTTTACACGCTGGCGCCAAAAGTGGAACTAATGCGACGCACTATTCTTCACGGGTACATTAACGCGGTGCACCCAAACACTGTAGCGGATTCACAAGCAACACGCCAATGGTTCGGTTTTGTGCCATCGTACACAGACCAAACAAGTCCTCATTGCAAAGTCTGTTTAAAAACTGTTGCAACAAAAAGAAGCAGCACGACAAATTTATTCCAGCACCTAAAGCAGAGGAACACGGCAGAGTGGAAGAAGTACAGCTCCCAGCGAAATGAAATACCCGCAGCACCAGCGCAACATCCAAAGTTAAACAAGCAACCGTCCCTGACACGCTTTCGAACTGTGTGCCATATAATAAGAATGGGGCACGGGGGAAGGCGATAAACGCTGTCGCGATGTATATTGCAAAAGACATGGTGCCCATATTTACTGTGGAAAAGCCGGGATTAGTTATGATGCTTAAAAGTTTTTACAAGTTTCTAAAAATGTTTACAATTGTGAGGTCTGCAATCTCACTTACGAGCACCTTTTTGGCTTGTCAGATTGCACTTGCTCTAAAGTAAAAATAAATAAATTAAATAAAAACTTGTTTTGAACCATTTATTTGTCTTCTGTAGTTTGATTTTGAGTAGGGGAGGGAAAATCAATTAAAATGAAAATTGGATTTATTGTGAAAAAAATGGAGATTTTATTTTTAGCCCATATCGCCCAGCTCTAATATACCTACTGTAACAACACTGTAAATTGACTTGGAACAACAGGGGAACAGGGAAGCATTAATCCTTAATGACGGGCTACACATGGCCACCTCACACAAAGGCCAAGTAGAGCTTAACACTTATCAGACAAGACTTTATACAATGCAAGTCATCCTGGAACAGAATCCCAGCCTTCTTAAGCCTGTGTCCAGCTGATATTACGTCTGCTTCAGAATTTGGAGGAAAACGTATTGGTGTTGATTGCTAAGGACGACCAAGTTAAAACTGTGATAGATACACCGGAATTATCATAGTGTGAAACAAAAAATAAAAGCTGAATAATTCTCACAAATATCAACATCTGACGAAAATGTGTTTTACGTTTATTGCACACATCTAAAAAGTTAATAGTTATGTCACGCAATGGACATGCCAGATCTGCATCTTGGGGTGAGCCATAATCGCAGTCATTTCATGTGTCTTTAGTGCAGAGAAGCCACACTAATGGACAGAAACCACAGTTGTCCATTGGTATCTAGTTAATAAGCAGGGCAGCAGGAGTAAGATTGGTCATTATTATGGTTTTAAACCAAAGAAAAAGGGTGAAATTGCAGATCCGTCAGCCCCAGTATGCAAACTCTGCCACAAAGTAGCAACACATCCAACCTGATGTAGCATCTGTCTAGTTCTCTGGTTCCCATAATTGATTAAAAATAGGCAAGGTTAAATGACTATGTTGATAACAGAACTAACAAATTTAAACCTAACACTAGCATATTATTAATGAGGTTTTGTTAGGCCAAAGCTAGGACGAAAGTCAAAATATTGGTACTGATCCAACTCTATTGGCAAATAATCATAAGATTAAAATCGATGGATGTAAATATGGCTAATTTCAATAATCCAATTCTATTAACATTCTACTATGTTAACACTGCCACAGAAAACCGGAGCATAACGTGAGAAGCAGAGAGCCTAAGGCAGACTACGCAACAATCACACACTAATGGCAATTTACTATTTCCTTTGAACAGCCTATCCCCGAACGGCCACGGACACAAGCTGTGCAATCTGGGAGAAACTCACATGAACCGAGAGAACATACAGACACTGCACACAGATCCAAGGCCCTTTCTGAAATCAGTCTCATTATAGAATCTGCTATTTAACCCCTTTGATTCCTTTTGACTGCAGTAATAACAGCTACAGCTTGCACAGCTTAATTTAACTTGGGTAACTGCCATTTACATTGACATTTTGAGTGACATTTATGCAGTAGACTTCCCTAGCCTTGCTGGAGGATCCCATTATCAGCATGGCACAATGAGAAATTTTTAAAAAAAAGCACATTCAAGAAAATGAGAGAAAATGGAAGCAAAATTCATTATACACAGAGCCCCAGACTGAGCAAATACAAGTCCAATGCCAAGGGTACATACCCAGAAGATGGATTTCTTGGGCAGCCATTGTGTTGATGCCCCACTTTTGTAACAAGACCATCTGCACCCACGATAGCTAGACAACTGCCATGTGGGACTTTCAATGAAAAAAAAGGCCGAAGTTTAGATTGAGATTTTTACAGAAACTATTATACACTATTAACGTCACTGCAGGTGTGTCTGAAATTTCCACATACCTGTTACATCTACAAATAGTACCTCAAATAAAAATATTTTTCAGTTTTGCACTGGCAGCCACCATACTCCTGCATATGTCCCATTCAAATTAATACTGTTCAGCAAAACAGATATTCTTTCTATGTATACTGAATAAAATACTCTTTGTAGGGAATTAAAAATGACCACCATGCATCTCTCACTGCTTTACAACTGAAGCCTTCCATCTGTGTAGATAGAACCAAGAGAGCAGTAAAGATCCAAGATGGCTGTTTGCTTGATGAAGAGCTGCTGCAAGGGGACACTTTGCAGTAAGACTGCTCAGCCTCATCACATTACAGAAAAGGTCATGTCTGGTCCCTACTGCCATCTCTCACACCACACAGTTTTCCCCAAATTAAATTAATATCTGCAGGATCCAGCAGCTATAACTGCATTCAATCAAATCAGTTTTTAAACATTATTCCACACTGCAATTTTAATTAACATTTTAATCATGAATATACTAGCTATTAAAAGGTCAGAAAATTATTGTTACTGCATAAAATACAAAAAAAAAAAAACAAAGTAGTATTCAACTGAACAAAAATAGATTAATTTTTTGCAAACTGGGTAATTTACATTATTATGATCTGTGCTCATACAACATATCATGACATTAATTACGCTTTCAGGAAAATGCTATAAATAGTTACATAGGCTCATCGGAGGTTTCTTTTATTTAAGACACCACAAACACGCTGTCAGTCAATCTTAGCTAGTGATCTATGCATCCATTTAAAAACTCTGTAGGAGATTTTATGGCTCTTTACAACACTTTCATGCAAATGAGGGGAAAAAATAACACAGCCTATCGACAAGTATGCTCACTGCAAATATATTAGACAGATTATCAAGTTGTAAAAAAAAAAACAAAAAACAAAAAAAAAAACTATCATGTGACCGATCAAAAGCTTGTGGGATGGGCCAGAAGTCATTAAACCTGGATAGGAAGAGGGTGGTCACATATGGTTTTCCCCTTCAAACTGATACTGTCATAAATGCCATGACAAATACACAAACCATCTAGTAGCTCAACGTGCAGCTCAAGTGACAGGTTCGGTACTGCTGGAACTGCTGATATTTGATATTTTAATACGAGTTAGTGTTTGTGTTGAGGAGGCTGGAAGGTTGGATTATTCATTGACATCACTGGGTATATTTACCCTTAAGTCTCTTTCAGCACATACGTGTAGATGTCTGGCTTCTGGAAAGGTCATAGCAGCATATTTAGCCAAAACAACCTTTCCCCACAATGCCATTTGAAAACAATGGCTGCCATTTTATATGAATGCAGAGTAGAGATGTGATGACTTAACAGAAATCACACAAAGAGAGAATAAGCAGAAACCCAACACTACCAGCGCCAATAGGTTTGGGAATTGCTTTGTGTGTTCTACAAGTGTGTTGTATGTTGGCAAATTGACCACAGCAAATCCATAGTAAAAATCACCACTTGCAAAATGCTAAACTGTTCCAGGTTATTCACAGCTATGAAAAGTAATAAACTTTAACCTACTATTCACAGGTCAATTTTTTAAATGCTTAAAGAAAAGCCAAAGCATCAAATTAAGATTTAAATCAATAATAATATAAATGTTAAGCCTAGCCTAAATCCAAACATAGTAAACTGGATGCAAAATGCATGCCATCTACTAGCCTTATTTCTCTACAGCAATTCGTGAAGGACCCCACGCTCAGAAATTCGCCTCTTTAACCTAATATTGTGCTTCTACGATATCATAAAATACCTCCAGAGTGGACATAAAACCGTCCACCGACAATGAATAAAACCGACAATGTACTCTGCTTAGATTAGTCGTGCATAGTCACGACGTGTCTCACATCACGCTCTCCAGGTACCTCCAAAATGCTAGCATTACAGGATTTGGGCGGGGTCCGAAGGCACCGTACACGCACTAAAACAAAGATTACCGCCGCGGGATTTTATAAAGCATGGCCCACACACATCCGTACCAACGCCGGTGGGTGCCGTGCAGTGAGGCCACGTAAAAACATGTGTGTGCCGGTTCGCGACCCCAGCCCACCCGTGGGCCTACTCAGAAACGGACACGACTCATGCCTCGCCACCCGCTAATAACGCAACATTATAATATAGGTACACGTTTCTTCACGATGCATTGAAGTTTCCCCACACTCGATTACTAATAGGCTTGCTATATTTACCTAGTTACACGGGCCTTTTCGTCATAATATATACAAATAAACGCCCTGATATGCGAATATTAAGTCCTTATCAGCTAAAACGCACAGACAAATAAGTTTAGCAATGAGTCCAAGTTTTCACCAGCGGCGGACCGGCTAGCCGGGTGTACAGCGAGGACGGCTCATCGTAGCGGTAGCATCCATTAGGATGTCACTAAGTAGCCCGTCACCGACCGGTAACCACCAGCCCTGCCACTTCTCGTCTAGTAACCCCGCTAATTAGACATCTCGCTAACCCTAACCGGGCTAGTCAAAGTATCTAGAACAGGTTAGCCCACGAGGGAGCTAATAGCACGCGCGCGTTATTAGCTTAGCGGCTAGCCGCCGAAACCGTGGCGGGACGCCGGGGAGGTGGGCGAGGGGGCTAACGTCGGGCTTTACCTCCCACCCCGCCTCCAGGTCCGGGCCTTTTTTTTAACGGACGCTGTCTTACCTTCACCAGCAAATTCTTCACCACGTCCATGTCGCCGTTTTTCAAGGCCCACATTAATTCCTTATCGCCCATTTTTGTTCCTCTCCCCCTGTCGTTATCCCAGCTCAGTGCGCCAGCGCGTCCTTTACCCAAAACGAAAACTAACTCACCTATCTAACCAGTTAACTTCAACCTCGTTTGCTTTTTTTTCCACCTCCCCCTCTCTCACCTTCGGCGCAACGCAGTGAGCGGGATGGCCGACAGGCTGTATATTTAAGCCGGCCAAACTGTGCCTATTAGCAGCGGCTAGCGGACAGCAGCTGTCAATAAATGGCGCGGTGCGTTTTATTGATATTCTAATTTAAAACAAAGTTTCAAATAGACGTTAGGGAAAGAGGGATCCGCCTTTTTTCCAGCTAACGAATACTATTTCCGAGGTTGAAAACCCGGAAGGTAATGTCCTTCACTTTTCCCCGTATAACTGAAGGGGGGGGGGGGAAGGGTCCTCCTTTACCAATATGGCGACAGGGAGTCACTGTGGCAGCTACTATGTGTACAGTTATGATAAACGTAGATGATGATGATTCTTTCGATTTCCTAGCACTCAAAAACCACTGTCCAAGGGGCACGGCTTTGCAACGATAAGCTTCCCTAGTGCATTATCGATTTAATGACTTAGATTCCAGACAGACTTGCTCTTATCAAATTGTGCTGTGTTTATAGGATTTTTTTCCCCAGATAGTGACGATGTAGTTAACGAAATAATCAAATGATTAAAATCATGTATCTTCTGGCCATAAGGACAATGAGCAATAATTACTGTAACCTAAACTGGCGGGACTGTTGATCATGCATTGAAAAAAACCCAATAAAATTATCAAACATAGTATTTAAACATGGTATTTAAAAAGCAAACCTGAAATACTCATTTGAAAAACCAATGAGAATATGCAGAGCTTCCAAATCACTTTATGTGTGTAGTACACTTTTGGCAAACTATGATGAGACTGAAGTCCCCCGCCCCAACCAGATGACATCACTGAATACATCACTAATAAACCAAGGCCTCATAATGAGGTTATGGGATATTGGTGAGCCGGCTAAATTGTGATTATGGTAATATTAAGGGTAGAAAACACATGAAACAAGCATCGGTTGATATAAAAAATATTTCAATGTTTGACACCAACAAACAGTAAAATCTCAAAATTGTCTAACTAAATTTCTCTGGGACAAGCCCCTTTCTATTTAGGTAAAAGAATGTTTCATGTTCTAAAACATTTTAACCATTTTTTCTATGATTTATTCCATATATACCTTGCAGGTTTCAAAGATAAACTGTGATGTGTATGGTATTGTGGTTTTAGTAGCTATCAAAGGGTATAAACTGGAACATGAGCATCTCATAAAGGAGAGCCAATGAAATGAGCAACAGAGCTATTAATAATACAAGGGTGATACATGAGTGAGAAGGGAGTTGCGAGAGACTATTATCCTAAGCACAGGGTAAGTGGGGGCTGGGTGTGCTGTTTGTGTCTCTGGTGCCTGCTAATGAGTCTAACAACACATGTACGATTGACGTGAGCTATTAGGAGTGCTTTTAAAGTGTCCCTGCTGCAAGTGGACAACCAGATCTCTCTCTCTCTCTCTCTCTCTCTCTCTCTCTCTCTCTCTCTCTCACACACACACACACACACACACACACACACA
>JAABNY020000063.1:25456427-25488565 GCA_015164015.2 Brevimyrus niger | reverse complement strand
AACTATCCCCCCCCACCCCATTCCCACTTTTGCTGCTTATTTTTCTCAATGGGAGTGTTTTGCAGAGTGCTGTTTTGTCCAGTGGAGGCCCGGAAAAAACTCAAATAGTGGCTGATTACCCTGCTGGCTTTCACTTCCGACCCAAACACCGTGCAAGGTAGCAAATCGCCTGAAAACTTAAACTTGCACTTGGTCAGAAATGAAATTACTCTGCTACTGTGCAGTTCCAGAAGGCACCAGTGGGGGACAAGAACGTGTCACATAGAGGTTGCAGGTCTCACAAAGAGGCTCACGGCCTAAAGTTCTCACTTTCTTCTGGGTGGAGCCTTTTTTGAGGACGACATTATTAAGCTGACCAGATGACAATTCTTTATTTAGTAGGTGCTTTTGTCCAAAGTGACATACAAGCAAGATAAGACAGCAGGGACAGCCGGTTTCCCTGTAGAGGTTGGGGGTTAAGGGCCTTGCTCAAGGGCCCAACACTGACATCATTCTGCCAACCAAGAGATTTGAACCAGTAATGTTCTGATCAAGGGCACAAAGTCCTGATTTGCAGATCTGCACACTGCCCAGATGAGATATGAAAGTATATCAGAGGAGGATAATCTAGACACTTTACTGTGGCCAAGGTAATAGGGGCCATTGCTCAGCTCCCTCATGCTGGAAGCGAAGAGGAAGCACTGCTGCAATCAAAACAGGAACAAGGTGAAAGATGCATTCATTTTAACTACATTGTCCCACAATAGAATACACAATACTAAGAGAGTCCCCAAACATGATGTCATATTTTCCATATATTCTTCTCAACATTGCAATGGCAGATTTGTGATGAGTGTTCACAATATGCATACACCCCCAGCTGCGGCAGACCTGGTTATCAACCCTAACCGACACTCAGATCCCGGGAATCCAGGAAGGTCAGGCGTACTGGAGACATTCACCAGGAAGAAGGATAGTTTGTTACATCACCAACACTTTGTCATACACAGAGATATTAAGGTTACATTTAGATTGGCCACTTGTAAACTAGTGGTCTATCCAGCAGTATGAAACACAAACATTGTTTATGTGAAGGACTGTAAAATATAGACTGGAATAAATCGTATTGGTGTGAGTCTTGCCAAGTACTATATTCTTATGAACCATTGCTCTGTGTGAGTAGTCTGTTCAATAGTTTAGCTTGCTATATGAATTCATTTTAATTTCCATTCTTAATTATAATACATAATGAACTCTTCTAAGTTTAAAAAAGTTGATTGAGTATCAGTTTAATGCATTAGCAATGCTGTAGCCTTTTGTATCAGCAAGATCTTGAGTTACATTTATGTGACAACTTTAAAGGAAGACATTTTATTCATAATGGTGTAAAATATCATTACATTTAACAGGTACATAATTTATTCCTGCCAACATGCATCTTTGGGTTAAGTTCTTGAATAACTGTGCCTGCATTTTCCTTGTAATTGGCTGAAATGATCAGGCTGCCAAGATATTGAACACGGTCTGTGTGGAATTGCTTCTAATCGGAGATTCGTGTTGCTATCAACTTGATGATGAAAGCACTTACGTGCCCAGTGGGAGCCCAGCACACAGGACATGGTGATGAACTGTTTAATGTCACAGCAAGTTAATTTTCCTTCTATGTTTACATGTTAAACTATTAAATTTTTTTTATTGTCATCCATATTACTGAGACACTTGATTTGGGTGGATTTGTGACTGTATTTTCTGTAGTGTGTGTGTGTATGTGGACGGAATGTTCCCCACAATGTGATAAAAATGTTGGGGGGACAATTTTTTTTTGGTCCCCACAAGGGAAAATTTAATTTTATACAAATCTGTGACTCCAGTCAGAAAACCAAATTTTGTATCCTGTCCTGGTTGGGTAGGGGTTAAGGTGGATATTGTTGGGACTAGAGTTTTCCCTATAGAAATGAATAGAAAGTCCCCACAGAGATATAACTAGAAACTTGTGTGTGTGTGTGTGTGTGTGTGTGCATATGCCATGTGACCATATTTGATCCTGGGTGCTCACACATTGTTATAGTATAATATAATATTCTTATAGCTGTTGGGTAGGTGGGCGGGGGTTGGCTGGATGGGTCCAGTCGCCTTCTGTACTAAGGCACTTGGATGTTGGAACCAGTCATAGAAGCATGGAGGTGGGACGGAGGCACTCTTCAGTGGGGATGCTACGTTGCCATATTTATCCCTGACAGAGAGCTCCTCTTCCAGCTTTCATGCGCTTCACTGTGGGGCAGAGGAAGAAACTCTCCTGTCCCTGGTGATCAATGCTGAGTGCACCAAGCAGGACTCTATATATAGAGCCAGAAATGTAGCCATGTCTTCTGAATGTACAGACAAACCGCATCTTTATGTTCATTTGGAATGCTGTTAAAAAATGACATATTTAGAAGCAGCATAATAAAGGAACAATTATGAGAATGAGCTAAAAAAAAACGACGAATGAATCATCCTGCTGGGGAAAGATTTTACAGAGAACTGATTCCACACATCTGTCAACTAGAAATATTCTAATTATATGTATAATAGTTGAGGCGTAAATGTAAGCAACGAAAGATACGAGATGGGATCGAAAGAGACGACGGAGATGGCCCTTTCCTGTCAGGCGGGTGTCAGTCACCCCGGGGATGTCAGTGCGAACCTGGCACCTGTCCACTCACTTTTCACGAAAGGGGGGGGGGGGGGCGGCTTCGTGCTGCACGTGGCCTCCCAGCACTGCACCCCCATCCAGCCACTGCCACCTGGGACATCTAATTGGTGTGTAACCTCTCAATGCCACACTCCGCAACGTTCATGTCCCTATTTCTGGTCTCCAAACTCTGTCACCCGGAATACTTAAGTATAGCCAATCTTTTATTATTTTTTTTTGCTTCTGGGGTGTAACGAAGTGTTGGCTCACAGGGAATCTATATCGGCTTTCTACACGTTCCAGAGTGGAGGACAGATCTTGGAGTCGTTTAAGGGAGGAAGTTGAGGGGGGAAAAAGAGAGAGATGGAAGCACATGAAGGGTTCCATTGTGTCTGAATGACAGATATTAACCGTTAAAACCATCTTCATAAATAACATGGTCATTAGATCAAACTGTCCTGCCGTCTGTCCTAAACTTTGACTAATGGGCTCATGTGTAGCTTGTCTTTCCATAACTCATATGCCACACGGAGCATGGATTAATTACCAGAAAGACGCCAGTACCAGAATGAAGAGGTGTACATTTGTAAAGAGCGAGAAAAAAAGGAAGTGAGATAAGAATGGAGAGAAGACAGGCGGATGCTTCTGGGCACTTAAAAATTACCGTAATTAGAAGCCAAGAATCACAGTTTGTTATAGGCGATTTTTTATGCAAACAGATTAATGCCCTGGTGGCGAATGGCAGGGAGGATGAGTTTAAGACGCATTTCCGCAAACACCAACAAACACGTCGCAGCGTCGCTCCTTGAGCCAATGCGAGGCAAGATGAAAAGTCAGTCGTTCCACTCAACACTTTTTAAAACACACAAGAGAAGCAGAACTAAATCTGAAGTTTCCCTTAGCTTCTCAGAAGTTTTTCCAGCGCAATCAGCCCATTTTTAAGCTGAACTGAAATACGCTGAAATAAAGTAGTGTAGAATAAATGTTTCTTTACAAATGTTATACTTAGTTGAACCCAATTTTCCCAATAGCTACATATCATACCCCCTCCACCCACCCACCTGAGGGTGTAATTTATTTATGTTATTCAGCAATTGGAATGGAGTTGCTTTGCACTGTGTCCGTATCTTTCGGCATGAAACAGAAATAACTTGTACTGAATTATGAATGGGTGTTTAAAGGGGAACGTTAGCAGTGCTCTAAGTGAATCGTGAATGGAATCGTGGTGAAGGGGAAGCTGAGCAGGTATTGGAAATGCAGGGTGAGTCGGCATTTAAAGGGATGGACAGGTATTGCATCTGCATTATGAAAATGCATTTAAAGGGAAGGTTAGCAGGTATTCAAAATGTTGGTGAGTGCGTATTTAAGTAGACAGTAAGCAGGTATTTGAATAGCATGGTGAATGTGTACTTAAAAAGAAAGGAAGCAGGTATTCAAAATGCACGGATAGTGGCTATGCAAAGGGACGCTAAACAGGTGTTTGAAATGCATGGTGAGCAGTATTTAAAAAGAAGGTAAGCAGGTATTCAAATTGCATGTGTCATACCTGTTCCTGATCAGTAATTTGACTCAGAGTCTTGATTGTGGGTCTTGTTTTAGTGTGTTAGTATTTACCATGGGTTTTCATTAGAATTGCTAGCATCATCACTGGTTTAGTGGTTTTGGCATTGTGCTTCAGGGTTCATGGTTCTTGTTGATTTTTTTTCTTGAGTGTCTTGTCCTGAATAGCCAGCATCTTATTCCTAGATTCACATTCCTGAATTGCCAGTATCCCTCAGTGTCTTGTTCTTTAGTCTTCTGTGAGCACCTTGGTTTTGTGTTTCAGCCCCACTTCCCGTTTCCTGCTTCTTGTTCCTGCTCTTCCAGTCCTCTGTTCATTACGTGGCCTTTTTTGCACCTCATACTGGAGCTGCCCATCTAGTCAACAGCCCCAAGTCCCGCTGGTTACCTGTTTCCTGCAGTGAACTGCCTTAAGGTCTCAGCACCCACAGGACAGAACGCCTGGCAATATGGATGAATGACCCTGGTTGGGGTGTTCTGTTTCAGACTATGTATGTCAAAGCCAATAAATATGTTTTTACTATAATGCAGCGAGTTCTAGTTGTGACAGCATGTTGAATGGATATTTTTACATGGATGATGAGCAGGTATTTAAAATGTATAATGAACAGGTATTTAAAGGGGAAGGTGAACAGGTATTAAAATTGCATGCTGAAGTGATATTTAAAGGGGAAGGTGAGCAGCTGTTTGAATTTCACAGTGCATTGGTGCTATGCTCCTGAAACATGATCAGGGGCTTGGTGAAGCTCCCCTCTGCCTAGCCTATAGTTATGGAGGATCTGCACTGTCTGAGGATTGCCGGAAGAGATCCTGTGGCTCCTTTAACTGCCCTGGCGTATATCTATTTCATCGTATGGCCCGTAAGCCATAACTGTGGTACCTGTGAACGATGCTCTCCTTCAAGGCTTGGAGACCATTACCAGCAGCCTACAGCAGGTACCTCACAGCACGCACATCAGGGGAGGTGTGCGCCAAATGCAGCCCTCCCAGCCCTCCCAGCCCGGAATGGATATTGCGCCCTGAGCAGGAGTACCGGTGAGGAAGAAGAGGGTGACTGGCTATTCCTGGTTTAACAATAGATTAATGAAGTAAACTGCGCATCACGATCCAACCCCCAACTGCAAACCGGCGCTTCCCCCAGCGCACTGCCATTGTTACAAAAAAATTGCCGTATAGCCTAAGGCCGACCTCATGCGTGCAAATGGAAACACCATAGAGTCGTACAGTCGAGCACATCATGAAACAATTCTGGTGTATGAGGAACATTTCAAACTGGAGAACTACGAGTCAGCCCCCCCCCCCACCCCCCCCCCCCAAGGAGCAACCGTACTACCCAGCCTGCCGGTGGAAATCAATCCCACCCCCTAAAAGCTCAAACACGCCTGCCTCAACACCATAGCTTATGGCAACCAGTAGAGAAAGAAAAAAGTAGCACACAGATAAACCAACAGCTACTTTAAAGGCACTTAAAGAAAACAACAAAGAGTCTGGCCTCAGGCCTTGTCCACACTTTGCAGTCCGTGTGAAGGCATGTCACAGGCCTGATCATCTGTGGGGAAGTGAAGAGGAGAGTGATTCTGCAGATGTTTGTAAGAGCTTTATGTAAACTCACGGCCAGAACACATCGCTGGCTGGGCATATAGACAGATATTTACATAACCTCCTTAAACCAACATCCTACCGTGATTTATGTTATTTACTTTATACCCAAGAGGAGGAATATTGTGCTTTATAAATACATATGCATGACTTTCGGTGCAATAAAGAAATAAGTGGAAAAATTCTTACAGACTTACATTTTTATTTTTCTCAGAACCTGGGGCTATCCTACCACGCACCCTCAATTTTAATAACTCTCCACTGGTGATTTAAAACATTACCCTCTAATTCTGCAGGGCTATAGGAATAGAAATGTGGCAGCATGAATTCCTCTCTGGTTTAGCTTCCCACAATGGGGAGTGTGAAATATATTGTTATCGTTTTGACTTTTTAAGGTGAAGGATGGCCCTGGGCCTTTGCATGGCTACTCAGAGCCAACACATTGATTTCTGTCTGTCGCTCATACTATCCATCCGGGACTCTCGCGGGGTACATGTGTACAAAGCTAACTAAAGAGGCCTCATGGTCAAGCTGCCCAGAGGGCAAACCTCTGAGCAAGACTCCTGTGAGAAGCAGGTGGAACTGTGATTACCTGACAAAGCTTCTGACCACAAGGTTATGTGATAAAGTCATTTGGGGAGTTGATGTTGCATCTCAAATCACATTAGTAAACATACAGAGAAAAGCACACGGTATAAAATTTATGTCAAACTTTTATTCAGTGTTGGGCATTTCAGGTCCAGAAGCTACAAATCCAGACCAAGACTTTGGTCCTAACAACCAGGTAAGTCAGGGACTCGGGAGTTTCTATCATGGGGGTGAAGCAATGTGCAGTCCGGGAAAAGGAATGTGGAGGATCCGCTTGCGGCTCACAGGAAATTAGGGGTTTATTCACAGAAACTGGTAACTCTACAAAACAAAACAGACCATGAGGGGTCAAAAAGCAAATAGGGAAAAACAAAGACTAACTACAAAAGCCAAAGGAACAAGGTCCGGGAACAAGGTAACAAGAAGAAAGAACAAATATATAACAACACACTGAATACACCTTCTGAAATACAGCTTCAGAAATACAATGACCCACTGAGGACCTGAACCAAGACAGGAACCTAAATACACAACCGAACTGGGTAAAGACACAGAAGGAATGAGACATGAAACAATTATACAAGTAAGCATGGACCCCATCCAACCTGCTATAAATTTATTAGACCTCCTTATCTAAAAGCAGTGTTGGGTATTTCGGGTCCAGAAGCTACAAATCCAGACCAAGATTTTGCTTCTACCAACCAGGTGAGTCATCTGTGACTGCGGCTCCCTGATTTAATTGTTTAAGTACAAGAAAGAAGAATCTGATGATCCAATCAGTTCACAGCATTTGTGTGATGTCACCTATCTAATCATCCAGAGTCGTCCAGGGGGGGCAGGAGCCTATTCCAGGCAGCATAAGAAACAAGTCAGGGGCAGACTGGAGGAGGATGCAAGCTTAGCTGAAACATTATTAGGTAACTTGGTAGGTGGTTCCATGACATCTTTGGTTTTGTAAATAAAAATGAACACTTTGCTTTAAAATCCTCATTCAAGCGTTTGTTTTATCTCTGAAGAATTGCATACGAGCAGGTTGCAGCAAAAAGCATTCTTTTTATCTTTGGGCATGTTTCACAGGCATGTCCTGTATGATTGGCAGCAGCTGAAATCGGGCCGAACGGAGTGATTGAAGTTCAGGTTGCAGTATTGTGGAGGTTTAGATTGGTTAAGTGACTGAGTGTTCCACTTAATGGCACTGCTCGCGTATTTACGATTAGTTGAGGAATAGGAATGGATTCTACACCTGAGGCACTTGAATGCTTACCCAGTCTCAGGAAGCACTTAGCCCCCCCTGCTCACCAACAACTTTTACTATTTCTACTCTCCGGGGTCGACAAGTATACCTTTGTACCAGAGGAGGGCGGCCTCTGGCAGCTCACATAGAAAAGTAGCTCACTGACTGTGTTACTGTGCCTCTATTCCTTTTGATAGCTAATTTCTCGCAATTTTCAGGCCTAAGTTACCAATCTGTACACCATACCGAGCCATGCAGTGGGAGAAAAGATGCCCCCTCCCAGTGCTCTCAGTCACGTCCTCTTCACTTAGACCCTGACCTCCAGAGCGTGAAGGCCGCCGCCTCGCCACGTTCCTCCCCCCCCTCCGTAAAGTTAATTTTCACTTAAATCAATTGCAGGGCCCTTTTCCTATCTTTTCCCAAATCCTGTGTGACGGCCAAGAAATTGCGAGTGAGCGTCAGTGGACGAGTCAAAGCGTATTAATATTAACGAGTGTGATTTTGGCCCCGGAGTGCAGGCAAGAAAATGGAAGCCAACCCAGAACGCGACAAAACGGAAGGAGAGAGAGAAAGAAGAAAAAAAAACCCAAGATGAGCCAACAGGAAATCAGTTTTACATCATGGCCGTTGCATAACTTAGAGTGTGATGTGAAGCCTGTATCACAGCTGTTCCGCCTGTTTGATGTAATCTACATGCCCTGTATGTTTCGCCGATTCATTTTTAAATGAACTTTCTTCTCGTGTGTATAAATCACAGAGCACCTGGGATTTATAACATGAATGAACACTGTAGCCCAGAAGAACACTGGCAAGGCAGGTAGGACCGCAGAAGATATCTGAGGAGAGAGTGGTGCTGCAGAGAGTCGTAATCAGACTGCGTTAATAGTCAAAACTGCTCCAGATAAAACAAATTGTTTTGTCTCTTGGTGAGATAAGGAAATCCTCTGCACATTAAAAAACACCAACACCAACACAGGAAAATCAGTGGAGAGGAGAAGAAAAAGCTGACCTTAAACTTCAACTGTAAATGTGACCAGCAAGGCTGGACTGGCTATCTGGTATAACTGGGCATTTTCGTGGTAGGCTGATGGGATTGTGGAGAGGAAAAAATTAGTTGTCGGTGCAAAGTCCATTGCGGAGGGGCTCCTCTGCCTAATGCACTCATAGGTGTTTAATTGCAATGGGCCTGTGTGTGCAAAAGTCCAGGGATTGTTAATCAGAGGCCTTCTATACCCAGCTCACGGGTGAGGACTCTTATTTTGATTTTTTTTAAATATCACAAATAAAATAGCAGTCAAAGTCAGAAATAGCAGGTTAACTTATAGTGAGCTTTCCAAAATAATAACATCTGTTGTGCCATCGACTTACCCCCACTGCAGAGGTACATTAACATGGATGGAAGCCCCCCAACTATTTTCTACAATGTTATAGTTGTCTGGTGGGGGGACTTTTATTAAATTAAACCTTCAGGAGCCAACGTGATCAGCTAATCACTTCTCAGTGTGGGATATCCAGTTGTATAATCTCCATAGATGAAAAATTAACCTCAGTTCTGTAATTCTCGCCACATAAGGGCACATTCTGTGTTCTGTGTGTCCGGTTTACACTGAGGGCAGGACTCTACAGAGAGGGGAAATGGCGCTACCTGGCCCGGGAGGGGGAGGGGCACAATCTGTTGTTTATCCCGTAGCAATCATAAATCACAGAACGCGATGGCGGGATTGAAGACAGCGAAGTCGCCACGTCATATGCCCTCCTTACCCTGTTACTCTGCCCCAAACATCTGTCTCCCACTTAGCAATAAAACCCCGAATGCATCCAACTTGAAACTGAAAGAGCGCAGATGTTCCAGCTAATAAATACTGGGAAGGATTAAACCGGCATCTGTTAGAATTCTGATAAATAATGAGACCTCAAGATGAGATTCGATGTGATTAATGATTAATTGGATGAAACCGGTGGTTAAGTTTTATTCTTTTTGCAAAAGGACTTTATATATAAACACCTTCAACGTTTGTTAAATACAGAATACAGGGATGAAAAATGACACAAATTAATAGGATATTATTCATCTGAGGTGATATTGTTTGATGGTAAAGCCCTTATGTATAGCGGGAGACAAATGTTCTTTTAACGCTCGGAGAGAGACGATAAATCAGAGAGCAGTAACAAAGCCGTAGCTTTAACGTAGACATTTGCCGTTCTGTGTTAATGTCGCCCCAAATGAAAGGTCACAGGAATAGTGTGGAAAAGAGGGATGTGCTTAAATGAGGAGCTTCTGCTCTGTGGAAGAAAAGGCCCATAAGGACGAGGATCCGGAAACATTCTGGAGCGGCTGTGAGTCAGCGGCGCCATCCCGGGTCCGCGGAACGATTCCAGCAAAGCCGGCCTAAGGTTTTGGAGAAGATGTGTGGCGCTGGAGCTACAAACAAGGACATTCAGATGCAGAGGTGGAGATTTCCGGTCCAGAGAGTACAAATCCAGACCAAGGTTTTATTTCAACCAACCAGTTGAGTACTCTGTGACTCTTTATACTCAACTAGTTGGTTGAAACAAAATCTTGGTATGGATTGTACTCTCTGGACCAGAAATCTCCACCTCTGCTCAGATGTGACACCCCTGCTGTTTATCTACTGAAGCCACAGGGGGACAATGAGAAGGTGGAATTAGATGACCCTCCCCCAAAAGCATGTTAAATTGGACAGAGGGCCCCAGGCTATTTTTTGTCATCGACTACGAGGCTGGGGATGGCGACTGTAAAAGTTGTCAACTGGGTTGAGGGCGTTTAAAATTTCCTTAAACAAGGTTAGTTGAGGCGCCAGGACTTCAGTCTGGGTAAGCTTGTGCATTGAAGCACCCCTGCACCCCATGTTAACAAGCTCACCTAATCGCTCTTAATTACAGTACATTCACCAGCAGCCGGTGCATAAGGGCAGCTCGGCAAATCTGTTCTAATGACATGTCAAACGGGAAATTCCATCCAGGACCACACAGACATAGCTGGGCCCCCTGAGAAATTTGACTGAATAGGCCGCCCTCCATTTCTAAGCTAAACCGACCACAATCCACACTCACACTCTCGTGGGTGCCCCTTAGTGGTTGGGCCCCTGAAAGTCTTCCACTTTTCTCTTTTTCTTTTTTTTCCCTTGATTTCAGCAACAAACCAGATTAAAACAAAGGGAAAAGGTTCCAATCTCATTCCACTATTCCACTCCCTTCTGACAGAAAGCAGAGGCCAGAAGCACATCTCTGTTAGAGCTCTTGGGGTACTCTGCAATGCCAATCATAAAGCCAACGTCCAATCGTAGCAATAATTACTCATTCCATTCCCTCCCACGATGGGGGTGGGGGCACATATGCACCATGCCACAGGGTAGTGCGGGGGGCTTTTCTCCATACACAGCACCTCCCTTCGCACATTGAACTCTCCCTTAAGGCTGAGACTCTCCTTTAGCTCAGGCATTAGAGATCCGTTACAGGTGGCTCATTGGAGGTATTCAGACTGGACACGACAGGGGACCCGATCCACGACCATCTGTATTTGCAGTGGGGCACATCGGGGGACCCGATCCACGACCATCTGTATTTGCAGTGGGGCACATCGGGGGACCCAATCCACGACCATCTGTATTTGCAGTGGGGCACGCTGGGGGACCCGATCCACGACCATCTGTATTTGCAGTGGGGCACGCCGGGGGACCCGATCCACGACCATCTGTATTTGCAGTGGGGCACGCCGGGGGACCCAATCCACGACCATCTGTATTTGCAGTGGGGCACGCTGGGGGACCCGATCCACGACCATCTGTATTTGCAGTGGGGCACGCCGGGGGACCCGATCCACGACCATCTGTATTCTGACCGGGCACGTCGGAAGTTTGTTAGCGGTGCGCTACACTCCAAGGAATAAATAATTAACCACATAACACATGAGAATGAGAATATTTTATTTGGTACATGATAATATTAATAATAATAATAATTGTTATTATTATTATTGTTATTGTTGTTATTGTACAGGCCCAGGCAAAGATGAACTCTCTTCACTTCATTTACAATTTGCACTCTATTTAATTATTATTAACAAAACTTCACTTCAGCAAGAAACTGACACGTAAGACACCAAGCACTGGTTACTCATTTTATTCCACCCATTTTACAGGAGCTGAACCAACATTGTATGAAAAGCAGGATTAAGGCGGAATCGGAATGCAGCGGCGTTGACTGGGATTGAAGATATAGAAAAGTGTCTGATTGAGTACAGAAGCCATTCCGCGCTGATATACTGTATTATGAAGCAGTTAAATAACTTTTCTTTTTATTGTTATTGCGGATCCTTCACAGCTTTATAGCCTCTACGCTTGCTAGTTTTAAAATCAATGCAATAGAAGGTATAATTCTTCCCGGGAAACGGGGAAATATGAAACAGCAGCACAGTGTTGTGGCAGCGCTTCCTGTCAGCACGGCACCGTATCGACATGTTTGTCTGACCCCCTGACCCCTGCTAAATTCACCCCACACTCCCTTCTGTCCTGCACGCTTACTGTGCTCAGAGGGAGGGGAGACACATGTGATGCACGCAAGGTGAGAGCTCCCTTCAGCTAGTAACATGATTGCATTTTTTAACTGAATTGCAGGACGCAGCTTAATTAAGCAATAACGTTTGGGAGAGCATTAGCTGCGTGGGAAATGAAAAGGTCCATGCCGACAATTAGTGGGTGGGGAGACGTCTTCAGTCTCTTTTTTTTTCCATACACCCCAGCAGGTCTTTTATTTTCGTGACATGTGTGTAACACCTGCATGATGCGTGCTATAAAATGATCAAAAAAACAAGAAGGGGTAAATGAGTAAAATCTGACGTCGACCAGGAATGCACAATCGACAGTCTGACGCAGCAGAGAGCAAACCAGGCAGTTTCAGGTACTTAGAGCCCTGAAAGAACATCGGTTATTAAGGGGAGATGGATGGGGGGCATATTAAACATGGCTTATTGTACTTCTGAAGGGCGAGACTGTGGGGTTCAAAACCAATAAGCACACGGGCTAATACTCACTGTAAGTATGAAGAGCTATTTGACCTTAGCAAACACAAAATAGGAAAGTTAATATGGCAGGAAAAGTGTAGGGCTTAGCTCTCTGCTCAATGCCAGAGGGATGTCGGTGGTCTCCTCGCTATGTCTAGCACATCGCTAATAACCTCTCTCTCCCAGCGGGGACCTGTATACAGAAGACTCCCCTAACTCTTTCTCATTTCATCCCAGTCTTTGGTTGTTACAGGTTACGCAGGAGGTAGGGGGGAATGTGCAAGATGCAAGGGGAAAGAGGATTAAGATCGCTAACTTGATAGACACATGCATTTGTTTCCGATGACCTTTGCTGGGTAGGATGAGGAGAAGGTGCACCGTGCCTTGTTTTTATGGACGGCAGTGGACACTATTGTGGGTTAGATTCTAGAATTTCATCACCGGTACCATATAGAGTTGCCTGGCGACGTGATAAAAGAATGGACGGTTCTGAACATTGAAGTTCTTTCTGTCATTAGGTACAGCTTATGGCTCTCTCTGGTTCTCAGACTTTATATAATAGTGGCTTGAACCATGATCTCACACAGAGAAAGACAGAGAGAAAGAGAAGAGTGAGAGAGAAGAGAGGGGGAGACTTGCAAAATCTACACACCTCACACTTAATGATTTAAGGCGATATAATCTCATAAATTATTCTCAGCTCATTAAGAAGCTGCAAAACCAATATTATAAATTAAAATGGGTTTGATTCAATATTCACTACTCATATGGTATATTTATTAGGCACATGATGTTATCAATAATTTACATTTTGACTTGTCTCAATCTCCGAAACTGATTCCTGGTGCAGAGGTGCAGTTCCTATCTGGACTGTGATTGGTGAAAGCGTCTTTGAGTTTTTGAAAAACACTACATAAATAAAACATGTTATTATTATTATTATTATTATTATTATTATTATTATTATTATTATTATTATGTACACAATATTAGCCTCTAGTGACCCTGTAATGCAGCATAAACATTAATACAATTATGACAATAACAACACTGTAAAACAATAAACTCCATTTTAATAGTAAAGCAAATGCATTACGGACAATGATCCAGCTCCATCCAGCCAGGCCGCCAAGAAGACGAACAGAAGATCTGGTTTGAGATGATATTACTTCAACATCAGGTCCATGCTGGCTATGGGTGAAAAACACCCGGAACTATTTCAGAAGCATCTCGGACAAGCCCCTGAATATAATGACCCCTGCTCTAGGTTACGCGACATAAACTTGTTTTGGGTCAGAGGGAACCAGTCGAGTAACAAAACATTTCACAACTGAAGAAACCGTTTCTTTAATGCTTAATGAACTATATACAATGAATGTATGTGCAATGTTACTGTTGTTATCAAGACTGTTAGTATTCCCGCTGAAGAAGGGATCATTGAGGTGCCAAAAGAAAGGAAAATAATAAAAACATTTTCCAAGTTTCCCTGAACTAAACAATCACCAAGAGAACGACCCTAAGCTAACCCTGCATTCCCCCCTAACCTCGTATGTTCAGACATTAAAATTTAGCTTGTGGGAGTTTTACTTACACAAAAATGTTCTGAGGGCAGAATGAAAAATGATTGGTTCAGAGAGATAACTAATCAGATTGTAGAGGAGGTGGGTCCAAGCAACTAGAGGAGGCGGGCCCAAAACATCTGATTGGCCCTCAAAACATTTTCAGAACACACAGGGATTGGTCCGATCAGCATACATCAGCTCCACGACTTGGCAACAGTAGAAAGAGGAGGAAGAAAAAATTCTGGTACATAACACTGGGGCCAACCAGCATATTGTCCCTAACCGGACCAGAGGGAATCAGCACAAACCCACTGGGGCACGTAGCTCACGTGCCACTTAACAGCAATTTCTGTTTATAATCACAGCTGCAGCATGAATAATTCATGAGCTCTTGCTTCCTGCCACGGCCTTGTGGGTAATCAATTAGAAGCCTGGTCTCCATCGCCAAGAGGGGGAGTCTGGGGTTGCCGAGAAATTCCTCGCGGACCAGCGCAAATGAGATTGCAATAGACGGAGTCTCTTAGTTCTGCACGTTATAGGTCCTGAGATTGCGTTTGTTTTTTAAAGGTCATATAGCGATGCGATGTTCAAGGGACCGTCTGCAAATCGTGTGATGCCTTTCCATTTGCCCGCGGCTGCCATGGTATTTTCAAAAGCGATGAGGAGGGGCCCTGCAGCTGCATGGTTGATCTGCTCACAGATGCTTGAAATACTGTAGTGCGACCTGCAGGAGGTGCCCAACATCAGTGTGAACAGCGCTCCCTGACACCTACCACGGTATCCAGGTCTGGGAGTCTCTTTCCATGTGTACATGAGGCAGCCCACCGCAGTGCTTCAGCTTCCTGAATCCAAAGGTGGATTTAGTGCTGTATAGAACGCCTTCCTCCAGAGGGGGGCGGTGGGACACTGACATGCTGCAGATGCTGTGATCTTTCCTTCAGAGAGCTTTGGATACTGGCTGCTAGGGGCACCAGGGGTCCATCTCCCATGCTTGAGAGGACCGGGGTGGGGGTGGGGGTTGGGGCGGAGGTTTGGCATCCATAAAGCTCACTGTTCTTTACCCCAAAATAGCCGCTCACATAACACGTTGCACAACGTAATTTATGCGAACATCTATGCCTGGCACAGATCCTGCACTCCGAATGTATCTCGCTTATCGTGAAATTAATTACCATCCCTAATGCTTCGCTGAAGCTATTATTTATTTGTATTGATTCCTTTACCATACAAAGCAAGGGTATATCTACATAAAGTAGATTACTACTGCTTACCATGGTAACAATCCAATTTCTCCATGGATTGGAGTTTCAGCCAATTTTGTGCTAAAAATATAATATCGACTGCTAGTACATTGAGATAACTGGGAAAATGACTGGGAATTGTTCCCTGTGAATGGCACAATGACATCCTTTACATCAGCATAAACCAAAAACATCCGTCTACATCCAACAGCTGGTTTAACACCCTTTACAGCTGTCTAATTGTTTTCCTGAAAAAAAGATAACATTGCTTTCTAAATCACACACACACGTATAATGAACTCTCTAAAGGCATATTACATAACACCATTTGTATTAAATAAATGGAAACATCCCCCCAACAAACAATTTCTTTGCAAAAACAGAACAGTGCATTTAATTGTTTAATAGTGTGTGAGTGGCATAATCAATGGCTAAATGTGTACATTGTGTTCACCAGTGCTTGGAAAGGTTTAAATTCATTAAAAGTCACAGAAATTAAGTGTAAATCGCACTAATCAAAGTCCTGTGAGCTGTACTGTGAATTCAGTTCAATTCAACTAATTTTTATATAGCGCCTTTCACGACAGCGTTTCCCCAAGGGGCTCGACTTGGGTGCATGTTAATACATCACTGTCACTTTGATTTATACAGAATAACACATAAAACTGGGAATAGGGGAAGACAGAAAGATAGGAAGCAAAAAGGCCAAAACTTTGAAAAAGGAGGAAGAAATCAAACCTCTGGCCTGCTTGCTAGAGCAAGGTGTAAACTGCGGTCCTGGTCAAAGCTAAAAGTAAGGTGTAAACTGCGGTCCCGGGCCAAAGCTAAGTCATCAATGACAGTCTGTGACAGTCAGCAGATTGAAGGCTCCACCCACAATGTGTGAATTGACGGATTCCTTTATTTTCCATTTCAGTATCTTTGTTTTTGTAAAAGTGCAGTGATTAACAAGCCTCGACTAACATGGCAGACCTGGAGATAGCAGCCATGTGTTTTGGGGATCCGCCATTTGCCATCCACTTGACACATCAGTGGCACAAAGTTAACAGAGTGCTCGCCGTTGGCCACGATTTACACATTATTATCGGCAAATCAAAACCGGCGATTAAATTGCAAAGCAGTCCTCCTCAAACAGGCCTTTTGAAGTTTCGCTTGTTTGAATTTTTATGACTTGGGCGCCTTGTTGAACGAACACGCTCTGTTTTCCTCCTCCTCCTCTCCAAAACAAAATCCCCCCCCCCCCGTCCCTGACACCCAGCCTGGGAAGATCAGAAGGCCCACGTCTCCGTAAGAAACATAATTATTTGTGGGTCTATCATCTTGTTGCGGACGTCGTGGAAATGCACGCCGCACTTTTCGTTATCTCTCTGAGAAGCAAAATTAAGGAGGACGAAAAAAAAAAAAACAACAGCAGACAGTTGATTAAAGAAGAAGCAGGCATTAAAATGGAAATGCGGACCTCAGGTCCCACAGCTTAAACACTCCTGCTAAAAATCAGTGGAGCGCTGTGGAAACTCCGAACCAAGTACTGACTGCCTGCTTTTCTAGCCCAGATTAACATAACGTCTTGGAGGTGCCTTTCACCTGATTAATGAGAGTGGACACTGGTGTCCTTTTATTACTGTGGTTAGGATTCGCCGCCGGAATGAGCTTGTTACCCACGCTGCTCGGCGAGTGGATGGGGGGGGGGGAGGATAAGGGCATACATGGAGAACCAGAGCAACCGCGACTGTTTTATTAATTAACCCGCACGGGGCAACGGGCAAATGAGAGGGCAGCCGGCTGTCACCCACAGACACCGCGGCCGAATCGACGGGCGGGTGGGCGTACGGCGGCCGCGTGTGAGATTGACACGCTGCAGCACCGCGCTGTCAGCAACAGAGGTGCTGGCAGTGATCTCATTTAATCTAACCTCCCGCTGAGTGGTTCCCACACGCGGCTGACAGAGTTCCCCTTTTCACGGATCTTTCTAGCGCTGTCCGGCTCTATATCGGTCCCTCTTTTCTCCCGTGGCTTTGACCTCCTTCCAGGACTTGCATGCGCTGGTCTGTTGTACGGTGTGGTTTCGTCTCCAGTCGCCGTGCGCCAAGTCTGTCTGGACTCCCTGACAAACAAAGGCCCCTTGCCTTTGATTGGTCCAATGCATAGTCGAGTTCAACCAATAGGATCTGGGTCACAAGTGCAAAACAACATTAGCTGGTCCTTTTCGGAGAAAACCAGAAGCCTTTCAACACGGAAATACCTGAGATTGACCTTTAACCTTGGGAACGTGGAGGGAGGTGGGGAACACTGCAGGCAGCTGGATGGACACCAAAGAGTGAGGGGGCGACATGAAAAAAGGGTAGCGAGGGAATGAAAACATAGTCCTGGACCACAGCAGGAAACAGTGGGCGAACCATCCTGCTCTGCTGTTTTGTAAACCTCTTAAAACAGATTTATGATTTATTTGCACCATAAATAAGCAAGACGTTAAGTATGAATAGAATGGTATGCGACGCAGGCAGAGTGCCAGCTATTTTTAAGATAATCATCCTGTTCATATATTCTGCTTTCCTTGCCCTTTTTTTCCCTTTCAGAACATATAAAAAAAATGTGTAAATTAGAAAGACCTTATTAAGTCTGCATTGGTTTAATAGAATACAAATATAGAATCAAATATATGATACGTACCAGGAAGGTTAAAAAGCATAAATAAATAAATGGCACAGCTGTGTTGCCCTTATACTCGGCGCGCTGGGGGCCAGAGCTGCTGCTGTACCAGAGGGGCCGAAATCACAGTTTTTAGCCACCGAAACAGACACATAATGGACAGCTTAGTTCTCCTCATTTTCTTATCTGTGGGCCTCCTGCTGTAAGGTGGCCAATCACTCGGATTTTATCCCGACAGTCAGGTTTTCCATCTCCATGTCTGGTCTGCTCTTGGGGGGTTCTCCTTTTAACTCTTTGTCCTCCGTTTTTTCCTGCCCCGCTACCTGTCTCCCCATCAACAACTAGCGCCTCTCTCTCTCTCTCCCACCCTTGATCGGCCAAAAAATGTCAAATCCCCGCACGCACATGTCACGAAAGCTGAGAATGGCCGTGCTTACAATTATTTTTTGTAATGCCGTTATTGAGACATCCAGATATTCTTGGGTATTGTAGTATGTGTGTCATATACCCCCTGCTCAACAACGTTTCATGGGTGTCCACTTTTTTGAGCCCATGTCCTCCTTTTTGGACGGAGGTGTCCTTCTTTTTAGAGTCATACCGGTGGTCACCCTACACTGTGCACGGAGGAAATGTCACATAAGTGATCACAGGGCCACCACAGCAAGAAACGGCTATTCACTTGATTTCATACAGTCTTTGGCTGAAGCCCTTGGCATCTATAAGCAAATCTGGCAATCCTACCTAAATACCAGGTTAGCCAGGCCTGTGAAGTTGTTTAAATGAGATAGAAAACAATATGGCCGGCTGTACCGGGCCAGTATATGAAAGTGAATTATAGCCCATCAATAAATAGAACATGGCTGCTCAATGTCCCAAATTGGCACATAAATCCACAGGTGGCCCATGGAAGCTTTGCCAACAGTCACCTTCGCTTCAGTCCACGGTTAATAATTCCTTCCTCTTCCGGCTGTGTCTTGGCATGTAGCTGGTGTGTGTAATATCCGTCCTGCTCCTGTCATGGGGCTGCCACCTCATCTGAAGCACAGGTGGGTGCTTCCATAATTGAAAATCCAAACAGACGGCTGATAACCCCCCCTCCCCCACGTCCCCCCGATGCCCCTGTACCTCTGGTGATTTGCAGGTATAAAAAGCATCCCGATGAGGGCTGATGAGCATTGCGTCACAATGGGATGCTGGGAGATCTTAATTTGTGTTGGACTGAGAAGGGGAACATGCCAGGAACTGTGCTCAGGGGGATATGGACTGGCAGGGGCTTCTGCGATGGCCAGGTAGTGAGCGGGATTCAGAAAGAGTATAGAGAGGAGTCGGGCTGTGGTGCCCAAAGCCTCGGGATCTTACAAATCGGCAAAAGAGATCAGACAATGGAAAAAACTATGTGACGGACAGCCCCTCTAACCAGACCTAATCAGCTATGGCTCACGCTGTACTATAGTTCATGTCAAGTGTGAAATATCCAGGCAAAATTTGACAACTGTAACCGAACGGTTCATTTTTGCAGGGATGCATCTTCCAGTAACAGTGTCCTCTTTGATTCGTGACTTTTTTTTGGACTAGAATTGCAGCCAATAGACTAGAATGCTGTGCCGGGTGCGTCCCGGCCTTGTGTGGTTTGTTACCTGTGATAGGCTCCAGGCCCCCTGCTGTGACCCTGTGTAAGCAGCCGGAAGATGAACGAGTGAACTACAGAACGAATGAATTCTAGGGTCTAGAATCTTCATTGTCACACAATCAAGGCCGGTGGAAATTTTTGTTGGCACAGATTGAAGACACCATGACAATAGATGGCTTAATGAAACGACTGTGCTTCCAAAAAGCATTAGCCACATGCTCCGGGTAGCTCCTAATTAACAAAAATAAGACATCTGAGACATTTCTGGCATCTCATCTCCAGAGAAGGCTAAAGCAGGTCTATAAATATTGCCCATAAATATACGAGCACTGTAATTCTCACTTAAGAGGGCTTTAGGCCTCGTCGTCATCCACGTCTAACTTTTCTTTGGTGCAGGAACTGGCAACAATAGGACTTTTGATGAGGCAGGAGGGGGAACGGGATGAGAGGAGATGATTTAAATAGAACTTCTCACTCATGCTTGATTGCAGACTCCCACAGCTATCGGTGTCCCGCACAGAAAAGCAGACTCGAAAGTCTCTACCTACCCTCTCTGGGAGGATCGAGATAACCACCATGGAATGTTCTCTACCTCCAAGCACAGGCGCGGCTCTAATATTAGCCTCCCCTTGTATGGACGTGTATGAATAAACCCAAGAGGGTATCAGCGAACAAGCAAAGAACTTAGAGCTTAAGGTCTCATCTCCCCTCTTGGCTTGTCCAATATCAAAGAGAGAGGGAGACAAGAGAAGTGTGTGTGTGTGTGTGTGGGGGGGGGGGGGTAAGATAAACAAGCGCCAGCCGTACATGACTCCCCATCTGTACGGCGCCCTCCCCCTAATCCAGGGCCTCTGGCACCTGTGTGCAGCTTGCTTCCGTCAGCAGGGGGCACCGGCAGCAGGCTTTGGTGTCAGGGAGCAATTTCAAGTTTAATCCAGTTTCAAAATCGTCTCAGCCAGCCCCACAACAGCCATCAGATTGGCAAGTTTATAAAAAGGCCGAACTGTTCACTGTCTCCCCTGAGGCCTACGCTAAAGCACAAAGGAGTTTCATATAACAGCCTCGCATCAATATACATGGTGAGGGGGGTCGTCAGGAATGACTCGTTTGCGTTCATATTGTAGCGAAAACCAAACACTGTTTGTTCAGCCCCGTCTGTCCTACCGACTTCTTGACTTGAGCACGATGTTGATTCTGAGTGACATTAAACAGGAACAATCCGTATATTTTAAGCAGCGTGTCTGACACTCCTCATATTTACTGCCTTGTTTCACTGCTTTGTGCCTCAATGCCGATCCGAAACGACAGAGGTCAGAGCTAAATGAAGAAGATAGGCGTTTTATGTCGTATGTAATGCATGCGTTACGTCACAGCTCTTTGTCATGATGGGGCTTGTGGTGTGTATAAATTTAACGTTCCACCCAAAGTGTCGACAAACACCATTACCAGTCTGGGAGCAGCACATTAAGTGGCCCTATTTTACCATTTCCGCATGACATTAACAGGCTTTTGGATAAGTGTTACCACACTTCCCTACAGCTGGTATGCAAATGATCAGCATCAAAGAACAAGGAGGATGTACCCCAGGGAATGAACATGTCCAGCCTGGACATTGAGAGCCCCTCCAGTAGATGACAGAAAAGGTGACCAACCAGGACTGTGATTGCCGAATGCACGTGGGAGTTTTACTTACACAAATATGTTCTGAAGGCAGAATGAAAAATAATTGGTTCAGAGAGATATCCAATCAGATTGTAGAGGAGGTGGGTCCAAACTGCCAGAGGAGGTGGGAGTAAGACATCTAATTGGTTAGATTTAAAAAGGTTCTTGGACACACCTCCTCTACAATATGATTGGTTTTCATTCTGCCCTCTGAACATTTTTGTGTAAATAAAACTCTCATGAGCTTGTCGAATAATGCGAACATCCTCACGTATTGTGTCTACATTCAAGAGACACACAAGAAAAAAAAGAGGACATTGAACAAGTGAGTAATAAGTCCCTTAGGTGTAATGGAGAGAGCAGCCTGGAGTGAGGCTATCGATCACTGGCCATTGGTAGACAGCTCATTGTGTATTATTAGTGAGATGGAGGCTGGTGTTATGTAGTAATAGCAACTTGAACGTTGCCTAACCCTAGTAGCTGTCTGTGCATTAGTAAGCACTGGCTGTCGGAAGGTCGTTACAGAGGCACACACTGACATGCAGTCTCTCACACCAAACACACACACAAACATGCGCCAGAGTTTCTCCCGCTATCAGTCCCACTAATCGCCTTGCTTGAGCGTAAAATCCATTAACGAGCCAAAAGCCGCGCCCTAGCATTTGTGTAACGGTGGGCCTTTCGTAAACAGGCTTCCTTTGTAGTTTTAATAACTCTCAAAGGCAACGATTTCCAGCAACGGTGCTCAGGAGATGTCTTCAGCTGGTGTAGCACGAATAGGATAATTGATTTCTGGCTCTTCCAATGTGTAAGTGCTGTGTGCCTTGGACTGATTTGTTACTGAGCACAGCTCAGAGGCCTCTTGATCTATGGCAGGAAAATGATGATTCCTGACCTTACTGATGCCTCATGGGAAAAAAAAACATTTCAAGTAGGGTTTGAAGCCCCAGAACTCTTGTGTAGGGCGGAATGGATTTTGCCTTACATCAGTACCTCAGCATCATCCTGTCATCCAGTGCAGGATTTCGGTGAGTCTGGAGCCTATCAGAGGAAGCACAGGGCATGAGAAAGGGGGACACCCTGGATAGGATGCTAGTCCAGGGACACACCTGCACAATAACTCCCCTGCACACCAATCTATCTAATTGCATTAGATATGTGAAGGTACAGTACTACCCACTAAATCCTCAAGACTTCATTGTGATTCTGCTACATTTCGGGTGTCACTGCACACAACAGCCGAGGTTAAACACAACTTGAGTCTTGCACATATCATGGGGAACATTCTAAGCGACGGTGCACTGCAGCACTGTAGAATACCGAGCAGGCAGACATCTTTCAGGCTGAGGCGGCAGGTGCAGTCTTTGCAAAAGGGCTGCTTGGTGAAAACATGATTGCATGGTGTTTAACTGGGAGTCTGCTGGAGGGATCACACCTGGCCATCTGGGGGAGTTTGTTTATTTCCTCATTAAGATGTCATGGATATAGAGGAGAGATGGTCATGGGGGGGGGGCATATTTGCCAGACGGGTGGGGGGTGTTGGGCATATAAGCCAGACGCAAGGCATTTTGGGAAGAATCTAGTTTGGCTATATTTGATTAGTTCCTTAGGAGTGATTTAAAGACTAACCCCCTTTACTTTGAAGTCAGGAAGATAAGCTGAGTAGAAAATGGATGCATGAGTAAAACTCATCATTTTATCATTGTAAATCTATGGATATATTTTACGCCTTAAATTCTCTATTTCCTATGTCTTTTTATTTTGTAAAAAAAAAATAAAATCACTTTGTTCATATCTGCAGCACTCTCTCCTTTGTACTTTTCCAGAAACACCCAGAAGCTTCAGTAATGCATCTGGGAAGCTAAACGGTGGCCAATGATAGCACTAGGCGCCCATATGGAGAGGCGCTGGCCTGTTCCACCCCCCCCCCCTCTTCCCCCCGAGTCCTGGGGGCCCCCTTTTTAAGAGCAGGATGAACGCCGTTAGCACAAACACTCCGAGCCAGAAAGTATGACACACAGATGCTAGGGCATGGCGGTGGTACAGAGGGAGGGAGCCTGAGGAACGGGGAGGGGGACAAGCTGGGGGGGGAGTTTCACTCATAATAGATGATTCGATAATACACCACACATGCATGCATTATATGTACAAAATGTCTATTTAAAAAAGGAGTCTGGAACTACAAACATCGTTCCAGCACCTAATTGCTAAAAATCTTTTGGAAACACAGCATCGTATGTGGAATAAGGTCACCAGCACTAATCCATTAGCCACAAGTGAAAAAAGAGGCTATTTGGCACAAACAAATAGCGCAATTACTTCAGACACAAATGATGAATTGGTAGCCGATTACACAGTGAAACTCCATCAGCCGGGACATTCCCATCTGACCGCCATGAATGCCTCACATCTGACATACCCACCTACGATTGGCTGGCCGAAGCTCTCGCCCATGGCCAGGTGTGGAGTATGATGGGCATGAGGCCTGTGTTCGATGCCAGGGAAGGGCTCTCATCTGGATGGGTCTGGGCTGGCACATGTGTGCGGCTCTCGGAATCACATCCACCGGGATGCCGGTTGCGTGGCCTGCCGGATGGGCCATCGTCTTCGAGACGACCAGCTGGAGCTCGTGCACCGTTACCGCTGCCAGACACGTGCCAGTCACCGCTTTGGGCCTCTCCATTCAACGCCAGGTCTGTTTACACCACTTTCTGCGGAGCCTCTGAATACAAACAATCTCATCTGCCAACCGTCATGACGTCAGCTATCGCTGGATGGATCTACGCGGTTTCCACCTTCATACGAGCGGGAGGGGGATAGCTTTCTGGCTACGCCAAGCTGGTGCAGGCCAGGTGGCACTGGGAACGATTTTGGCAGAGCCTTTCAATGGTGCGAAGAATGACTGACGGTCCTTGCTTGGGTCTCAGATCTCCTGCTGCGATCTGATTGAATGGCCAGGATTTCAGTACAGAATGCAGTCCGGACCCAAGCCATTGGCTAGCCATCCCAAACAGCTATCATAACAAAACATTAAGAGTAAATTGTCCGTTCTGCCATGATGGTAATGCAGTATTGTTTCTGCTGGTTTGTGCGGCTTTGTATTCCTCAGGCAGACGCATCAGGTTGGGCGGCACGTATAGATACAGCACACTGTGGCACCCATCGAAACACCTCGGGATCTCGGTTGGCGACCCCCCCCCAGGCGGACACAAGGTCCAGTCCCACAATCCAGAAATGGCTGCCTATCTGCCGCAGCCAGGTGTTACGTGGATGTTCCCTAGGCCTGCATGGTCCAGCCACTCGGGTCCTCGGCGATGGGCGTCCCGTGAGCCGGATCACCCTCAAGATCACCCTCAGGATCACCCTCAGGGAAACGTGTCCACATGGCCGTCGTGCCGTAACTGACGCTCCCTCACATACGTAGGTAGTTGCTGGCTCTACACAAAGTCAAACCAGCGGTTCCCAGTAGAGACCTACAAATCACCATTGGAGTCCAGTCCACGTCTCAGGTCACCAGATAGCATCCATGTCTCACAGCCGTACAGCAAGACACGGAGCACCAGGATTCAAAAGACTTCCAGGCTCATGAAAGAAATACGGCTTCTTTAATTAAATTTTACTTTTCAGCATAATATATGTTTGAAACTGCTTTTGGAGAACATTTTTAATGTATATATTCATAATAAAACGAACAAACTTTTGATTATAAACTACATTCTTCACAAACACCAATGAGGATTTTCATCTAAAAGCAATAAAAATCCCTACACAGATTATCGTAACATACTTACTCCCAACATTCTGTTGTATACAGAGTCTCTGCAGTGAGGTGAAATGAGGCTTCTCTCTTCTGCACTGCGTCGAGAAAAATTCACAGCACTTTTGCCTCCTGTGAGTGATTCGGGGATGAGGTACGCAAAGATTAAAAGGACGCTCATGCTATTTAAGGGTGCAAACACACTCCACCCATGTGATTTTTTCAGTGGGGTTCGGAGGCAGGGTGTAGGGGAAATCACAATCAATGTGTGATCTCTCTCTAGGGAAAATCCTTCTTGCTCAGCACCTGTGATAAATAGCTACTGTAATCATACTGTATAGTGTGTTCTGTAAGGAGTGTCTTCTGCAGATGGGGATTGTATAGGTGTGCTTTAATGGCCATTTATACAGGGCAGGCAGCGTGATCCATCACCTAGGAACAGAGAAGAGCCTCAGACAGATATATGATGAGCAAAACAGGAACAAACCCATTGTCATAAAGCTGCTAAACAAAACAGATGGTGACATGGTCAGTCTGCAGCAACAGGGGAGATGCAATGGGTAAGTGAGTGAAGGCCATCCAGGACCGCAGAGACTCCCAGTGAGGAACCAGCTCAGCTGTATTATGGGTGTCCGGGGAAATCAGCTGCAGAGGTAACATAATGTTTGAAGTCATTAATGGCTTTTAAATCTTCTGGAGACACAATGAAGCTCAACTGAGGAGGACATGGAGGGCGAAGAGGCATGCAGGCATGGGTAACAGACGAGTGTTAATCGGACTGTAGCGAGCTCAACGTGAGTGACTGCATTCTCTGCGGTTGAACTGAACCCAGCTCTTTGCTGGGAATTGATCCGTGACTCTGGCACATGGTAGATGAACCAGAAAAAAACCATGAGTACAAGTCAATGTGTACCCACTGAAACAAGCCACAAGCCAATAGGAGGCCCTTCAGTCAGAAGCAACTCCCTCCTTGCCCCCCTAGAAGACTGAAGTGCTCCAAATGGGGATCGAGGCAAGGGTGATTCTAGGATTTTTTTTATGGTGGGCCATAATTCATACAGAGGGCCCAGCCTCATCATTTGCCAATGATACATTTGAATCGATGAGTGACAGGGGTGGACGGCTCCAGGGAGCCAATCAGCTTGCCGGCAGGGCCACAGCACCGGTAGCTCCGCCCTTTAATATGTCCCTGGATCGGCAGTGATCGAGGGAGCAGAAGAGAAGCCGCGTGTCAGATGTACCAGAGGAGGGCCTCATTCTCTCTGTGCGCATCACACAACCACAGCCCACTGGTGAGAAGCTCACACTGGAGGGGGCAGGCCCCCGCAGAGCTCAGCTAGCACGTCCTCCACACTCTCGTGCCAATGCCGACATTAACTTCTACAGCCATTTGTCAGCCATTTTGTCATCTGATGCAACACCTGACAAACAAAGAGGGGAATTAAGATTGTAAAGCAAGAAAAAAAATATATAAAAATAGAAAAAAGAGAGAATAATTGGAACGCATTCTTATGCTTTTATTCGTGGATTCAATAGTTTTGTTTTGCACGGTTATTATGCACATTTAATTAGAATTAATTTGAATCCCACACTAAATTAGTCACCACACAGCCAGATATAAGCGAAAGGCCTCACTGCGGCATGGAAGCAGTGGGGCCCAGTGTTCCGTCATGCTGAGAAAAGCCCCTAAACTCTGTCCTCTTTCTCCCTAATAATAGGTCACTTGGCATTAAATTTCCCTAATACCTGCAAGTATTGACACACTTCCAAGATAATTTTAGACTTTTTGTATAATTCATACACCAGATGAAAAGTTACAGGCACCAGTTGCACACAACATTTATAAATCGTCACTAAAATTAATGAAGTTTATCGTAGTCTTAATATTCAGGCCTCATTTTATGAAAAATCGCATAATAAACATACCAGGACCTCTGGAACAAAGGGATAGGGTCAGCCCAAGGTCTAACCAAACACACAGTCTCTTGACTTTAAATTTATTCTACATCTGGAACTTCACCGATAAACTGCTTAGAGACTCATATTACTTATATTTACAACGATGGTGATGATTTTGTGGAAATGAGTAGAGAATTGTATCCCTTCATCACAGATACAGTTACGTTATGGATCTAGATATATGGTCTCAAGTTTGATACAAAAAAACAGAGTAGTTAAACATGTAATGGTGTGATATATGCTTCGAACATGCTGTGACTGGACACCCAAAATAAAACACTATATTTTTTGCACAGCAAAAAACCATCTGAGACTCCAGTTAACTGAAGCTGATCGTATGAACTTAACATAAAAGAAATACATTACAATAATATGAGGTAATAGTGACGTGACAGGTATATTGATTTGTGATGGATTTATTGATTTTGGGCCAATGTCCTTTTAAACTGGGGGTTTTCATGGTTTATAATCAATGCAGCCCTACCATCCGCTCTAGAGGTGAAAACTTCAGGTCAGAAAGTGCAAACGCAGACCAAGATTTTGTTCCAGCCAAACAGATGACTACTCCATGACTGTGACTCTTTATACTTGACTGGTTGATTGAAACAAAACCTTGGCCTGGATTTGTACTTACTGTACCTTAAATCTCCACCTCTGATTAGCTTTTTCTTCTTGGCCGATTCCTTCTTACATGCCTCAAAATGAACATATCCAAAACAAGGAGAGCTTCCCAGAGAGCTCCTGGCAAATGACTCGTCGTCTGTCTTCATATGTAGCTACTATTGTTCTTTAGATTTAGGCATCATATTAAATCAGTGACACACAATCCTGTACTGGTTGTGTGATTGGAAGATGGATGGATGGATGGATAGAATAAATATTTGATTAAACTACATATTGGTTTTGGACCTCCTTTGTGTTAGTTTACAGTATTTGCTGTAGACCTCGCACTGCTCTCATTTCATAGCATTCAAAGCGTGGAATGTCCTGTATGAGATCAGTCGTGGGTGAGTAAGCGCGGACAGGGGCCCCACGCGCGCCGGGGGCTGATGGGAAAGGCGGACTAGATAAGAACAAAGCGACCAGCGCGAACAGTTTTATCAGGGCGCCAGTGTCATCAATCTGAGCACTTTGCATGTCCGTAAGAAAAGAGCAGTCATGCCAACTGGTGTTACTGCGTAGCCGCAAGTGCCAAGAAGCCCAGCTTGTTACAGAAACGCTGAGTCATGTTTCTTAAACTTTCTAAATGTCTGCTGCGCACTTTCCCTGCTGTATTCACTCCCCCATGCAAGACTTTGATTGCAGCAGTTTATCAGTGATTTCTGTGCATACGGTATAGACAGATAGCACAGATACACTCTATTGGATCCCAGTACACATACAAATGGACATGTACACCAACCAGTCACTGCTGTGCCCCAACCCTCAGGTTTTGCCTGCTGTTTGAAAACTTCAGGGGAAGTTTTGCTGAGGTTTCTGAAGCTGCCTTAAAGTGACAGACTGTTACTGCTCTCTATCTCCCACAGTGGTGTACAGGAAGTCTTCCCTGGCAACTTCACTGATGCCCGTTCACCAGTTACAGACATTCCGGAACTGTGCACTTCATTTTTATTCTACAAACACAACCGCATCCTCTACCACAAAGACCGCAGATTAAAAAGAATTGGCTGTCTTGGAAATATAAATCTATGCATTGGATTTTATTAAGTCATGAGCATACTATTCATTAGAGCTCAGCTTTTAATTATAGCACATAATTAGTTCAATCTCTGTTTGATTAGATGAGTTAAACCCTCAGCTTTGCTCTTGAGAAGAAGGATGTTTAAAAAAAAAAAAAAAAAGATCCATTCAGAGTTCTGGGCAGCAGTTTCTGTGTCTGCGTTTTAAGAAGCTGAACCTCGTGACCGTTTTCCGGGAGGGTGTGCTGGGGGAGAGCAGAGCAGAGCAGAATACAATCAGCTGAGAAGGTGACACAGGAGTTTTTTTTTTTTAAAAAAAGAGCTGGACGAGCGCCCGTACGACTGCGCAAACCTAGCCAAGCAGAAAGACTGCCACGGTATCCTTGAAGATCGCTGAAAATTCGCCAGTTTCATCGGCGGCGCCCCTGGGCAAGATACTTAACCTGCAGTGTTCCAGTAAAAATACCCAGCTTTATAAATGGCTAAATACTGTAAATGTCCTTGGATAGAACAGTTGGCCTCATGTGCTTTTAAATATAATATTATGAGTCGCTCAAACACGTATTGTAGAATAAATAGATATGCAAAGCTGAATCACTTTTGTCATTAAAGTCTGCTTTTCAAAGACATCAAAAAAATGGTCTGAATTGAAAGGGGGCATGAAAAGGGTGAGAATTATTAAGCTGGACCTTTTTTGTGAACAAGATTGTTAGCCAGTAACCAAAACTTCAACCCATTGCCTGTTCCAGTGTCAAAAACCCTTAGTGTGTATGTTGGGAAATTACGTATTCAGTGGGTTTTGGGCAGCAAGTCTAAGTCAATAATTTGGGAAAGACCTGCTTCTTTGTGCGTTTTATTATAATCAGTGTTCTGCAGTAATGTATAAAGGTTGGTTTATGAATGTTAGTGTTCTTTCTCAGCAGAGTGAAAACAGAGATTGCCCTTCTAATCGTTTAACCCCGCAGGAGAGTTATGTAACTGATGGACACACATTCAGCTGACTGTATAAAAACCAGAGTGATGGACACTTCCTGGAGAAAGTTTATGTTTTATGTTATGTTTTTAAAACATACTTGGAGGCACAAGTGTATGGTTCTGTGTTTTTTTGTGTTTGGCAAATTTGGCAAATAAAACTGGACCATACTACCATCTCCTTCAACGTGGCCTGGAACCACGGTAGGATCCATCCATCCATCCATCCTGGATGCCAGATGCTGGAAAAGCCCACATCCCCCCTCCTCCACAACTATTCATTTTTTTCATATTTTGTCAGAATTAGAAGCCATTTATTTTGGTTTTAATGAGCTCTTATGTCTGTTTGTTTTTCTCTCATATGGGAATACATTCCCTGGGAGTAAATTCATTAAATGGTGTTAAACGGGAGAGCACATGTATTCAGCCCAGGCTTGCAGATTAAAAGACGACTCAAGGACACTTTTGAGACTGACTTATTATGAGGGAAACATCTCAACCATTAAGCTCTTGGGCGTTTACCTGATGCTGCGATGTTCTGCGCGAGTCCCTTGGGGCAAGGGGGGGGGGGGGTCGGATTCATCGCCTCTGCAACATCCACAGAAAAAGTCACAGTCCCTTCTGGGCTCTTATACCCCTGTGACTGATCTGGTTGCAGAGGGCCATTGCATCCATTTGAGGAAACCCTACCCATCAAGAAGAAGCCTCTGTCCCGTCACCCTGCTTCACGGGTGGGTTGACTCTGCTCTCACTGGAAGAAATAAAAAAAAGCTGAAGTCACATGCTAAGGCCGTCCTTGAGCAGAGTTTACAGGACCACAGTGCTTGCTTCTAGTCCAGCAACATTTTGTGGACCTGGAGCAAATGATGGGGAGATTAAAGCAATTTCACAGCGCTGCCAAAAGATAGCACAGGAAAAACCAGTGAGCGATCACCTCCCCGTATCCCTCGGAAAACGGTGCCCCAAATCCATTCTACAGAGGCGGAGTCTTATCAGAGCATCTCAGCAGGCTTCTGAGAGATATAAAATTATATAACACGGGCTGAACTGTGCAGCTTTTGGTAAACAAAGGAGGAAATGGGGAAAAAAATAAATCACAGAATCTAGATGCGTAAACTTGTTTGAAATTATGAAGGCACTTGTTTTGGCATGCAGTTGAAGAAGGTGGGTGACTTGGAGTTACCACCTTGCAAAATAGGCGAAAATAAATTTTTCAGGTCACTGTTATCATAGATAGAGCCTATTGTAGGTGGATCTCCACAGAATAAAGAAGTTAAACATGCCATCTACAGGAGTTCAACTCAGATGGAGGTCATGCAGTAATTAGAAATAAAGACGGCATTAAGTACTGTGACGATCACATATTTAGATGCCAGATAACTGTTAATCGGTTTCGCAAACAATGAACATAACTAAAGCTAATTATCTGGCATTTTAGTATACAAGGAAGATCTCAATGGATATTTTGTGTCCCAGTGGAACTGTAAGGGATTCATTGCTGCACATGGCTGGGGATGTGTGTGTGTGTGTGTGTGTGTGTGTGTGTGTGTACTGATAAATCCCATTATGCTTTGTACTGATATCAGTCTGCACAGGGATTTTTGTCAACATAGTATTGCTGGTGTTTGTTGTTTAGGAAGACTGGGGCAAAGTGTGTGACGTAAATGCCCTGCTAACCCTAACTTGCCCCACCAGAATCCTATGTCAATTTGTGGGGTAAGGGGGTGGGCTGCATACCTTCTGCAAATGTAGCAGATGGAGCTCATTACAAAGCCGGCGAGGGCAACAGACAGAACAATCATATCCAGTTTACTTCCAGCTTCGCAAAGTGAGGAAAGCATCTGCGGGGCGGGTTAACGGAAGCGGCCTGGGACGTGCACAGGAGCGGCGAGCTTGATGCGGGTGAAAAGCAGCCCGGATGGTCTTGACCCTGGAGGCACCCGTGACCATATGAACGTCACGGACGGGGGAGGGGGGCGGGGCATCAAAGCCACTGGCTTTCCGTCGGACCCCGGCCGTTCACTGGCGGCTTCTGCTAATGAGCAAATCGGAGTGGATTACCACTCGGGGTACCGCTCAGAGGCCATCAAAGAGCCTCAGATCAAAAGGATGCAGCCCAGGCTTGACCACAATGGCGTGAGACTGGCTGGCCGAGAGAGAGAGAGAGCTGCCGGCTATCGTTCGACCAACCGGGGGTGGGGGGGTAATTAATCTCTCTGCAGAGGGTCTCATTAGTGCCGCCTGTCCCTGAAGGGACACTAGAACTATGGCTACTTTTTTCCGTCACTTCATTGCCCACTCCCCCCCCCCCCCCCCCCCCCCCCCCCCCCGCCCCCCCCCCGCCCCCCCCGCCGCCCCCCGCCCCCCGGG
>JAABNY020000063.1:25433620-25445461 GCA_015164015.2 Brevimyrus niger | reverse complement strand
TATATGGAATAGGGGGGGTTCTTATGAGTGACTGCTGCCCCCTCTAAAAAGGCTTTTTCAGGCTTCAAAATGCCATCACCACGGCACAGGATAAAGGCAACCTTGGCAGGGTAACCGATAGCGACAGGGAAACCAAAGTGGAATTTTAAAAAGCCGAAAGTCCGTATGTGTCAGCAGGCCGGCGAAGGAAACAACCGAGTCAATGAGGGAAGAATGAGATAAGACAGACACTGAGTGAAAACCTTGTCATTCCCTTCCCTGCAGAACCAGCATCAGAGGCGGAGAGAGAGCGCAGAGCCAGCAGTGATGGTATATCAGCTATCGATGGCTGACATTCATATAGCAGAGCAGCTGGTGGAAGTGGATTTGGTGACAGATGAGAGGAAAGCTACCAATGTGTGCCTTTTCACGCATTCTCTCACTGGCACACACATTATTTTTACATTTCCTTGGCCGTTTCCTAGACACTTCTAGGGGAAACTGGATTGTTATATTGATTATTTCTCCCCAAAAGCTTCACACGTCAGAATAATTCCCAGAGGAACCACAGGAACATCAGGAAGTCTTTGGAAAAGTGGAGCAGGGTGGCCAACTTTGGTCAGCTGACTGGCTTGAGACAAGTATGCACACCCATACACACGCATTTACATGTATGCAAAAGTTTTATTATCTTGTAAATAATCCCAAGGGTTTGGCAACGGCCCCAAAGCTTTTAATGTAGCCAATTTTAGGTTTATAACAAAATAATATAGATTTGCTGTAAGATGTACTGCATGAGCGTGAGAGTCTGAAAGTGTGAGTGTCACACAGGATGTCTGAAATTTGGCAACCCTGTGGCGTGATGCTGAACACGGATACAGACTACAGCCGTTATCATCCGTGTCCCCCCCCACAGCAGTGCCCGTCACATGGTCTTTCCAGCCGAGCCCTGACACCCAGAGCGCTTCTCATAAAACCATGACACACGGAATATTCCGGAGGAGCTGTTCCTCATCCACGCCTCCCAGCGCAGCTCCCCGCCTGATCACAGCAGCGTACGGCGTGCTCCTGAAAGATGCCATTAGCTGGCGATATATTTTAAAGTAAAAAAAAAAAAGAAATGATCCGGAATCCATAAAATTTCCCCTCTACGTCCTTTAATCAAACTTGACATCCTGGCTCCCAGGATGAGTCGCTCATTGGGGGAAAAAACAAACACACACACACACACACACACACACACACACACTAGCTTACCAGTAACACCAGCAATGCGAGGCACAGGTGGGCGTGAGTGCAACACAGACAACCTGATGGGTTAGGAGACTTTTTAAAGAATAACTGGAAACAAACTTACTTTTATAAACTTTGGCTAGAAGTAAACTGGACTGTGAAAAAAAATTTTATCCGTCAGCAAATCCGACTTGGCTTGGTCATTAAACACTAATGCTTTTGCAACGTGCTAAATCGCCTGAAAATTGCCACTGTTGAACTAGTTTTGATTAAATCTAATCAGATGAAATGCATTTATTTTAAGACTTCAAAATATTTGCCCTGTGAATTTCACTATGCAAAGCACTTTGTGGTTTTATATACCCTGAGGCGCCTCCAGCAATATTTCTCTTCCTTATCCAGCACGCCTTGACACTGTCCACACATCTTCGCTCGGTTCACAATAACAAATTCAGAGTAGCGTTGCACCCACAGATCCATATATCGACGGGAGCCCTTTTCTTGTTCGGCTTACGCTTCACCTCATTGGTTCATTTCTGAACACCTTGTACCCATTCCCTTTCACCTGTTTGCCCAATGTCCTCTGGCCTGCTCTCAATGGTCAGCTTGCTGTACCGCAAGTCGTTTGCTAGTAAAATAAATTTAAGCCCAAACATCCACGGATGATCCTGAACCCAACAAGGCACCTACAGCTTTAGCATTTAACGCTACTGTGGTCACAGGACTATAATTCAGTCATCACATTTAGTAAACAATTTTCCTTCTGTTTTCTGCCTCAGGAAGTATATTATTTGGATTTTATTAATTTTGGGGAAAGCTATATTTCAGCTCATGGTGCATGCCCAAGCCTTTGAAAGGCTGAAGCTCAGTCTCTGATATAGGAGGTTGTTTGGATGCGGATGGTTCATTACATTTGCAATAGACTGTGTAAAGTCACAGATGGATGTTTAAAATACAGCAGCAAATCAACTGCAAATTTAAAAAAAAAAAAAAAAAAAAAAAAAAGGAACCAGCATGGAGACTGTCTGCTGAAAACTGCACAGCTTTCTAGATTATAAAAAGTATTACACATGCATCGATCCATCCATTTTCTATGACTGCTCATCCAAGGTCAGGGGGACCCAGGACGCAGAAGGGGGGACATCCTGGATGGGATTCCGGTTTATCGCAGGACACACACTCACGCAGCCTATTGGCAATTTAGAGACTGCAAATCACCTGAGTGTATGTTTATACACTGCGAAGGAGGCTGACACAAACAGTTCATGGTACCGGCAGACACACAAAGCCTGAGGCAATAGGATACATCAGTCTATCTCACAGATACAGTTAATCCACTCCGATGCACTTAATCCGAATAATCAGTATCATTAACTGATGTCTTTGGAATACCTGTTACAACAACTGTATTCCTTTGGTGTTTTCAGAGTTTTTTTTTGTTGTTGTTTTTTTTTTTAAAAAAAAACTGATTACACAGAAAACCCGGCATAGTCTATTAGCCTGGAAAATCCTGCCTTGTCCATCCGTTTTCCTATCCTGAGACTAGAGACAGAGAAATACCATTTAAAAAAATGAGTGTGTACTTGCAGAACGCAAATCAAGGCCTCACAATAAAAACTGTTCTGGGTAAGCAAATAAATAAATAAAATATACACTTGAATACACTATAATTTAGGTAATGAAACCGGTTCCAGAATGCTTCTCTGATTGGCTGATAAATTCTCCCCTTGATAAATGAGTCTGACCGTAACTGGATTATCTGTGCTGGCTCCATTAATGTTGTCTAATGCAGGGAACCACATGATCAAAATAGACCAGAGCTAAGGACCCACTACCACACCCAGCATAAAATTAAAAAAAACAAATGCAATATTTATAAATAAGAACCAGAGACAGACTCGCTAAATAAAATAAAATAAAATAAAATATATCAGCTCACCTTGAATATTTCCACTCCTGGCCCATGGAACATACATTTAATATTTATAACATTGATAAAACACATAAGACAATGCATTTTGCAACGTTTTTTTAAAAAAGGTTTCTGCAGATCCTGGGTTCTGGGCTTAATGCTTACAACAACTTGTCCTCCACAGGAACCATTACTCTCTCCTACGGAATGATCATCTATCTATCAAACATCTATCTATCTTCCATCAATTGCTTATCACCATCCCCTCCCTCATTATGTTTATAAAATAAATATATAATGTATATTTTATGCATATAAAATAGATTTTTAGAATGATGCTTATATTATCTTTTAATGATAACATGTACATTATAAATACATACAAACCTGTAGCTCTGTATAAAAATACCCCACGGCGCCTCAGGCTGGAAAGTTCATAATCACATCTTTTAAGAGAAATTGCTGCTGTATTTAAACAGCAATACACTTTATAGGTTAAAAAAAAAGAAAACTTATGCATCTATCAGATATTGGGGCAGATTCACATTTGTCTGACAGGTCTACAGTTGAAATTTAAGCCTGAAACGGCACGAGCCAGCTTGATATCTGCCCAAAAAAACTGCCATCAGACAGCAACTCGCCTGCCTTGCGCCCCATATAACGTTGGATCCCGACCACTCGAGCTGAGTAGCAGGGTAGTGTTCAGTGAAATTCTGTTCACGGGAAAAAGCCCTGTCACCTGTGGGATTGCTTCAAAATTAGGATAAACGCTGGCGAGATGAGGTTATTCAGGAGAAGAAAAGAGAACCTTGACATTGACCCTGAGACCTCGCTTTCATGAAATTGTGATGGGTGCCACATAGACGTAACTCCAGGCCATGGAGTCCTTGCTGGGAAGGCAGTTTGGAAAAAGTTTAAGCAAGCGTCTCGAATGAAAAGACTGATAAACAGTGCTTAATCCTTGTTGTGGTATGAAACGGTATTTCTCTGCAAATTTATTTTACATGCTACAAAATAATAGTCTGTGTGTGTATAAAAAAGCAGCTTTCTGATTAATACAGGTCATTAAAAACAAAGTGAGCAGTACAGGAATGATCTCGGGAGAAGGAAGAGAAAAAAAATACCCATGAATACGGAGCGTGGAGGCGGAGGGGTCTGAGCGCTGAATGCTAATTGGTGGATTGCTTAGCGGTCCCCTTTGCAGCATGTTTCATCAGAAACTATCCCACCGATCGCGAGCAGCCGCCGCGCGGTGCGTGCCTGGGGGGATCCCGGGGGAACGGCGCCATCCGGATGTCACCTGGGCTCTGCGCAGCCGCTAGGGATGGGGCAGCCCTGGAGGAGCCTGGGCAGGGATCAAACGGCAGGAAGGAGCGGTCTAGGTGCTGCCTGGACCACTGGCCACGTCTGGGATGGTGTGAGGGAGATTTTTGGGGGCGAGTCAAATGACATGAAGCTGACTGAGACTCATGCCATGAGATTTAATTAAAAAGCAAAACTGTATGATCTATAAGCCTTGTAGTTTGGCTCCATTGATCAGCTAAGTTAACAAGGACTCTTCTTCTAGTTTCAGTAAAGTGCTGTTACTGTTAATATCGTTTTGGTGTGGATTTGTGGGGAGAGACGCTAAATAAATTAAAACTTCTGGCAAGGGGGGGGAAAATGACCCATGAAATTGGGTAGCCCCCGCTACTGAATGCGACATTGGGTCATCTGGTAAGTTGCACTGCTTTTTTCTGACTTGATCATAAACCAGCTAAGCAAACACAAAGTTTTAAAGTATTTGGCAACTTGTCAACGTGCGGGTGCAGTAGGAATCCCAGGCCGTTAGTATTGGTTCGAAAGCCTGAGCAGAGGGGTGGCGACCCGCAGTCAGCAAACCCCCATCTTTACCGATCACTCTCATTTCTCTCTTCATCTCGGCAGCTTCAGGAGTCTGTCTCATTTTCAGGCAAAGAGATCCTCTGCACCAGCCCACCGTGAACAGAACACTAATCTGCCCCAAACACCCCGTTCTCAGCCCTGCGTTTCACAGCATTTCTCCTATCAAAGGCAGCGGGAGCCGCTGCTGAATCAGGCCACCTGCATGCGATCCTCATCATCGAACCCGAAAGGCAGGAGGAACAAGCGCAGTCGCTGCGAGGAAAACACCCAGAAACCCACATCCTACACTTGCCAGCGCCAAGCACCACCAACTTTCCCGCCCGCTACGCTTGTTTGCTGAATTTCTCTCTCTGTGCAAACGTGGCGTGCAGAGGCACCACCAGTCCGTCTTTGCTGCCAAAAAAATGTGTGTGACTCAAGTCCAGCACTCCCAAGCCCTGCACCATCCCACTCGACCGCACCCCGCAGTCCGTTTGCTCATGTGGGGAGTATCCGCCGCTCAACGAATGAAGCAGGTCAATCAGGTCAATCGGATATAAGGGGGCTTTTCCTGTGTCTTCCTGTATGATAAGGAGCCCTTTGCAGAGCAAGATAATCAGGACTCCCGACGAAAGCCAACACGATTCCGTTTCCCAAGCGCGATTGATAACATTACTGTCCGCCATACAGCTCTTTGTTTTCATTATTCCCCAGTAATGAGACATGCATATATTCCCCATCTTATTTCTGGAGGCACGGGCCATTAATTCAACACGCCGCTGTAATCTACTTCCACTGGGACAGCGATCCTATTTACTGGCTGCACAGGGCACCTGGGGGAGGTGGGGAGGGGGAGGTGAGTCAGGCAAGGTTCTGTTCCTGGAACCTCAATGTCCACACTTACCTGTCGGTATCATGCCTCCATTCAAATCCGTTCAATTTCCCAGAATGTATTGAGGTGTGCTAACAGTCGATGAGCATGCGTGCATACTCTCTCTCACCATACCGTGTTGCCCTTCACATGCAGCCAAACTGACAATGTAAATTAGAGGAATGTGCCAGGCTCATCAACGCAGAGGAAGGAATGAAAAAACTATACACAAAGCATGAAATTCCCCCGATGCCGGTCTTTCATTGTTCCAATCCACTCAGGTGATTACTGAAATGCCCGGAACATAAAATGATGGTCATCCTTTCTCTGTGACATGTTTATTTCGCCACACTCCTCTTGTCGGGCCTTTGTATGTTTATGCGAGATATAATACATTTACATACAGCCCGTGTTTAAAATTATATGGATCTGGCTCATGTCTGTGATGCGTCTCTGATTTCATTAAGGCGGCAAGAAGATAAACAGGGCTGTGTATTAGCGTACGAGGCCCCACTGATGTAGAAGATCAAGATGTACAGTAGATTTTAAGATCATGTCTCAGAACGAGGGTGCGGTCTGACTGGTAGAAGGCGTCTTTGCCCTGCAGCGGGGAGGATGTGCAGACAGCAGACACTAGTGGAAGAGGAGTATCTGCGTGTGTCAATAAGATAACGAGTCTATATTGCTCACAGAAAGTCTTGGGACGCTTGCTTAATTCTGTAATAATATTGCAAATTTACTGGTTTCATAACAAAAGTCTATTGACCAGTAATGTTTAACATATCCATGCATATCTTTCACACAGACATTTTCTTTTTATTAAGTGTCATAATTTTTTTGACTGACTCATTCAGTTTCATTCTTGCCACTTCGCTATTAATTGCAATTGTAGTCATTGGGTCCTAAAGGGACACTAATGTAAGCAGAAATGTTGGGTATTTTATGTTATTGCAAAGGTATTGCTGATTACAAAAACACCCAAAAAGACTGCTTGGCAATTAACTTTTTAACTCAGAACAGCTCTTTTTGAAATATAACTTGGGCTTAAATTGCTACTTGAAATTAATGTCTAACTTAAAACTGCTGGTTGTTTCTAATGTGATATTTATTTTTGGAAATTGAAGAAATGATTTTTCTCATGAAACCAATAAACTTGCAATATTTTTTCTGAATTCAGCAAGACTTTCTCCGAGCACGGTGACAACATTGAGTAGCGAACTTTGAATTACATATTAATGGTATACATAAGTCAACGCCGCAGAAGGGCAAAGCATGTCAACATCTCACTTCAGCCAACAGCTCTCCTAATTGGACAGCGAATAAGCTTATGTGGCATTTCAGCTGTCAGTCTGGTGCTAATTAAAACATCTGATGAAACGAACAGCTGAAGCCGGACGCTTCTGAGATGAAAGTATGAAGGAGAGAGCTGATAGGTCGAGACTGCAAGGCGGCGGCCCTGGTGTGATGCTGTCATTGGTTACAAGGGCCGGGCTGCTCTATAGGAGGAAACAAGTAAAGGGAGGAGTGTGCAAAGAGAAAACTTTTCTCATTGGTGAATGGACCAAAAATGAGCGAAGAGTTGGAATTGACTTTCTTCTAAGGAAATGCCAGTTATGGGTCAGAAAGCACTGTATTTGAGTTTTCTGTCATAAACTTTATTTCACACCTTGAGAGTCAAATGGACGTGTCTAAGCAGCTACCAGCTAGTGCTGCAAACAGCAAATGGCATCCCGATTACACTTAACACTGAGCCGCACAGAGCACACAACTCTATAACACGCTAAGCAATAGATCTTTTCCAATGAACACATTTATCAGGTTCTCCAGTCAATCCAAAGATCCAGTCAACCACTCATGTTACGTCACAATTAAATGGTTCAGGGCTTCACAAGTCAGGATATGTTTGTGTACAGTAATTGTTTATAAAAATACAGATCATACAGTTGATGTTTACAATGCATTTCTAATTATATTAAGGCCTGTTCTTGAACACTGCTCAACGTGCAGAAAAACCCTGAATTAGAGAATCAGCTCTCAATAATCCACTAGCTAGATTAGATTTAATAGTAGCTACCGGCGCTTGCGTGTGTAATAAAACACTAAGGCATTTTGGCACATGTATTAAACATGGAAGGGGGTTTTCCCTCCGCTGAGAAATAATATCTCTCTCTCTGGAAAATGTATTCCCTTCCCATACGCCGCAGTGCTTGTGCCGAACACAGTCGCGTTGAAATATGAGCAGGACTGAGCTGGGAGCCTGAAAAACTGAAACCCAATAGGAATTTTAATCAGCTAGAAAACACTCGGTTTCTTCTTTTACGGAACACTGCTGAGCTCTTCATGTCGAACCAGTAACTCTGGGCTATAATTACGTCGTGTTGTCTTATCATAGGAAATGAGCAGAGAGAAGAAGGGGGGAAAAAAAAACATCTTCAGTCGTTCTTTTTTTTCATCTGCACTGTCAATCAGGGGGATTGATGTGGGGCAGAGGATGCAGTAATCGCATTATGGGATGTACCGTCAAGCTTGGCAGCGATAGGCTCGGTGAATAGCGCCGTGGAAACGGGCCTGGCGCATGTTTGCCGTAACCAGACTGCCAGAAAGCGACGAGTGTCACCGCCGAAAACAGAGCTGCTTCCTGCCTGGTGAAGCTATATGGAGAAAAAGTCAATCGTCCCCAAATGGGACCAAATATAGGCTGCGGGGAAGAGGCGGCTTTTGTCATGTTAATAGAACAATTTAGTCTGACATTTGCATCTGAAAACTCATCAACATAAAGAGAGAGACAAGTCTGATTGCGCCGAAAGACAAAGAGAGAGACGGAGAGAAAGGTGGAGAGATGGAAAGAGATGGAAAAAGTCATTATGCTAGAATCATTCACTGTTGAACTCTTATCTCTCTCTCTCTAACACAATTCATTACGTAGGATCAGGAGTGGCAGCCCTGGACTCCACCCAAATATGTCGACGTGTCGTCACAAACAAGAGCAACACCTCCTCTTTAACTGGAAGGGGCAACGCGGCCTCAGGACCGAAAATCATGTTGAGTCTCTCCCTCAAGAGAACGACTGATCGGTGTCCCCTGAGGGTGGACCGTCGATAAACCCAGTAATTATGGGCGAAAAAAGGCAGAGGACCTTCTGGGAATTGCCAACAGAGGTCAAAGCCTGGTTCGAGGCACAAATTAAACACGGCCAGAACGATCAAAACCGCAAAGCACCCAACGGCACCGATGAGCTTTTCTCATAAACAGCTGCCCCGTAGCTGGTTACGGTAACATTATGGATCTTTCTGTTTATTCACATAATATATGTATTCTATCGATCCGAAGGTAACCACGTGAGACCACTGGTGGGAAAAGAGCGTGGTTCGCATGCTTCACTGCTCCCCGCCTCCCGCTCGCTATGGAGGACAATCCTCTGAAGTAATACTTATCGAATTGAGAAAGCTTTTCCCTTAACAAGCTGGTTGACTTCAGAGCGCAGCGGTCTTTTAAAAAATAAATAAATAAATAAATAAATAAAACAACCATGGGCTCAAGTGGGAAAAGCGAGGTCTAATAGAGTGTGGACATTATTTTAGCCACACACTGTGCACTTCAACAAGTGTCGTTCATAGTTCTAGTCGGCTGTTTCACTGTGTTGTGTGGTACACTGTGAGATTGCCTCGTGGGAGTCTTACTTACACAAAAACGTTCTGAGTGCAGAATGAAAAATGATTGGTTCAGAGAGATAACCAATAAGATTGTTGAGGAGGTGGGTCCAAGTAACTGGAGGAGGCCTAAGACAAATACATCTGATTGGTTGGTCCTGCCTCCTCCATAATCTGATTGGTTCTCTTTCTGAACCAGTCATTTTTCTTTTTGCCCTCAGAACATTTTTGCGCAAGTAAATGAGCACGGGATTGTAATTTAATGAATAGTGGGTTGTGGTTAATGCCCCATGGAGTTCATATTGCACAATTATAACACCTAGAGTTATTTGTGTGTGAGATGTAGTATTATATAGCATTAAAGGGCTGTGTGATGGTGTGTAGAATATGACTGTTATTTTAGAAACGCAATCCCTCTCTTGTTAAGCCATTCTTTTTATGCAAGTGTTCTGAAGTATTGTACTATGTGTTACATCTTTAATTCTGCAGTGCACCTGTTGCTATGTTTGTGGATGTTCATCCTTTGAGGGCTTCTCAGAGGCATGAGTGGGAAACGAAAGGAGGGGGAAGAGGAGGAAAAGGAGGAGGAGAGAACGCTCACGGAAGTCAGAGGATAAAGCTGATTGTGGCAGGAGGGCCTCGCAGACATTAGATGAGCGGCTGATAGCGATAGGAGGATATGCTTTCATAGAGAGGGGCGGATACATTGGGGGGGGGGGGGTAAATAGAGTAGGTAGAAAGATGGGCGCCATACAGGTATTAAGATAAGCTGGCAGAGGGGCTGCAGGGGAAGAGCAGCTAGAAGATGGATGGATGAAATCTAAGAGATAGAAGCTGGAGTGAGGGGTGATGGATATAGTGTGTTTGCAGGAGCCGGAGAGATGCAGAGCCCGGAAGGAGATTCATTACAGCCTTATAACAGATAACCTTCCCACAGCACTGCGCTGCCGGCCAGCATAACCCAAATTCTGCTAACTCAGGGACCAAGGAACCGTGATGAACCTTCTCATTCTCCCCCGATTCGGATTCGATGCAAGATGTCGAATTTCATCAGCACATCCATCTCTCAGACTCTTTTCCTGGACAGGGTCGGGCTAGGGGTGCGGAGCCCATCCCAGGCAGAATAGAACACAGTACCGGGTATCCCAGGCAATCCCAGTGCATACATACGCATGCAGATTAAGTATCTAGATCATTGTGGGAACTCACTGTTCATTTCTAATCCCTAATCTCAATTAGGGTGACTTCACCTCTACCCAGCCCTAACCTAAACCTTACGTAATGGAATACAAGACTTTTAGCTACTTTGGCTTTTTTGATTGCATTCACAGGTTTTAATGAAATCCAGTTCCCCCTTGTGGGAACCAAAAAAGTATCTGCAGGGTTATCATCACATTGTGGCGACATTTTAACCCCACAATGTAATACATACATATGCTCCCACACACAGACAGACACCAACGTACACATTCTATGGCCTTACTAAGGTGAACTGGCGTCCCCAATGGCATATCTTTGCACTACAGAGAGAAATTGAAACACCTGGAAATGTAGATGACATGAGAACATACCAACTCCATGCACTCAGACTGGACTTTTCACCCTTTGCGCTTCATGCTGTTATACCTACACCGTGTATCGATTGGGGAAAATCTACTGTTCAAAGTTGCTCTGCACTGAAAGTCGCTGACTGAGAGTTTAACTTTGCTCAGGTGGGAATTTGCAGTCTGCTTTCATGTTCGTTGAAGTCGTCTTGCATTTACGTTTCCGCCTCGTCGGGCTTCCTGGTTCCTGTGCTTGGTTTGCACTCTTGTCTGCTTCCCTAAGACCTCAGCCTGGAGCTGCCCAACCAATCAGCACCTGATTCCTACAGTGTGCTGCCCAGTGTTCTCTGGGTAGGAAGCCTGGCATGCTGGGTAGATCGATCAATTTGATGGGCCTCATTTTGCAACGTTACAGAAGTCAGTGTGTTGTAACTGAGCTACTCCAGCTAATGACACTTTCTGTGGAATAGTATGAGATAAATCTCAGAGTGTATAAAGATGTGGGTTCTGAAAAGACAGTGTCAGTGCGATGCAGCAGATTCACACTTTGTGGCACCAGGCTGTCATCTCCCTCTCTCAGGCCGTTTAAAAGCTTTAAAAACACAAGTGTGCTTCTCATGGTTTTATGATCTCTCTCTCCCCGAGTTACTGCACTGCCACTACTGTCTGTTGCATCGATCTCCAATCCCCGCGCCAGCGAGGTGTGTGAGTGCTGATAACGGCAGCTTAGAAGGACCTGGGGGGGGGGGGGGGGGGGGGGGGGGGACAAAAAACTGGGCCCGGGGCGGC
>JAABNY020000063.1:25405564-25433520 GCA_015164015.2 Brevimyrus niger | reverse complement strand
GGGGGGGGGGGGGGGGGGGGCGGGGGGGGGGGGGGGGGGGGGGGGGGGGGGGGGGGGGGGGGGGGGGGGGGGGGGGTTAGAGAAACAAGCTGGTGCCAGGCAGGGCTCTCCTCCACAGCTATGCCAGGGTGTGATCCTCTACTGTTATGTGAAAGCAATACACAGCATGCATGCGGCCACCCCCGACTATCACTGTACAACGTTTTCAGGATACTTCATGGTAATAAAAGATTCAAATAATTAAAATGTAGTTAAGCGTCGCTTGACGGGGATATGTTCTGAGAAATATGTCATCAAGCGATTTTGTTGTCGAGCGAACATCAGAAGTGGACATTTCAAGTCCAGGAAGTAAAACTCCAGACCAGGATTTTGTTACAACCAACCAGTCACAGTCATGTACCTGCTTGTTGAAACAAAATCCTGGTCTGCATTTTCTACTTTCTGGTCCACCACTGGCGATCTTCATAGAGTGTACTTACACAAACCTAGAGGGTACGCCTAGACTATATCCTATAGCCTAAATAACAATAAAAAGTACAGTATAGTAAATACATAAACCAGTAACAATTATCAACAAGAATTATGCATTGTATATATTGTATAAAAGTATAACTGGCAACACAATAGGTTTGTGTACACCAGCATTACACCCGGGTAATGCATTGTGCCATGACATCACAATGTTGCTATTGGAATTTTTCAGCTCCATCATAATCCTATGGGAGCACTATTTATGTGGTTCATTGTTCACCGAAATGTTGTTATCCAGCACATGACTGTAAAAATACTAGCATTAATAATACTAGCTATACTAATCTATTTAATGGTCCCATTTTTCAGAAGCCATCTTCCATATAAGAGAACCTTAGTTTCAAAAGCCAATGCGTTAACACTTTACTTGCAATTATGTATAATGTATTATAGATGCATTTATACAGTATTATAAGCACAGCTAAAACTATTTATGAAATGTTACATTATATGTATTATTAATGCCCGGTGAAGATCTCATCTATAATGCACTATAGATACTTTCACAATGCATTATAATGGTCAGTATAAGCCATTATAATGCATTATGAAGGTGGTACCTTAATTTCATTCAAAACAACTGCATTTGACTCATCTCCACTCAATGTGAAGTATCATGCACATCAGCGATGGCTCTCCCCCTCCCAATTCGCCAATTCTAAAGGGGTTTGAGATGTATTTAATTAAGAACCAGATTCAGTTTAAGTAAAATCAATGCAATTTTGCAATGTTTCGGCCGAATTCTGTGACAGTGAACTAGTTCCCTGTTAAATTCCCACCCGTCTCATAATTAATTCGCCATCTCCTATTCCATCTTCCAGGGTTACGGAGAGCCCAAGCTTATTTCAGGAGGCATTAATTGGACAAATAATTAAAAAACATAAGAATTAACATATTTCAAATAACATCTGGTTGTTACAGACTATTATTTCAGAGAGGGGACAGCAAAATCAGCCTCCTCTGTATCTCACACTGCTTACTGCCACCTGGAGACTCCTAATGTGGCACAGAGCGGGAATTAGGGTGCCAAACGTCCATCGGCAGAGGTGAAGCCCGTGATTAACATCCCGGGCCCATTTTACCTCGTCTGTCAGCTCCTTCCTAAGTGAAGCTGGCAGGGCTTTCAGCTCCACGCCGACGGCCTCACAGAAGTGCGTCAGACTGATACGCCCGAAAATCCATCTGCAGCTCCCAGCATGGGTGATCAAACTCTTACCAGCCAGCATCGACTACGTTTCTGATCGGGAACTGACACGACACAGCGCATGCACTGGCGGGGGGGGGGGGGGGGAAGTTAGGAAAAGTGATGTGCGCCTCACGTCGGAGATCCTCTCACAGGTAGTGCTCACACTTCTGACGGAATACTTTAGAAACACCTAAGGTATTTCACATTCGGTTTAAAATAAGAAAATAAAAATTTTATGCCTGTTTTGGATTAAAAGACGTGCCGGTTATGCACATAATACCCTGGAATATTCCAGAAGGCAGCATTATTTGGGGGTATGTAAAACAGTGCATCCACCCTTGGCGTTTTTTTTGTCCTGTGGAGAACAAAACATCGCTACAGGTTTCATTATGCCTGATGAATTATTCCAGGATTTAGGCCTACTTCAGTGCTCTCATTTTTCTTTTTGTCTGAATTTTCGCACCGAGAGGGGTGAGGCCTGAGTCAGGGATGAGACAGCGAGGCTCTGTAGAGGACTTCTTCTCACTGCCACCTGTGACGCATGGCTTTTTGCAGGAAGTCCCGCTCCAGGCCTCGTCCTCGGGCTGATTGCCAGGAGAGTGGGTTATTAAAATGAGCTCTGGGTTTTTCCTAGTTGTTCCGATTCTCCGCTCCACCGTACGCTCTTCTCCACCGTGTAATCCACGGCAATTATTGGAACTCCTCTGAGTTTGACTCCAGGCTCCTGTTCCTGTCGATAGGGGAGACGGCTTGAATTCTGAATGGACCAGTGAAGCCATGCTGGACCAGTTAAATAGGAGCATGCCTCCCATATCCTCTACGCATCTTTTCTCAACATAAATTGGTGGTACGGCACGGTAGTTGTTTTTTCATGACACGGAACAAGATAAATTACAGCTAAGCAGGAATTCGGATAACATTGTTTTTAAGAGTCTATTTTATGACCTTTAATACTGGAAAAAAAGGACGCAAAGAAATAAACAAAGAAAACACGGGTCATTATAAGATTTCGCCAGAGCTGAAGAGATTGTGCTTTAAAACATTTGGACGCTGTACGCATCTACTTTTATCCAGTCCATTCTGTACCTCCAATGTCCACAATTCCTTTGCAGCTCAGGGTGGTGAGGAGCCTAGGGTGTATGGCAGGAGGAAGAAGGCAGGAGACAGCCTGGGCGAGGTGTCAGGCCATCAAAAAGCACATGCGCACACGCACTTAGTGAAACTTAAATACGGCAGTCATCATAAACCGAACGCCACTGGAAACCTATAGGAAGAGCATAACCCATGCTAACAGTTTAACAACAAAAAAAACTTTGTGTGAATTATCTAATTACCTATATAGTTATATTGTGCAGGGCAACATTTACTGATACATTTAAAATTAGTCAAAAACACAGCTGGAAGCATTTCCCTCTCTCTCTCTCTCTCTCTCTCTCTCTCTCTCTATCTCTCTCTCACTCACGGCGGCACTAATATAAGGATCTGTGAAAACGTGACAAGGGACTGCACCAGGGCCGTCTCCCTCTCTCATGATCCCGGCACTGAAAGGACACCAGCAAATGGCTCATAAAATAAGACCCCTAAAGGATACCTTGCACATTTCTAACAGAATGTGAAAGTTTTATATAATGAAAATCTGTGATTATTGCCTTAAACGCCATGGACTTGGCAAGTCCCCAGGAAATAAAGAAAAGAAATCCCAGCACACAGAGGATAACCTTTGAGTTATGCTTTTCTGATGCTGAGAAAAGTGTCCAGATACAATATAAAGCCCTCGTGCATAAGATACACCAGAGTGTCGTTTTGCACTACTGAGAATTGTTCTCTGGGTGTAGGTGCTGTTCTTGACATCTGCTCACGAAAACATCAATGCTCTGGCTGTTCAGATCTAGAGAGTGTTATACAGCGGAGACACCCAAAGTCACACGCTTGTGCTCAGGGGCAGATTAATGTGCAGCTTATCCTACGCTATAGCCTGGGGCCCTGGTAAGGGTCCTGCCCCACCTTGGCAAAAGCGGAACAGTTAGTTAAATCGGAAGCACCTGGGTATCCATGCCAATGTCAGCCTGGGGCACCCAGATAAGTATTAAACCTTTTTTGGAAGAGTGAAAAAGGCAAATGCTTTGGCCAGAAAGTTCATAACCCAGCCCTTGAAGCGTGAGAGCCAACTCCCCCCTCCCATCAGGCTGGCATCGTGCCCGCTGCCAGTGCCAGGGCTATGGAGAGACTAAGTGGTTCAATAAGAGTGCCCTGGGATTTACAGTAAGCACTGACAAAAAGACAGGAAATGGGTGTCAGCCTCACACAGCCAGCGCCCAAAATATCTTGATCCTTGGGGATGTTGTGATGCTATTATGGCCGTGTGCAAAGCAGCCCCTCCCCCACAGTGCTGACCATCCCTTCTTCCATCAGTCTTATATAGCACCACCACCACCACTAATAAAGATGCAAGTGTGGAGCTGAGCGGAACACCTGGTGTCAGCCGAACATTATGAAGCGGCAAGTGCTTGATGTGATACTAGGCTGTGGAGACCATCAGCCATATTGTGACTGGTTGCACAACACTGGTACCCACTGAGTACATGAGACGACACAACAAGGTGACTATCTGCATTGGTCGATCTGCAGTGAGCTGGTGTCCTCGGGAACGGTACGAACATGTGCCGAAACTGTCATCAACTAATTGGTGACACGATCATCATGTGGGACATGGCAGTACAGACTGTACAAACCATTTCGGCAAATATTCCAGATTTAGTCGTCCACATTAAGAAGGAGAAGCAACGTCTGCTGATCAGCATAGCAATCCCAGTTCAAAGTAGCTGAAAAACTGTGGAGATCGAGACCAGCAGGATGGGGAGAGCAAAGACCAGAGTCTAGGTACGTTTAGGGATTGGAGCTATAGAAAGGATTCACCAAGAACCTTCAAGGGCTACCTGGTAACCATACAGGCCAAGAAGTGCAGATAATATCGTAATGATGGGACCTGCTGACACCCTCTACAAAATACTGGACTAAATACCTTAGGTCCCTGGTTGGGACACAGACTACCTAGTGGCCACCAGCAACAGCGCAGTGTAAAAATAATAGTGATAATATACACGAACTGACTCGTACATCACCTGCCAGAAACTTTCCCTTAATACTTAGTTCTGGAAGTTTAAGTGTACCGGTGAGATTTAGGGTGTAATTAACGTAAAATAAGAGGGACTGTCATTAGTCTTCCTCCCTCAAGTCGTCTTTTTTTTTTCTTCTTCTTCTTTTTTTAAACAGCACTCTTCAATATGTGTGATTAGCACTCCTGGCTGGTTCTGATTGCCATTCAAATTGCATCCTGGAATTACTCATTTCTGCGCTTACACCTACCTGCGCGGCTCTCTGGCTCTCCTGACAGCACCGCGGCTGCTAAAACGCTCATCAGCTCCACGTTTGTCAAAATCTTTAAGCGCTTTAAAGATATAATAAAAAAAACTCGCAGCCAGGGATAGTTTGGCAACTAAGCAGTTATAAGAATCAGTTTTTACAAGAAAGCGCCATTCACAATCAACAGTAAATGACGAATGAAATTTACGTGTATTACGTGTATTCTGAGAAATTATGTAATTACATTTGACATGCGCCAGTGTCATCACAGATTAGATAATTAATCATCACTTTCTATATGCGTTTTCCCCTTGTCATGGAGTTTATGCTCCACATCATACCTCAAAGTGCCTGTGAAGCAAATGCACGTATCGCCGGTGACCTAAACTCGGGGAAGTTTGCGCAAATACAGCAACGCTGTCGCTCTTGCAATCAGTGGAAGCGGCTGATGAATGACTCCTGACTGCGGACGGGTCGCACACGAACCGGGAATAATTTTCGATTTCCTTACGGCTGTCTTGCACCTCTTGCCGCGATCGATTGTGCTTCCTTATGTAGTTTGAGAAAAAGGGGACTTCAGTTGGCTGTAATTCTTTGATCTATTTCACCCCCCCCCACACACACACACACACAAACCCAACCACAATTTACTTTCTTCTTTTGATGCAAGACCCGCGTATCTAAGATAAGTGTGGAATAAATCGGGTTTATTACACTTTCACAATCTGCAGTATTTAAATTGCCTGAGTGAGGTTTGATTCTGACAGCGTCTGAAGGCTTTTCACTGACGCGTTGTTCTTCATTTTTGACACTCAAAATCTGATCATTAAATACAGATGTACAGCCATAAATGGACGTGACTGAGTATACAGTCGCATATTACTTCAGTATGCTGTTTGTATGTTGGGTTAGATACCAGACCCAAAAACATTTTTAATTAAGGAAATTAGCATTTTTCCAAGCAGCGTTATCTGCAGTTCCTCCTGCAGTGGGTTTCCGAAAAGAAAGTGCAATCATGACTAATTTATTAGCAACAGAAAACACAAACATACACACGAAGAGGTTTGTAATTATATCGTTGTGGGGACTCTCCATTATTTTTTATGGGGAAAACTGTAATCCCAACAATGACGACCTTAACCCCTACCCAGACATAACCTTAACCACTACTAACCTAATAAAATACGAGAGGAGACTTTTCGCAGTTTCAGTTTTCACTGCAGATTTTTTTTTTATAAAATTAAGTTTCCCCTACTTGATCACTGAAAGAAAATATCCCTGCAAGGTCAAAATAACAACTTTGTAATACATTCTGGGGACATTGGATCAGCACAAGGAAATATATACATGACCACAAACACACGCACACATACACACACCTTAGGACCACATATTTCAGCAGAGACTTTGTAATGAGGTCAAACAAAAAAAATACTACTCCGATACATATCAGTGCAAGGTAGGATTAATGGAACATGAAAGCAATCATTGCTTTTTTATTTTTAAATATCCCATTTGCCACTCGATGTATTTGCAGCAGAGCTTTAAAGATGGTTTCACCATACGGTCTGGGGGTGTCCACTGCCTTTATCTAGCTTATCTCAGTGGCTACTTCCACAAGAATACTACGGTGGTATTTAAAAATGTGACAAACCATGGGAACAGAATGTCATCACATATAATTGTAACGTGTGAGCAATACATCCAGACACACAGGATTCTTTGCATTCCCCAGTATGAGGAATGAGGAGGAATATACTGCCACACCTCATTGGAGCATCTAAGGGGAAGTTTGTGTGCTTCTGAACATCATTGGCTAATAGATAGCTAACACAACAGCCAGCTACAGCGCACAGGAGAGCCTTGGAGTGCCTTGCATGACAACTGAAAGCAGAATGGTTGAAAAATAAGTGAATGGTACAAGAATGGACCGTGGCGGGACCTTGTCCATTTACTTTTGAAAAACACAGAAATAACCTTTTGTTCAAAAACAAATAGCCAGTATCATTCATACTATTTTTCTGTGATTGTTTTCTGCATTGTTTATGATGCTCCAAAACTTACCCACGATTCCATGGTCCGTTGGTATTAGGGTGCATAAGTTCATGATCAGTAGCTCTTTCGTTTTTAATGGCTGTGTGCGCATCGAGGCGTTAAACAACTCAGAGCCTCTGCTTTTGTTTTCCTGCATTCTGTTTTCGTTCCTCCCTACTGGAGCACGTCTTATAGTATTATCGTGTAATGAATAAATCGACACATAATGATGATGAATAATAAAAAGTGAAAGAAAATAATCTGAATAGACTGGCATCCCGCCCAGGGTGCCCCCCCCCCTTCGTTCTCTGAGCCTTCTGGGATAGGCTCCAGGCTCACGTCAACCCCGTACTGGGTAAACGTCAACGGAAAATCAATGGACATTACAGTAGGCTTTGGTTTATCAGACTATAGCTGCATATCCCAATCCGTTCCTTGGGGACCCGCAGCCGATCCATGTTTTTGCTCCCTCCGAGCTCCCTGCCAGACAGCCCAAGTTTTTGCTTGGTAGGGAGCGAAAACGTGGATCGGCTGTGGGGCCCTGCGGAGCGGATTGGGAGACACTGGACCATTAACCAGCAGCACGTTCACTCTGCAGCACTGCAAAGATGTACAGGAAGCACAGGCCTCACACTGAACAGCCATGGGGATAAAACATCTTTGAAAACGACTCCGTGTCCTTCCATTCTGTTCAGCTGTGTCGATGATTTACTAGTGTTTTAAACCGGGCTGTGGAAAGTTCAGTATACTGGCATCTCTACACAACACTCTCTCATAACAGGCAATTTATTTTGTTTCTCTATTGTGTGCCGTTGTAGCTGCTCCCTTCCCCATCGGTGGTAAAATCTAGTTTATGTTCAGGGCCGCTGTAAAACCTTTGGCAAAGATAATGCTAGAATATATTGAAGACTGGCCACCAATGCAAGCAACATATTTTATGCAACATAAAGACTGTCAGTTGTACAGCAACAAATTACAAGGTAATACACATAGCAAAGGCCAGCCTAATATTTGGGGCAAATTTCTGCTATACTAGGCAAGGCAATATATATTCAAAAAGGATATCGGTTGGTCAATCAATTAACCTCCACATTATGAATCTCCAGAACATGCTTAGCAAAATCCCTTTAAGCCATTGTCATCGTGCCCAGAGACCAAATCATATAGCAACCATTTTTTTATCCATCTATTAACATTTGAGCTCAGCACTCAGTAATCCATTGCACCTGCATTGCACTAACAGGAAGTAAATAAGTGCTCTACAAAGCAATATGGCAGCCATCCTGGCATTCATGTGACAGCCGTCTCTTAATTGGCCAGGCGGCAAAGAAACGTCCAGCCCACAGCGAGACAGCTGTCTGCTCGGGCCGCCGGCATGTTCTCTCAACTGTAGCTTGGAGACCGTGCAGTTTTACGGGAATAAATATGCAAAGTTAAAAATGGAAGCGCATTTCCCAGCTTCTCTAATGGGAGGAATGGATCCTCTTCCCAGATCCAACCATGGCCCAGGTGTCTTTACGAACCATGACAGCACCATGGACTTTCTCTCTGCAAAGTTTAGCACCACCAGCATTAAAGATGTGGACCTTCAGGTCCAGAAGAAAATAAAATAAACTTAGCAACAGCAGTCGGTTGCGGGTATCTGGCACATGCCGTATGTCAAGAACCCATCTCCTCGCTTTAGTCCCTGGGAATTTCAGTATCACATCATAAGCAGAATGTTCCGTAGGAAAGACGGACACGGGGGCTCCAGGAGGCCGTCTTGGGAATGAAGAATCAGGGAAGCCTGCTAGCTGAGGCCATCTGCTATAGAAGATGATATCTTGCAAAACATAGGCAATGTACAGTGAAATGCAGTGAAAGGTCTATCATGAATCCACACTGGAATAAAACGCACACTTGACAGGGTATCTCCAGGTCCCGGGGCGTCTATGGATGACTAACGTTCAGCAACAATGTTGCCCTTCAACCCATCTGAATGAAATTCTAGATGGATCAACAATGGGTCTTTCCATGCAGTAACTACTTTGAAAAGAGGTCACTCACGTTATGGGTGGGACGATTTACAGAATGTTAATGTCAAGTTCTCAGTTTTCTTACATATTTAAAATGTAAATCAATATAAGGTCAGATATAATACAGTGCAATTTTGATCAAACTGCACAAACTATGCTTTAAAAAATAATCCATGAATTAGTTGGATTACTGTGCTTAACCTAAAGCGCATATTTGTTAGCTAGATGTGTCACAGAACAGAGTTGCCTGACACTGGACTTTAGGGAACAAGGTGCACTGGTTTTTGGATCTACCTCAGTCTTTCATCAGGCTTTACTGAGCTGTTGATTGAGTAAATTGCTTAAAATTAAAAAATGTAGTCAATTAAAATCATCTTAAAAGGAAAATGTGTTCTGAAGATTTGCCTTAATCTTCCAACCGTAGTAAATTATAATCCTGTTAGAAACCCATGTTGGTGAGCTGAGATATATTCCACAAACATGACCAAACTGTCTGAGATCATGGGCACAGCAGGGAAAAGCAAGCATACCCATTTAAAAAGGAGGCTGATACACAAGTTTGTGCTGATTTATTAATACATGTACATATACACCTACTGTATCCTTGCCAAATTAATTTAGCTTAGCTGGTATCCATAACCTTTTGGTCCAAGTTTAGTTCCTTAATTACTTTGCTCCCTGTCACCCCATGTACACCATTAGCACACTAGGACAGAGAGAAATTCATCCATGAGTAAGATTTTCCCCGGTCTCTGGCCTTAAGGGCATGACATTTGGCTAAAAGCTGTGTAAAGGATCATCTCATGTCACTTTGAGATCCACAGTCAGTGTTTATAATTTTAGTTTGTTTCACCAGCAAGCATGAACAAACCAGATGGATGTTTATCTGTTGCAGTATGAGCATCGATTGAAGGTACATTATGTAAATGTGAAAACAAGCAAAATGACAGACACTGAAGACAATTATATGGCAATAATGAACATGTTCTTACCTGGGTAAGTGTCCATGTGACAAATTCGGGGTTAACTGCCTTCACAAAAATTGAGGTATGAAGAAAGAAGGGAATAAAATAAGAAATTGCATTGATCCATGAAATCATTTTACAGCAGCAAAAGTACATAAGGAACATAAAATGCACAAAATCATAGTGAAAAAGGCAATGCACGAGCAGTCGAGTAAACATGCAGACAAATTTTAAAAGAAATGTAAAATTTGAAAATATAGTCTTATTATTATTCTATGACTATTATTAGCCACAGATTTCTGCTTCATCTCTTTATTACCTGGACAACACTGTCCAACCTTCTAGTGCAATCACTTAGGTTAATTAGTTTCAATTAGGATGCAATAAACTGCCACACAACCTAAGGAATTGCTAATAAGGCAATTTAGGCACAAAGAACAAAGATGGTAAGTGTGAGCATAAGTACCCACCTGCATCAGAAACCCTTAATCGCAAACCAAATGGTCAATTAAAAGGGATAGGCGATGAAAAAGGTAGATTTTTCTCTAACAAATATATTTACATACATGTGCAGGGTATCCATCCTTATTGCATTCAAGCACATGGCTGAAGTGTGTCCCTGTGAAGCATTTAAATATCAAAATTCTGAATCTTTCAGAATCTCACGAGGGAATTAATGGAAGGCTTCAAAATTTAGGTTAGATACAGGTTAGGAAACAAGAAAATATACATCAAGTCTTGATAATGAGTTGTATAATGCACCAGTTGGAACACAGGACAGAAAGTGCACCATCCTTGATGAAAGACTGTGCTTAGATGTCTCTACTGACCAAACCAATGTCAAATTTCAAAAAAGCAATTCTCCACCATGTCCGAGAGTAAATTATGGTGCAAAAAAGGCAGAGACTGTGGAACAGTGAAAAAAAAACAGCTTTAGTTTAGTAAATATGAGACCTATTTAGGGCTCACGGTCTAGAAACCTACAAACACACTGCGTTAGGTGGCCAGACAGAAAAATAAACGCCTGAGGCTTTGATATCCACATGGATTAGGCCATCAGAGGAGCAAATCCTCACACCCTCAGTGGGATATCTGAGAAGGAGCTGGGCATCAACATCATCCCACAACACTAGGAAAGCAAAAGAAAACAGTTTAACAAAAGGTAACAAGGCATTATAACTTATTGCAATAAAATAGCAAGAGAAGGTAACTCTTGCGTTTGCCACAACATTGTTCTATTCTGTTGATGAAGGACAGTCAAGACCAATTAGTTCCTGCAGTGTTGTGTAGATGTGGCTGATTAAAAAGGTTGCTAGTGGACCTGTCATCGCATTGTTACATGCGCCTATATATTCCAAAGACCAATGCAAGAAATATCTGCTTTATTCATGAGGAAATGAGCCACAGTGAAAGGCGGGAAATGGCCCATTGTGTGGCTGGGCCTCAGAGGAGCCGAGAGGGTCCTCATTGGCTTGCCTGGGTAATAGAGGCACAGGATTGGCTGCATTCCAAGCCACTCCAGCCAGGCCACCAATGGGCATCAGCCAACTGAAACTGGTTTTGCCTTACAGAAGCAATTAACATCCCCCTAGCACGTAAAGTGCTACAATAAAACACCTGAAATACAGGCCAGTCCATCAGTGAATTTATTCTACCCCTTGAGAAACATTGAAACAAAGGTCTTTGTTTCATTTGTCACATACTGAATATATCTGCTTTATTACCCCATAGACAGTATACAACAATCACACAGACACACACAGACACACACACGTCCCTACACACTCTCCCTTCATTTCTATTGGGAACACTCTAATCCCAACAATGAAAACCTTAACCCCTACCCAGTCCTAACCTTAACCATAAGTAACCAAACAAAATACAAAACTTTGTGCATTTTTAGTTTTTCAATTTTTTTGCTCTTGTGGGGACTGAAAAAATGGTCCCCACAATGTAAAAATAACAGGTTTTATCACACTGCGGGGATATTTGGTCACCACAATGTAACATATACCTGGACCTCACACAGACACACACACACACACACATGCGCGTGCATCATAATGGGCATAAATGAAAAAAGCCCTTGAGTTCACATGCTCCGAATGCCATTTAGGTGTCCGCTGAGCTGTTGCTTGCATCCCCGCCTCAATCCAATTCCCCGGAGGACCGCGAGCCAAGAATCCGGGCTTAGCGTGTCATTGACTGTCAGCCCCCATTACTGCCAACTACCAGTGTGGATCCTTTAACCTGTTACCAGCCTTTGTGTGTAGGTTAGGAAGGGGGGGTGAGACATACCCCCCTGACACAAAGTCTTATATGCATTTGGGGAGGGGACGAATTCGGAGGGACATCCACACAAAGCCTACAGCCAGTTGCATCTCCACACTTGCTTTTGCTGAAGATGCCTAGAGGGTAGAGGAACTTACAGCTCAGGGAAGGAAGCAAGAAGAAAGCAAGTGTCAGTTTTCAGTAATCACAGAACAAGGGCATAAAACGTGTTGAGCTTTGCCATGGTGCTGGAATTAAGGTAAAATATCTGCAGTGGACCCCGCACACCCCTGGGACCTGGGTTCGAGTCACCGCCCTCTACACATGCGGAGTTTACATGTTAACAAATGCAGCTCCCCACAACCCTGCAGATCACAAGCAAGTATAAAAAATGAACGGATAAAAAAACATTTTAAATTCTTCCCCCAAATAAGAACCTTTTCCTCAGTTGTATTACATATACGCTGAATTCAATAAAAGGATTCAAATTTACTCTACTGGTGCCAGATGCTGCAGCACAAGATCTATTTCCTGTTAGCCAGCAAAGAGAGTGTTTAAAACGTCCCCTTATGACTAAGCACTTCAGATCCAATGGAAGATCTCTCCACTTCCCTGTTGACTAAAATGTTTAAATGAGCTTAAATATGCAGCATAACTGGAATTCATACAGCTCAAGGGGCAACTTAAAGTAAGGTCAAAAAAAAAAACATATATACTGGTCAAAGAGCAGACCAGGGACAGCTGGTAGAGCTCCATCATTATGAAATGTCAGGCCATTTTTACTCACCTCCGGTGGCAGTAGGAATGTATGCCTCAAAACTTGCTATGGAAATTTCCCTCAATTTCCGTCTGCTCAAGGGAGATAGTTACATTCAGACACACTTGAGGTATTTCTTAAATGCTGTCCTCATCTGCAGGTCGAAGCATTCTGTCCCAGGGAAATTTAGAAGCCACTGACTTATCTGATGTATTAGTCAATAGCAAGGCATCGGATGGCACGGTCCTTCTACATATACAGAGGATTTAACTCTAAGTCAGAGAGGCCAAGCTGAGAGCTGGCCCTACTTACAACCTGCAACCAACTTCAGGTCCCAGATAGAGTACAAATTAATATTTCGTTAAACGCACTCCCTTCTTGCCACTTGTCATCCATTGCAGTCAAACAGAAGTAAAAGGCAAATTTTCAGATTACCATAACGTCAGGTCTCTTCTGCAACGACCCACATAGCTTGTCAAACACAGTGCAAATCATTTGTAGAAAGTTTGGGGGTAGGTATTTTCTGTAAAACGCTATAGCTCTCTTTTATATTTTTATTATTAAAGTATCTTACGCAGAAATACATGTTGTGACAGTAAAATCTTTATTGCCCGTTCTCAGGAGGATTGTCACACACATTTTTCTAGTCCATCAGAACCCACCAGTAGTCAATAAACAATTACCCAGTTAAAATTACCCCTGTCCACTTCAAGCATCCGGCAACACAGAATTTGCAGTACAAGATATAATTATGGATGCGCCAAATGCTGCTATTGTCTTACCAGCTCATACTCTGTGCAATAATGGCAAGATCCATTGTGGCTCCATTTCACGGTGAGACCCCACTGCTAGTCACTTCGCTCAGGGCCAGATCAACTGGCCCCAGATGGACTTGGCTTTAAAATCGGCTTGTTTGTAACACCTGTCAATGCATTACCTACAGCTTCATGGGGGCAGTCCTGCTGCCCCTCCCCAACTCTGCACACTGTCTCACGACATCAATAATCAGCTTTCAGCTACTGCACCAACGATTGCCTGTTAATTCCATTTATTACACCACAGACTTGGGAAACATTTTTAGTTACACCAGGCAGTGGCAAAGAAACTGCAATAACACTGCAGTGTGACGACATTAGCATTTTAGCTAAGTGCCAGGCTGAGGCACCATAGTGGATATTTACAGAAAGCTAAAAATCACATGGTCCAAGTAACAAGGAGCTTAGCTTTTAAAAAGGCTAATCTGCAAATCTTAGTAAGAGAGCAAAGCCCCAAATCTACAATAAAAAAAACGGAAGGTAAACTAATGTTTAAAATTGAGTGCATCGTTATGCCTAATATGGGGGGGGCATTAGCCCTCTTAAATGTTTTTAGCCCCCCTAAATACATGTCTTTTTATTGGCTTACAGTAAGTCATAAATAGTTTGCCATCAACCCCCCCCCCCCCCAGGAAAGAATCAGCCCCCTATCCATTGATCTCTAAGTACACCTCTGTTTAACTACAAACCCTTGCACAAACCACAATCTAGCAACCGATGTAGGCAAATGTTATATTGGAACCACTGAGGTTAATTATGTTGTTCAAGAATACCATTCCTGAGCATTTTAACGACAGCATTTGAGTTAAGAGCACCATATGCTCTTTTACCAGCAGCAGAGGCTGCCAGGAGTAACCTAATGCTCGATAATGCTTGATTAATGATTGCATATTTGATCGTTGAACTTTTTTCCTCTTCTATCTGCGCTCTCCAGCTGAGAAGCACTTACGAAAAGACTTCCACCAGCAGGCTTCGGTCCCATATTTGAATATACAGTTCGTCTGCCTTCTGTGCAACATCCAGGCATCTGTTGTGATGTCACCATAAGTAAATAATCTCTTATGTCACGATGTGTTAGCGAACATTTACAGTGTCATTATAATGAAGAAATAAGTGCCGATCGTTTGTGATGTCACAAGTGATTTATATGTTGTGAAGTCAAGAGAGAACAGGTGAGAAGACTTTATCCAATGTGACATTGCAAATTTATAACAATGCACATTCGTAGTCACTCTGATGTACTTTACACTTCTACTTATTTCATTCAGCCCCCTTGATTTCACGACCGCGGACCACTAAATGAGCACACTAAATTAAATTTACATATTACTGCATTTGCATATACTTAATTTCTGATAACATTGCAAAGATTTCATGAAATGAAGAGCAACTACCCACATTATGGACATAAATCGCCCAGTTTCATTGCCCCTCAGTATCACCTAACCAATTTTACATTATATATCTAAATGAATATCATCAATAAATGCTATTTCACTTATTCACATATAGGAAGCCTTCCAAAACATAAGCCAGGAGCTGAGATGCTCTGCAGATACCCAAGGAGACAGTATTCTGGGAAACATATGCCAGCATTTAATCAAAGACCAAAAGTAACATTACAGTCCACCAGTTCACCATTTTTAATTGACAGCAGTAGTCAAGAATACTTCTATTTCCACAGCTCTTACTCTTCCCTTGTTGTAATTCGCAACAGACTGTCAAACAATAATGCTACAGAACCACATTTCCCCCCCACACACACAGGACCTAACTGGATTAGGTAGCGGATGCAATTTGAGAATGCTGTATTGTGTGCACCAACACCTGTGATATGACATTCCTTACCAAAGTGCTTAACTTACATTCTGGCCCAATATCATCCTCTTATAAAGTACAACTCCACACCTACTCGCAAGAACCAGGCAGTAAGTGGAACTAGCTGTCTTTCCACATCCTCAAAAGCCTGCCTTTGACCTTATGTATTAATACATAATTACATGCGTAGAAATGTGCAGAGAGGAGCATTATGGGATGCCCCATGTCTTTCAAGTCTGGTGACTGAAGGTGGAATTAGCATCCATGTAATCTCCACCTATGCTTCCTTCTAATGGAGGCCTGCTCTGACTGTCCAGCCTTCATTAATCCCCTCCCTGCACACCGTATGCTTGTGCATTGGGGTTGAAGGTAAATGCTTGTAATGTTTTGTTTAATTGGCACCACGGAATTCCATCAACAGCCTCAGCGGGCACATTAAATTTAGAGCAGTGTGAATTCGCCCTCCCCATAAGTTCTCGGTAGAGTACCTTAATCAAGCTGAAAAAAGGCCTGAGTATAAAAATTGGATTCTTATAAATGTACTGGAAAGTTCTGAAGTTGCCATATGCTTCCCTATACATTCCAGGCACCCGCAGTAGTCATTGTTTATTGAGGGTCCATTTTCTTGGTGCTATGGAACACCACTAGTACATTAAGAGGCAACAGACCAGTCACTTTTCCCCACAACCTGATAAATTAATAATCATTACTAATTAAATATTTAACTTGTGCATGTATTTATTGCATTGATACTGATGACTTCTCTTAGTTTTCTAGAAGGATTTTATTGGACTGGATCTTTAGCGTTGCTTTGTATCCTTCACACAGAAATCCTGAATGTTTTTAATATGACATATGGGTCAGTGGAAATGTAAACTACTGTAAGCCTTCTGTTTAAGAGCGTTCCCCAGTAGGTGTCAGCAGAACTTACATAAACCAGTATTTTTAATTCAGTTAAAACTCCTGTTACTTCAAATGTCTTTTCTGGAGTAAAAATATTTCCAGAAAACATTTTCACATACAAACATAAAGCCTTTCCAAGTGTGAAAATTGTAATTTATATTTGTATTATACCATTAAACAAAAGGGTTTTGGGCTGCAAACTTATAGTACAAGACATTGATCATATATTTATTTCATAAAGTGTGTTGTAAAACTCAATTGTCCTCACTTTATAGTGGAGTTGTATTAAAACTTTGTCCTGTTGAACCGGTTGATTTGACGGCTTCAGATAGCAGTCAGAAGGCTCACTTCCCTAAGAACTGGCATTTACAGTATATCTATTTGCATTGACTTCTACTTTTTCAGTTGTATATCGTTTTCCCATTGCCCCCACCAGAGAATTAACTAGACACCTCAGAACAGCACCAAAATATAATAATAAAAAATTTATAATAATTTTGGCAAACGATACATTTCCAGTTGTAGGTCTAATATTGCATCGAGTTATTATAAGCATGTTCAGTAAAATAACCAGAGATCATTAATTCAACCTGTTTCTCCAGAACTGAATTGACTACCTGTTTATAGTCAGCGTTGATAGCAATGGACATTAAGAGACATTGTTCTCTGGGTGATTATCCAGATTAGCAGTTTATCCCCGTAACAGAACATCAGATGCAGTCGAAGAGCTAAACCTCTTTCAGAGACAAATCATTAAGTTAAAGCGGAAAGGATTAGAAAGTGCACCCATGTGCGCGCGCAAAGATTCCGTAGCCCGTGCGCTATCCTTGGTCCTGAAATCGGCCCTTTTTAACCAACACTGCATGCTGTCGGGACGAAGCAAAACGGGCCACACTTTAGATACATATCCGGGCATTGGATCTAGATGGAAAGAAAAAAAAAGCATTACAGACTTAATTCAACAAAGGTGTATAACAGTACTAAACGAGCCACACTTACTATAAAGGGCAAATAACACTACTAATCTAACACGCTCCAAATACTACTGTACAACATCGCTATAAGCATGATAACTTTACAAGGCCTACATTAACATTCAACTATGCACAGCTTTTAAAAACTAGGGCGTTATGTACGAATATGAATTCTCTCGCCTAATGAACACGTAGCAATAGAGGTTGTAATATGTTGCCGCATATGGTACCTGGTATATAAAATATAGTACTTAAGTATAAAAAAACACATATGGCTATATGTATGAAGTTAAATTTCATACCCACGTTACTTACAATCATAGCCTACAAGTTGTAAGAGGCTATAGCAGCGGTAGATGACACGGAACGGGCAGTGTGTCACCAACTTCTAACAATAATATGAGAATATTGTACAGCACCATTAACGAGAAAGGGGCTTTTCCATATTCTAGGTGAGTATCGTTCAGTCTCCCCCCGTTTCCCTGGTCGGTGTGCCTCTCTCCCTCTCTCTCTCCCCATCTAAGAGGCGTCCCCATCTACGGCAGCCTTTATTCCATAAACATGTCCTCAGACGAGCAGCTGCCCGATGAAGCGGACGAGCAGACCGCATGCTTCCCCGGGAGGAAAGAGAGTGAAAGGGGGTGGACCGCGGAAGTTTAAAAGAAAGGTAATTAAACCTGCATGATGATATGGACTGCCATTGTTTCTGTTTAATCCGTTAGTGTGCGCAGGAGTGCCTAAGTTCATCACTGCGAACTTTCTGTGTTGCGTTAAAGTGCTTGCACACGTTTGGACGACTGGAAACAAAATCATGAAAAACAACTCAGATTTCCAATAAGCAGCGGAGACGGATGCGGCGATAATCTGATTATCGGCGACCGTCTATTGATAACGCACAATGACAAATGTTAACGAGAAGCTAATAGACAAGTAATTTTCTGTATTGGATAGATTGCATATCGCTACAATGGATAGGACGTTATCGAATGTTACAGTAAGAACAAAAGAGCAAGCCTTGCATGAGTGCGGTCGTATCCATAACCACATAGCTATATGAAAACCGTTTGATCTGTATTTCTGTGGCTGGTGTTTGAAGCAGTTCAGTCGTGAAAATTTAATTAGTAAAATGGATTCCTGTTCATACCAACCAAGTCGGTGCTAGTTTCTGCGTTTTACATGGAAATAAAAGTAATTATCAATGGAACGGAAGGCAGATTCACTGCCTTATGTAGGACACGAGATCTAACGTTCATATATTTTGTGGTGACTCTGGCGTATATCTCCGACTGACCCGCAGAAGGAAGAGATCTGTAACCGCTGTAATTAAATGGGCATGTTATGTGTTCGCCTTTGTTTTGTTGGAATACACTTAAACTTAAAAAAAAAATGAAATGACAACTCATGCGTCCTAACCTTGTTCTGATGGTTTTAGATGACATTTCACTGATCCATAAAGTTGCTTGATTGGACAATGAAATGGAAAAAGCAAAGGAAACATTCGTGGTTATTAAAGTAGCCTGCAAAAAATTCTAACTCCTTTGCTCTGAATTATTTAAATGTTTTAATTTCACTTGTAATCAATGAAGCGTTTGGCCCCGGGACAACGTGCTCCAGCAAATTAACGCAGCCAATTTTGGATTGAAATACGGGAATATTTGCTTTTATGCATTGCCACACAGACTGGTAGACATCCTCACAGTAATAGAATAAGTGTAAAATCGATACGTTGAGATCGACTAGGTTATATCTTGCCCACATATTGGTTTTCGGGCATTATATCATCTGTATTTTCCCCCAACGCTTTGCTTCAGATATTAGATTTGGATGCAGGTATTCGTTATGTGGCGCTAATTTCGCTGCCGCCTCCGCCATTGACATTTCCGCCAAGCAAATGCACAGGAAACGTAAACACTTCCAGAAGTGAAAAGGTTGGTTGACAATCTCGTTATCCTTAGATGGCGCATTTTCTGCGCCCCCGGACATACGAGACCATCGGTTTGCCCCCACCACTAAAACCATTGTCAGTGTGTCGGTCCGCTGCAGTTACTGATCTTTCCGTTATAGTAATGTGCCAAAAATACGTGCCCCGAGGCTATCATTAATTACCAAATTACCTCGATTTTTAAATTCAATATGCAACATTACTTTAGGTAATTGATAGGTAATTAATCCAACTAAATTACAAGCATTTATTAAAATGTTGGTGTCCCTTGGGATAGTCGTCAGTGGAGAGGCGACAGATCCTTCGGCGTCCAGCACGATTCTGTTTCTCAGTCTTGGCGCTTTGCCCCTGGCTTAAATGGACCTTGATTCTTGATCTTAGCAGACCTGAAAAATAACGGACAGCCCGACACCTTCCACAGGTGTTATCCTATACTGCACACACATTTCCTTGCACATCCACTGTGATGAATTGAGATGTTGTTCCAGCAACGCAACAAATAATGATATCGTAAACTATACTTCCAGAACGATTTTGCAGAGTTAGATCTTACAGGGGGGACAAACATTTATGACTATTGCTATGCGAGGCAACGCGAACTTTAGATAATTACACATCTTTTGCGGAGCAAAAAAATAGGGTGCGGTTTAGTTTCTGCCTGCAACAATGAGGACAGAATTTCAGTTACTGGTTTTGGTATATGGCACGTTATTTTTCCACAGGACGCACTGGTGCAATACATTACATCAGATCTGTCGCTTATATCACTACCTACGCATAGGGCGAGCTGCGATGCCATTAAATCCAACCGCAAAAAACACAATAGATAGAGCACCTCGATTCAAACTGTTTCGATAATGCGAGTCACATTTTCACCTGGGTGATGAATGACAGTATGTTTTATTCACGTTTCCATCTAAAGTCTGATTACACCGCAGACATGACCGCGTGCGACCATAATGAATAAAAATATATACTTATTTAATTGAAGAATCATTGTCATAGTATAGACCATGTGTGACAGATGCAGTTCTTATAGTGAAATTGCATGCAAAAAATGAAAACTGCACCACAAAAGAATTATCCGTGGGAACTGTGCGCGTCGCCAATGGGTACGTTCAATTACCCTTAGAAGAAAATAAAAATCATTGGATTTTTTTTTGTTAGCGTTTTGTACCACAAATGCAAGTGTAATAAGCCTCCGATGGCTGATGGTGAATAATTCTACTGCTGAAAGTGGTTCATTACTGAAATCTGTATCTGCGCTATTTGAAACGTTTTTTCCCTTGTTCGCCCAGGTGATAAGACAGTATTTAGAGGAGGGGGCAGCCAATACTTGATATTAAAACTGTAGACTTACGCACTTTCTTGCGCGTCTGTCAGCTCCTAATATTGTTGCTTTAATAGCCGTGACATGGAAAAAGAAATAGTATGTCATGTGCTCGTGTTGTGTATATGTCCCACGCATTGTTCATGTCTGGATATACAGAAAAATATCCCGGAGAGGGGCATCACAACCCACCCCAACCCTCCCATTAAAACAAAATTAAAAAGCAGAAACATCATAAGTAGGCTTGCTTGGGGGCGGAAGAGATTGCGGTAAGACTATCGGTGTTGTAACCGAACGGGTCACGATCAGGTCCTCGAGAGGACGGCTGGAACGCTACAGAAGTATTGCAGCTGAGTTTAATTACTTATAACACCCTAAAGCATAAATTTTCAGAACTCTAAACCATGCACGGCATGTAGAAAGAAAAACAGACGCGAATCAAAACACAGATAAAACACCTCAGACTTTATTTAGTTGAGCTAATGTATCCCCTGCGCATGCGCCCGTCTTAGGCAGCTTGATATATTTAAGTGATTTTCAGCATGATCTTGGCTACATATGACCCTCCTCTCATGTGTGCGCAGTGTACTTTCTAAACTAAAGCATCTGAGTTTGGCAATATCTTTTACCTTCATCATACATATTACATTAAACAATATTGCTACAATCTGATGTGTGGGCAATTAATAAGCATGTGCCCAATTATTTGTCGCATTTCAAACACTTCTTGAAACCAAATGCTTTATTAAAAATAATTTATTTTTAGAAGTTAGCCCATCACTTGCACTTCTACATCAGAATCTGAGAAGCCTAAATGACCCATTACATTACGCTTGACTGTCCTCAAAGTGGAAAAGCGACGTGAGCGCCACTAGTTCTGTCACACGGATATTCTGCAGAGTGACCGATTCTCCTCCGAGTCTGGCAGGTTAAAAGGAAGTGCAGAAGCTGGGTGGAAAGGGACGTTTTGTGCACAAGTGCACAACTACAAAAGACTGTATGCGCACATTTCGGGTTCTATGAAGCGATCTAAAAAAAAAAAGTACTCACTCTCATTTTGCGAGAACTTTGTCCAATGCCGACCGCAAGATGAGAACCTGTTTCAAAATTATTTCGGAGGTGTTGCGCGCAAATAGGCTTGTCGGAGTTTTTGGGCAGGAGAAGGGGTGGGGAACGAGTGTGGGGGCTGCTCGTTGACTTTCCGAGCTTGAGGTGACTATTTGATAACCGAAGCGGCCAAGAATATACGCAGCCGCCTTGGTCTCGGTGTTATCGACACTATTAGACCTACCTGCAAATTAACTCCCTCGTGTCCAGCTTTCGCATCCGGATATCGAAGAGGCTATCGAAGGACCAAATCCTACCTGTTTGCCAGGACCTCCAAGGCTCTATCGAGATACTTCCTTATTCGATGCTTCGTAGCCAGCTATTACACTTCTCAAGGTAAAAGTTATTTTCATACATTTTAGGGGATGTTACTGTGCTCTGGCAACCAGCCATCTCGCGTCCGTGCTTCACCTTTTGAAATGAGCGCATTAGTAATTGCACGTCTTGTCCGGACAAATCATTTCAGCAGTTTAATTAGATTTCAAGCTCGTTTATGCTTGGAAATGCTTTTTAATTGCAAGTCACGGACACACCTTCTCCTATTTCTGACGTGAAACGAGAATAATCAGATTAAATGAAAATTAAACGGATCTTGTTTAACCTATTAATTTAATGTCGCCGACGTAAACAGCGGACATAAAATAGAAAACTTAAAACAGTTATCCATATCTCTTCTTGTTGTGCTAAACGGGTGCAATCACTTGCATAACTTAACCGCGTTGTTTATAATGTCATGCTTGACTAGTAAATCAAACGTTTCTTGAAGAGGCGCTGTAAATACTTTTGGATGCATTTGTTGTTTGTACCAGACCTTGGAGAAGGAATACAGGTCTGAGGGCGTTTTTCTTATTATTTACGTATACCTTTTCTATCTACCATTACGAGAATGAGCTAGTCTATATGAATAAGATTAATGTAGAATCGATAGTAGAAGCAAACACGTCGGCAAGCGGAAGATGTTAGAGGAATTTTAAAGTAGAAGTTTCTGGATATATTCCCCCTCCCCCAAGGACCACAATAAACATGATGTGCATGGTGCCCACGTCTCAAAATGGCGAAGGCCCTGGGGGTTCTTTCAGGGTGCCTCTTTAACTTTCCTACTTAAATAATAAATGACGAAAGAATGCTTTATTTAGTCTTTCGATCCATTCGCGAACTCCAGCAGTCAGTGGTCTGCAAATCAGTGAGATTTATGAATTTGAGGTTATGCGCAGTTAGAGAGCTTATGTGCCTCTTCATTGATCCAGCAAAGAGTTATATTGCACGCGCTCAATACAACTTAAGTGGACCCATGTGGCCAGACTAGCAGTCAAACTTATTTAGTCTCTTAGGGGGCATCCCTCTTGATCTAGACTGATCTCATACCTGTGTCGATAGCTAAAAATGTGTACCTTTCTTTGTCAACAGGGCTGTACCCTTTTAATGCTGAGGTACATGCGAAAGGTACAAACAGCATTAATGTACCATCAATGGTACATAAATGTGCCCCAGAGTCCATTTCTGTAGAATTACCTATGCTAAGGGTACAATTTTCAGACCCTTGAGGGTACAGCCCCAGTGACAAGACAAAGGTACAGTTTTTTACCTTTTGTTTCTGAGATCATGATAGGGGGAAACTGGAGTTACTCTCTTGCATTAAATAAGTCCACTTGTTTCCATTATGCCCGCTTGATTGGTGTTGCTTCTCTCTGCTACACAAGAGGTGGTCATGAACTGTCATGAACAGCTGGAGTGGGGGGGGGGGGGGTAGAGGGGGTTGAAGCTTCAGGTGCAACCAAAGGAGGGGTCTCTTCTGCTGGCCAGCCACTGCTAGCTGGTGTGGTGATAGCAGATGGATTTCGACCTTCAAACTCAGTTAGTTGGGCCGAGGTTGTCACCGAGTGGCTGGACGGATGCCTGGTGCAGCCGTAGATCTGTTCTGGAACTTTCCCTCCCATGCCCCCGTCAAACATGTCGATGCAGGCTTCTTTTTTTCCCCCAGATACCATCGTATCTGAAGTGGTGAGTGAGATGTAATGTAAGTACGGCTGAGGAGCTGACGGTCTCCTGTCATGAGTGTACTGCCAAGAGGAACCAGTGTCAGGGAATGAGCTGGCCAAGACAGTAGGGGTGTGCATCCATCCCCCCTCCCCACCCCCCAGCAAACAAGGTCACTTGCAGTCAGACATAACACAAATACAATGAAACGCTAAGCATTACTCAGAGGTGGAGAGTTCAGATCCAGAAGGTAAAAATTCAGACCAGGATTTTCTTTCAGCCAACCAGTTAAAAGCCACAGTTTCAGAGTACTATAATCCCAGCATTATATATATTATATATATTTATATAAAATTTGAAAGAATAGAACAATGGCAAAATTGTATTTTTATATATACATATTCCATATTTGTAGACAAAATACCAGAAATTTTTTTTTTCAAAATGTAAGTTAAAAACCTTCCACATTTTCAAGTAGCTGATGCCATAATGTTACCATTATGTGGATTAGAGATACTGTATGATGCTGCGTTTATCACAGATTTATTTACTTAAGGCGCCCTGCTTGTGCTAACATTTGCGGTAATGTGAAGCAGTGCTCTAGGTTAAATTTAGCCAGCGTCCCCTTCATATGACAGCTATACGGCTGTCAAGGTGCAGGTTCACGCTGTCACTGGAGATCTGACCTGGCAGCCACCTCTCAAACTGCCTAATTGCCACGCACTTCATCCTAACAGGCTTTCCGTTGTCTTTGACGCATAGTCTAATCTTCCTTATTTTTGTCCCTGACTCTTATTTTACATTTATGTCATGTTTCCAACGGTTATGTAGCATGTGTTATATAAATAACCCAAATTTCAAGTAAAAACATATTTTTTTTTAACTAAATGTCCCAAATCTATATGTGAGATGGACACATAGGTGATGTTTATAAATGAGGGATTTAGCAATGTTTTGTGATATTTTGAGCTGCTATTTGAGTGTAAAGTAAATTGTGGAGGGTATCCAGATAGCGACAATGGGCTACCTCTCTTCCAACTGCTTATGCAGTACTGGAAGAGAGGCTGGTACATGCTGTGGGCAATCAAGAGAGGCAGGTTTACATATCTGGGGGAGGAGACCCACACAGCACATGCAAATCTGTACACACAGAACTTAGGTGGGTTATGAAGCCCCAAACCTGAAGGTGGGAAGCAGTGCTTCAAGGGAATGTTGCTCCTCACTGAACGACTATCGTATAAATTAAGGAAACTTCATGAAATTATTTCATCCTCAATTAAATTGCCATTGTGGAGCGACTCAAGCATGAATTTTTCCACAAACCTCCGGCACAGAAAGCTTTAATGTATACATAAACGTAAATAAATATTCAGTATTCAGTTAACAAGGATGATCTTGTGTGAGCTGTGCAACCTTGGGGCTTGGAGTAATTGCATATGTGAAATCTGTAATTAGTGACAACAGCAGTGGAGCATAATTGAGCCTATGTGAGAATACAATGAAGACAATGTCACCTCCACGCTCTCTAGTCTGATTGATTCTCTTATCTGGTGGCTTTATCTTGGCTGGCTAATCCTGTCAGTTACAAGGAGCAGGTTGCTGCACGGAATGACGTAAATTCAGAAAGCTCTGGATAAAAAAAAAAAATCACTTGTGTCATCATTAGTAGCCCAATTGTTGAATCGTGTCAATATGGATGTCCTGCTTTTTTTCCGGGGCTGTTTCTCTAGTTCCAATAGAGTTCCTCTGTCTAACAGCATCTATTTAGTCCATCCACTGTTCCCAGTCCATTGCTGCTGTAAACACCCACATGGGATAGCTGCCCCATCTCTGGCCTTCAAAACACTGATCTCGCCACCACTGTGGGTGAACCCCTGTACCACAGTCGCTGTAAGATTGACACAGAGACGTCGCTTTGGGCAGATACCCATCAGGACTACGGAGGGCGTTGGAGGGGGACGCTCCCGTGTCATTGTACTACAGTGTGGCTGCTGCTGATTTGTTCCACAGCAATGGTGGCGCTCTCAGGACAGAATGGGAGGCGGTTCTTAATTAATCAACCTCAGGAGAGGATTTTTGGGGACGGCAAAAAGCCCAGTAGCATGACTGCTATTCTTAGATGTAGTCTCAGTACAAAGCAGTAATAATAATAATTATGATGCCTATTACTGTTACCCTGTTTGGAGATGTAATGAGCGAAGGAGCCTACAGGAAGATGCGGAAGATAATTAAGACAATAAAGTATCTTCAGGAAGACTCAGTGCTGGGGATTCTTACTATCTTGAGATAGACCTGTAAGCCTGGAACCTCCATCAGAGCCGCTAATAAGACGTTCAAAGGGGACTGGCATGAAGGTACGTTGACAGGCCTCTCAGGTTGCTGTCACTTCCAGGCCCTCGTCCACATGTCCCCCTGCCCAACACAGAGACAGGTCTATCAAGCTGTCTGTCAGGTCAGTCATGATACATTGCAGACAGGTATTTAAGAATCTTTTGATGCAGACAAAATATCTGCATGGAAAATCGATCTCCCAACACGTGGCAGCCATTTTCTTTCCATTTGGGATTTCAAAGGCAATTGTCTCTCTCTCTATCTGTTTTCTTTCTCTCTCCTTCTCTCTCTTTCCCCCTTCTCTCTCTCTCTCTCTCTCTCTCTGTTTTCGCTCTCTCTCATTCTCTCTCTCCCTCTTCTCTCTCTGTCTCTCTCTCTCTGTTTTCGCTCTCTCTCATTCTCTCTCTCCCTCTTCTCTCTCTGTCTTTGTTTCTCTTCTCTCTCTCTCTCTCTCTCTCTCTCTCTCTCTGTCTCCCTCTTCTCTCTCTGTCTTTGTTTCTCTTCTCTCTCTCTCTCTCTCTCTCTCTCTCTCATGAATGGGCAGTGCCCCCAAGCGGCTGTGTCCAAGGGGAATGTGATGGGAAATGAGACCTGAGAGTCCGGTTCTGATGGGAACTCAGCGGCGCCTGTGTCAAACACAGACCACGAGGCTAGAGAAGCGAGAGGGGCAGGTGACGCACGTGGATGTATTCTGCGACGGCAGCAGAATTGGTGGATGCTGAGGATGTTGGGATGAACCTGCATTTGGTGCTGGCACAAGGAATGAGATGGATTTGGCTGTCGCCAGTAGTAGCTCATTAGCTTATACCTCATGGTGAAAAATCCTGAGAAGAAAGCAGTGTTTCTCAAATAGGAGCACATGGAGCTCCGCCCTGCAGATGTGTCAGCGACGTGTCATTGATTATGGCAGTACTGGCACATCATGGCAAAACTGTTTCTCGGTTGCCTAGCTATTTTATTTATTTAATTTTTTTGCTCACTCTTTTCGGGAATATATATTTTTAACAGTCACAGAGCCCATATTGTCTTGCAGAAATGAATTTTAAGGAGGTTTTTAACCTAAGAGATGAAATATTTGCACACAGATCCCAAGAGCAGCCGGTGTATCCTGGGTTTGCTCAGCGGCTCTGCTGGGGTTTATGCTAAGGTGCCTCTGCTTCTTGAAGGGAAGCGATAAACGCAGCCTAGCGAACGTACCACTGAAAACACGTCAAGCAAAATCGAGTTGCAGTTCTTGACATTCAGGAGGGATCCATTGTGTGCTCGGCTGACTACACGGTGAAAGGATTGACATTTAGAACAAATGCCACTCTGAAAGTCCATTTCTTTGCTTGTTTGTAGCTTCAGAATATGTAAGATTTACCTATAATTTAAGTAATCTGCTGGCCTCTTATTTGTTAGTGTGCATTTTGACCTGTCTTCTTTTGCTGCCAACATTATTCCCGAAAGCCGCGTCAAATGAGGAGCTTGCCAAGACGCCGGCGACTCGAGCTGACTGTGATGGCGGGGGGTGAGCCCATTCCAATGTTAAAGTGTGTCAGTATGACATAAATTGCTCAAGAGATGTTTTTCGGAGTGAGCCACCCTTCACTGGTGCCCACCTCCTCCACCCCCACCCTCCCCCCCAACCTTGCCTT
>JAABNY020000063.1:25369856-25385151 GCA_015164015.2 Brevimyrus niger | reverse complement strand
TATCACCAGGCCAGTCAACACTGTGCGTTCTTTGACAGAACAAAAGGCCCACTCTAGAGTCCTGAATGTGACTTGTCACAATTTGATTAATGCCTGACATCATCTTATGTGAACCATAGTCTGGCAGGCTAATAAACCAAGAGGAACCATTGATGGATTGCTGACTGTTTACACGATAAGCCTCATTTCTCTCCTTCACCCAGGTAGCAGATACAGAAATGAAAGATTTTATCAGGGGGTCTTGAGTGCGTGACATTTATCTTACCTCATTTCCTGTTGTAGTTCTTAGGGCCTTGCATTTTGCCAGGGTTTGTGTCTCTTTTGGGCAACACCTGTAGCTTGTATATGTATGGTTGAGTACAAACACAAACATGTATCTTTTCTTCCAGCAATACTAAAGGATTATAAAAATCCAGTGCCATCTATGACAGAAGCATACTCTGTACGGGTTTCCTTTACCCAAAAATCAATAAAAATAAGAACTTAGAATTTCTAAAGACGGTGAGCCAGTGTCTCTGTCTCAAGTATCGATTGTTATTTCCTTCAAGCACCTATAAAGCTCCTTCTAACAAACACATCAGCCTCAAAATGGTCAGCAGAGATTGTCTTTGCTGTAAAAGTACAATACGGTTCAGACAGCATCCCTTTGATACATGCCTTGTACCTGATGGAGTTAAAGGGGTTTGAGGGAATCTAGTGGGATTTAGACACTTTAATCTTGTACAGCCTGGGGCTATTGTGCCAAATAATTTCTCGCAAATATTCAACGAGGGCTTTTCTGTGATGAGTTGGGGCACTGGTTGCTTGACCAGCGCACTTTCATCTTGCGAGCAACGCTTTTTGTACCTGGGCGGCATGTGATTGATTGTGTGACAAATTCTCGGGAATGTTGCCCCCATTGGGATTGCCCTCTGGGAAGAGAACGAGTGAGATGCCGCCCCGTATCGACGCTCCGCTCAGCAACCAGACTGCCATTAATCACTGCTGGTAGAGACGTGTGGAAGCTGGGAATCCAAAACATCTCTTGAACGTCCCAGCTGAATTGTCTACTGTGCAAAATTAGCTCATTGTCGAAAGTCTACAGTGCCTAAACTTTATTACTTAAAACCCCAAACCATTGTTTGAGTATCCCAGAGGATTGGCTATCTAAAGTTAACAAGTGCTGTGGTGCACACAGAGATATTTGGCATGAACTCTCTATTTGCTGTAAAACTTCCTTTTCTTGTATCCTCAGTTGAAGTGCTTGTGTCTCTGATTAGGTACAAATAACAATAAATGTCGAACTTTTATTGAGTATGGTGACTGTTGATTGTGGACTGTCATTGAAAGTAGTAGACAGTCTGGTGAAATTTGAAGCTTATAGAAACCTCAAAGACGGTTAACCTGTCCTTCAGCATGTAGTCGACACTAGTCAGACTCTTCATAAGCATAGTGCATTGGTGTCATCCCCTGTCTGAATTTCACAGGTTCAGTTAACTTATCACCTGCCCCAGACCTTCTGCTTGACAAATGAGGTGACTTGGCACTTATGACAGTTGAAAGCTCTCATTTGTGCAGTTAAATGAATTGAAATTACAGAAAAAAACTCATGTAACATCCAAAATGCTCTTTAGCGAAACACAGGTTTCTTTGGTGCTTAGAACAATAGCGAAAGTCGACGTGTTCAGATCATTAGAAGCTGTTCCTGGAAACAATACACAAATGTTTGTTTGAGTGAATAAGCATAATTAATTGTATTGATGTTCCAAAATGATCCAGCAGTGAATTATTCATTCATTAAAACATAATACATTTTCATCAGTGTCTGAGATGCAAATCCATTTTCTGTAACATACCCAGTGGGCTCCACAAAGAAAATAAGTTCACGCTTGCATCACTTTCGGGTGATATAAGATTATTCTTGCCTGTAAAGAAAATAATGTGTCAAAGTCAAAAAAGTGGCAAGAGGGAAAAGTGGGAAACATGAGAGGGATGAAGAGAAATGTGAGGAGGAGGAACATGAACACTCTCAGGCCTGCTTTGGTCCCTGCTGCTCCAACTAGGATACCAGGCATTCTGTGGTCATAAATATTAAATTTCCTTGTCAATCGTTTTGTTTGATTCGATTGTTTTTGAGCTAAAGAACAATAAAACAAAGCACAGCATATTCCTCTAAGATGGAGCTTACATATGAGATGTAAGATGTTTGTAGGCACCTAGGTGGGCAGTGTGTTGTGAGAGAGAAAAGTAATGATCCTAGAGCAGGGGGCACTGAGACATGATCCAATAGTTGGCCTTCATTACTCTCACCACAAACAGTGCAGCAGTCATCATGGCATCGTAATGTTCATAGTCCTAGCAGACCACTAGTGTGTTTTAGAGAAACCAACATGAGAAGACACCAGTAAAGCTTTGGCATGGATACTGAGTTACCCTACCCAAGGCAACAACTAGAAGATAATTATTAATTATACGGACGCAAATTCTGCCTCTTGTTTACCAGTTTAAAGGTATTTCAGGCAGCATTTTATTCCTGAATGTAAACATTGAGTTAACTATCCAAGCATAACCTTATATTAATTTGAACTATACACATACATAAATAAGTACTTCACCACAGCATTTAAGTTGGTTATACTCTTAAGCATGCATAGAACAAAGAAGGTTGAGAATGTTAGTGATTAAATAATGTAAGTTATTTCACTACGAATGTATAGACATTGTGTTTTTAAGCATGAACAAACTGCCTTGAGTATGAATGCCTGAATTGTCATTTGAATTTCCTGATGTAGGTCCTCCTTGGCCTTGATCGTCACCCTCTGACACACAGCAAAGCCATTATCTCAATTCTCTGTATGAGTGGGTATTCCAGCTAAACTGTTTTTCTTCGTCTCTTGATGGACTCATTACAAGTGGGAAAGGGAAAACGGTATAAATCTCCTAGACATCTCCTGCTCCTTTTTTCTAATGTGTCTGTCAAGTCCAGGCATAAATTAGACTGAGAAAGTGATGGTCAGCTTAAATCGAGTCACTGATCCTTTTATAGGCTTCTGCAAGACTAGGGACAGGATTTTTGTTTGTTTGTGTGTTTTTCTGTTTGATTGTTTGCTTGCTTGCTTTCAAATCATAAATCAATATGTGCAAGTAGGGCGTAGACAGACACATCTGGGTTCAAGCACACAATACAGAATTAAAGCTTGATTTTTTTTCTTTTTTCTTGCCTTGGCAAAATCGTTAGTTCTGTGCTTTTTAATATGTCGAATGACCGAAATCTTAAACATTAGCCACATATTCTGATCATTTGAAAAGAATCAGCAGAACAGGAAGCTTCCGGATTTTCTGCTCACCCCCTTTGCTGCATTTGCACTTCCGATCTTTTGAAATTATTCGCAATGAAAAAGCCTGAAGCGGGAGAAGAAAGTAAACGTGCCTCCCGACAATGGAAACGGCGTCTCAGGATAGAGCTCACTTAAGAGTGCGCGGTGACCCGCCGCCAAAATCGTGACCCCTGTGTTTGTGCACGACTGTTTCTGGAATCCTTTCACACACACTGCAGGTCAGTTATTACTGCAGGGGTCAGCAGTAATGGGCCTTCGGGGACTGTGTCTGACTGAGGAAGGGTGTGCCGGCCTTCGCTGTGCCGAGGGAGGCATCATACTCTTGGGGGGAGGACGGGGTGTTTCTATTGGAGCCAAGACGTACCCGCTTTGAGTCTGTAGAGATATTGAGTTATCAAGATTGCAAGATTATCCTCCTGCCTCTTTGTCCCTCGTCTCGTTTAGGGTACGCGGAGCTGAATAGTTGAAAGAGTCAGGGCTAACACAGCTGACATCCTGTCCGAACATTTGCACCCCTAAGCTATAACACTAAACACCTGTTCGCCGTGTTACACGCCCAGACGCCCAAGGATTACACCAACTCCAAGCTCCCGCGCCGGATAAAATAAATGCATGCCATAATTCAATATTTCTTATGAGAAACATCACAAAATAATCTCATTTCCCAGTACCTTGCCACAAAATCTCAACAGCAGCAATGCCTTCCCAGATCCCGGCTTTTTTTCACTTCACTCCATTGATATTTTCTGATCTATGTCGTCAATCTTAATAATACAGATTTTAGAAATGGGCTTTTTTTTATTATTCCTCACACAGCCCGGAGACCCCCTAATATCAAGTCAGTCACTGCAGCTGAACTCCAGTTAGTGATTCCCAGGCCTCTTCTAAAGTTAGACTCCTCAAAAACATTTTGTGTAATTCAGTAGCTACAGCATCTCCTCCAACATGCACTGGAAGGTCTGACAAGATAACAAAGCATACAGCAGTCATGTAGTTCGTTACTTTTGTACCACCTGCTAATAGGATGCATGTTGAGATGACTACTGGAGGTTACATCTCAGGAACTTTATTCTGGATTCTTTCTTCATAGTGGGGTCCTGATTCGAATCTTCTGAAAGGAAGGGTAGTTCAGAAAGCCCTTTATTACATTGATTAGTCAAACTTGGAATGTGATTTCCTTTTCAGATTATCGGTGAGAGCCCTTACTAACCTATTTCGTCAGGGACCCTAGGAAGGAGAGAAAAGTCTTCGGAATGGTTTACTAGGATGTACGAATCCAAGCCGTGACAACGATGTTATTCTGAAGCAGATGTATGGCCACCATCTGAGGAGGTCACGTTCCCCTGCCTGGTTCTAAAGGCCCGTGGTGCCACACGCTTGGCAGACAGCCCTGCAGCTCCAAAGTGCCAGCAGACAGTGCTTTTCTCTCCCCTGAGCGGTGAGAGAGGCTTTGCAGCTCTAGGACGGCATTCTTAGTGACTGTATTCAAAAGATTAAGCGAGTCTGTCCGAGCTGCTTAGTGCAGCAGTGGGACTGCAACTCTTCACAACAGCAGACAGCAACAGAGGTTTGAGAACCTTAAGGTAGGTCTAGGATGGGTGCCTAATCTATGGTTTTGCACAATATCCTTCCATCTTCCAACCACTTACTCAGTGAAATTTCACAGGGGAGACCCGGAGCTCATCCCAGAGAACACACGATACAAAAAAGGGGGTTCGGATTGTAATTCAATGAATTTGTAACACTGTGCATCCTTTGTAGACAAGTATAGTCCTCTGCACCGCAAAGGATGGGGGATGGAGGCTTAATTAAATACCTACACATTAAAGAAAAAGAAATGCAAATGTATATCACTGCAAAAATACATGGACACAACCTGAAAACCATACAGACAGCAACGGTGTGTCCTTCAGAAACTATATAACCAAAATAAATAGCCATGAAATGCAAGAATTCATTTTTTCAAGAATTCAAAAAAAAATGTGCACACACTGCAGTCCACAGTAACTTTGAGCACCTTGTTATCCTAAAGTGTGACCTAAGTGAGGACTAAGTCACAGTTTTTAATCTCTGAGGGATTTGCCTATAAATTCTACAGGCATTTTGTCGGAGACCCGAGGCAGGGATTGGCATCCCAGCACTGACCCGACAGTCTTTTTACACGCTTTTTCTGCTTGAGGAGGATGAGCTGAACCAATGGACATTGAGGCTCAATGTGTGGGCTGAAGCCAGCTGGGGAGTTTGCAGGAAAATACTGACAGCCCCATACAACATTATGGGGGGAGGGGGATCCCCCAGATGTAACAAATGAATTAACAAACAAATCAAAATGCTGTAGGGACCACAAATGTGGGACCAGGGGATATTCATCCTATTCCTCATTCATCGCTCGCTTCACACATTAAACACCATCTTCATAAATCACTTGTCTTCGTCTGTGATGTGTTTACTCCCGTAGATTTCCACAGCTGTGGTGGAGCCTTTAGCATGGACGAAGCGCTTGATAGCCTTCAAACTCCAGGGGGCGCACTGAGTACCTGAGGTGGGATTGCGGCATGGACTCAAGTGGGAGTGGCGAGGCGGGTTGGAGAGTAAACCATGAAACTTCCTTGAAAAATTGTATTGAGAAATTGTGAAATGCGTTATATTTATGCTCTTTTACAGACACCAGTCGAACAAAATTTTAAGGGTCTTGCCCAAGGGCTCAATACTAAATTCACTTTGCAGACCCTGAAATTTGAACCAGTAACCTTCTGATCGCAGGTTCAGCAGCCCAACCTGCTGAGCCAAACACCACTCCCATAATGCAATGCTGCCTTTCATGATTTGTCCAGTGAAAATGTGGTAAGAGGAAAGAGGTTCAAATCTCTAGCCATAATGGTACATAACGATGAGGAGCGCTTTGCAGTGGCTTGATACATACCGTCATGCTTAGATACATGGGAAAGTGATGGGATTTCTGGGAAAGAATTCGCCGTCATAATGATAGGGCATGTTTTAAGAACCCTACTGCCGCTGTGGGACGTTAAAAGATGGAGACAAGCCTGGCAGGCAGAACTTTCATGTGCACATTATGGACCTCTGAGGTTCGACATCCTGATGAAACGGCCGCCGTGCTCTTGCCAAAACCAATTATGTCTCTGAGATTAAAGAACTCTCAACTTTAAAGTAGGTTCACTTCAAAGTTCCCTTTTCCACATGGGAAGGGGTGTGAGATAACCATAGGCGTTGAGTTTGGCTTGTGTACGTTTCAATGGCATGTTCTGATTTTTCCGTAAGGGACAACAATAGTAGTCAAAGTCCCTCCATCCATCCATTTCCTGTAACCAGTTGTCCTATTCAGGGTTGTGGGAGGTCTGGAGCTTATCTTGGAGGCTACAGGTGCATGGCACGGAACAACCCAGGATGGGGTGCTAACCCATCGCAGACAATAGTCAGAGTGACATTTCATTTTCCATCATGTATAGCGTCCATCACATACAGGTTAAGAGATACAACACAAAACTACGAACAGTCAAGAGACCATCATCCCTCATCTCAATTCAGATGTCTCATTTGCTTTCAGATTAATCATACTTTTCATTTCTGGAGACACATGCTTTTGAAATAAGCCTACCTTGCCAGACCAGCCAGTGATGGGACTTTCAGTGGCTGAGTGCATCTGTCTGAGACCTTTTGATTACAAGTGAAGCCTGTCATTAGCTGAAAAAAAACATTATTTTCCAGTAAAGACCAGGACAACCATTATTTAGGTTTGCACCTATTGCTTTTTTCATAATTGAACAACCCAGAGCAACTGTTGCCATGTCCCCCCATTAAAGAGTGCTCACAGCATGAGTGCCTGATAAGAGTTATGCTCTCAAGGCAAGTTCTACAGACCCCAGTTGAACAAATTTTTAAGGGTCTTGCTCAATGGCCCAACTGGGAACCCAATCTGCTGACCCAGAGATTTGAACCAGAGACTTTCTTATCACAGTTACAGCATCCTAACCTTTTGAGCTACAACACTCCCATAATACACTGCTGCCTTTCATCCTGAGGACAATGTCACATGGTCATCCTCATTGATACCTAACCATTTCCTTTTCTTTTACACTGAAAAAATTGGGTAAAAAAACAAGAAGTTTGATATGTGTTTTTCATTTTCAGTCAGACAGATGTCTGTTGCAGAGGGAAAAAATATATATTTCACAGATACTACACTGGGTCTCACATTCAATGGTCCACTTTGGTGCTCTCTTCTTTGAGTGGATGTGAGTTCAACATGCTCTTACTTACAGAAGATTGCACTTAATACAACAAGAGCAGTGAGTTAATACTGTATAATTACAGGTGAGAACCTGTTCACGTTTAGGAGTGCCCTGAGTAGCACAGATTGGATCGGGCCCAATTTATAATTAGTATAATCATCTCTAGAGAAACTGGATGCTGACCTGAAGTCTAGATATACTTCTGTGGGAGGGAATCCTAAATCCTAGCTTATTTTTTGTTTGGTTTCATTTAAATTTGAATGCAATTGAAAAAGCAGTGGATTCACACATTGAAGGAGGATTTATGTCATTCAGTCTTTCTGTATGGACTGGACACTCTCAAAGGCCATTCAATCCGTTTACACATCTTCAAGCCCAACACCAGAATTAGCAGGCATGACCACGTAAGTGAAAACATCAAAGTTTTCAGTCATGAGTCTATGAGGAATATTCTTTAAATGTCTCCACATCCTGATGCACTTTCTTTGCAGTTAAGGACTTGCAAATTCTGCAGGATTATCGGGAAATTGGGTGACATGGTAGGCACATTTTATGGAACTGAGATATCAATCGCTTGGGGTGAGCAGAGAAAAGATGTATTACCAGTAACACGACACAATCCATCTGCCTGGTTCCGTGTCGACTGCCCTCAACGATATAGCAGATTTAAGGGAATCGCCGTCAGCACAATGGCCAAGGCTTTCAGACGGCTAAACAAATTTTTTCCAACTGGAGTCTCTGCTGTTGTACCATTTATCAGAAGTGTGCAATTTAAGTTTCCTTGAATGAAGTTGAAAAATGTTGCATCAGGGTAAATTCCGGAATTATGTTTTTTGGAAATACATGCAGCTGGAAAAGGGCAACGACAGAAATTTTCAATGTTTGTTGTCATCAGTAGCAATAAAAGAATTATCTTCTCTCATGTAGAGGTTAATAGTGCAATAGCATTTTATTATATGAAGCTTGTTTTGTGTTAAACTGGATCGCACAATTCACTCTTCATCCCAAGGCTTGTTCAGCCCTTTATCAAATTTGCCTCTTCCTGTTTCCTCTCTTTTCTTTGGCCTTTTAAAATCCCTCCGTTTTCCTGTCAGGCTCATTTAGATTCTCTGCTTGACTAGGCAAACTCCATAAATCCCCCAGCACTTGTCAGGTCCGTTATCTCGTTCGCCCGTCTCCCACACATTTTCAGCTAGCTGAGGAGACACGGCTTCCATGACCGGGGGTAACAGGGTTTTTGGGCTGTGATGGAGACATGGAATCATCACGTGACGCCCCTGTATTCCGAATACCTTTGGCACGTGGAACTCATGGAGCAGTTGACACATGGTATGCCACACGCTAAGCGAAGCCAATTGCACCTGCCGTGTGAGATAGGGGAGTTTCTCTTGGTCATGACCTCTGTGTCTGTTTGTTTACTAGGCTTAAGATGGTCAAGGCCAACTTCTCTAGGACATCTATAAATAAAGAGATATGGGGGAAAGTGTCCTCCTCTAATGAGTCACTTTTGAAACATATGTGATTTATACATCAAGGGATTGCAATTCCCCAAGATCCTCTCTTCAGCATTTCAGCTACATTTGGTTGTTTTCTCAATCCGATTAGTCCATTTTAATCCCTTAGTCCTGAAAAGAGAGTTAATTTTACACTAAACTCGTCTCCAAATCCCCTTGCAGCACCAATGCAATTGACGCCATAGGCGGCGACTCACCCTCTGTTTAACAGCCGCGCCAGTCTGCCGTCGTGATGAGCCTTGCAAGTGGCAGATGTGACCACTCCACCTTAATGGAGGATCCTTTGCATCCTTGAAGCAGAGCAATCCCCAAGGGAGCTAATGTTAGCCCTCCTGTTTGCTGCTTAGCCCTTTGAAAGTAGCATTCGCAGCAACATTATTCGTTTCCTTGATAGACACCTTTTATCTCTATCAGGAACAACATATGCTGCATTACAGTATATCTGTAATACCTGCTCCAGGTGCAATAGCAAAGACAGTCATGTGACGTGTAGATGGGCAGGGATAGAGATTTTGGGAGAGGAAGATGAGATTAATTTTTCAGACACAGCAAACAAAAGAGCCAATTTGGCAGTAGCACATGAGGAGACGCACAAGGAAAACAAAACAATTCCAGGGCTGTTGTCTCCTCCCAAGGTTTCAGCCATACTCATCATGGTTATGGATCCAACAGCCTTAATACATGAACGCCAACAGCCAATCAAAACGTAGGGGAAAAAAAAAAACAATTGTTTTGAACCAGGTACTGTTTCCCACTGGGGTGGTAGAACGTGCCACGACTTTGTAGAGTTAAAGCTTTACAAGAACACGTGGCGGCTACACGGGGACACCATTCAACATGTCCTTGAATCCGCACCAAAACACCTACCCACTGCAAGTCCCCCCCGGCAAGCTGCCATGAGGAGTTAGTGTAATGGGAGGGGGGCCTCTGGAGGGCACGACCCTTCCACACAATGCGGCAGCTAAGGCAGATCAGGTTGGAGTGGAAGTCCTGCCTTCGGGGCACCTCCAAGCAATAAGCGCAGGCCGAGTAAGAAAGCCGGGTAAGGGCACAAATGATTGAGGTCGCGCCCAATATTATATGACCTGGGTGTCCCAACATGTCAGTGATAGGCTGACGATGTTTTCCAGCCCTAACTTACAGTATAGCAAAGCCGGCCAAAGGTTTCCCACGCAAACAATACAGACATATACGCAAACATTTCACCCGTTTCAGGTGGTCTTACATCAGTCTTTTGAGCTGCAATCTCATCTTGTCAAAAACTGTCACTTTCAATAGAGTGATAACAAAACCTAGACCACAGCCTTCAGAACCAGCTTTCAGAAATGCAGAAGTGTTGCTTTTTTTCGGGCTTGATGACGAATTAGCAAAAAAAACGTTCCTCGGGTCTTGACTTACAGCTCTGTCATTAACTGCGCAGGCCACAATGAAAGGCACTGTCAGCAAATAATGTTGGTTATTTTTTATTGGGTGCTGGTCAGGGCTAAAAACCTGGCACTTCTACCTCAGCCCTTATTTGCTCTAATAATGTAATTATTTGCAAAATAAATCACCTCTCCAGGTGCAAATCAGGCAGCAATTACAATGTAAGCCGAAAGCTGTAGCACTACAGCTCTCACAGAGTCTTTCTGCTGTCCAGTGAGATTCACATTGCTCAGTGGCGCCACCTGAAGGCTGAGTTGTAGTTTTCCCTAGAATCTAAAGCCACTGGTAGCCGCCCCGTACTGTGCGCTGTAGCCTGATGAGATGCATGTTAGGCTATGGCATAGACAACGGAATGCAGCACGTGGCTACACTGTACCCAAGGGCATAACTTTGAGTTGAGCATTGGGGTGAGGGGGTTGATGTCTCCACCCATTTAAGAGGGTTAGAGAGTTGTACTGGCTAGTTTTGATTACTCTGGGGGTTATAACCCCCCATAATGTACACCCATAGGTGTACCAACGCTGTACCAATGGTGTACATTTTACACAGAAGGATACATCAGGAGGACTGCTTCCCTGCCATGGTTCCCCTAATGGTTTCTCATATCTGAGGACCAAAGTCAGTCATGATTGCCTAGCTAAAGAGGCACTATTGTGAAGGATATCCTGCTGGGTGTATCTCTCACATTTAAGCAGTAAAGGAGAAATGTCTATTCAATACAACAAAATGTATGAAACATATGCCTAGTGAACTGGGAAGGGTCATTAATTGGGCCCAGAAGATAATTGGACTAGTTTGTTCTTTCTCAAGAATAAATAGCCAGGCTCAAATATATAAAGGCTATGCATGCTGGTTAGCAAGATTAGCCCTTTGACTACACTGTCCGGCCACAGTAGGTTAATCAGAAAATGCAAAGTGAAAAATTATGCTTGTAGATTTCCATTCTGTGGTAAAGTTGACAGGTCAGAGACCCCTGATTGGTGTTTGCTCCCCTCAGCTCATGGGCTCTTGAGTTCTGTCATCAACACATAATCTGTGGCTATTAAACCCTTTTGTGGAAGCCGAGGGCCGAGCGAAACGAGCGATGACTGTGAAGCGCCGTCCCATTCCCATTCAGCGGCATCTCGGTATGAAGTCGTCACCAGAGACGGATTACTTTGAAGCACTGATGATGAGAAACTGAACACGCTGTTGATTGCTGTTGAAGTGATGCTAGTCTATGACATGTGGGTCGGAATTAAAGGGAAGGGGCAATGCCGTGATGAAGGTGGAGGTGGAGATTTACTCATGGGGGGGTGGGGGGCAGGGTGGCACTCATAAGAGGTGTGAACACGGTGAGCATAATGCCTGAATCACATTTTAATCCAACAGGCTTGCATCATTTAGGACGCCAATCTGCTTGAATGCTTCTGAGACTGTCAAGAGCGTATTTATGCAATGCTTTAACCTAGAGGAGCATTGCAAGGTCGTCAACTGGGCGACAGAACTACCCTTATACCCTTATACAGTACCAAGAGCATAATTCCCAGTTCCCCCCCCCACTAACCCCACCCATTGGCAGGGGAATAGAATCACATCCTAAAATGGCTCCTTAATAAGCCTTTCGTCTTTGAGCTCCAATATTGAGAAGGTTCGCACCTTCGAAATGTAAGGTTACAAATTACTAGTTATCCTGTAATAAGTAATGTAACTATTTTGATTACTTCAACAAAGTAATGTAACTTACTACAATTATGTTTAGATTATGTTTCTAAGAAATGTTTTAAACTAGGCAATAAATCTGTAAAGTCAAATTTGTCCCAATGGCTTAGTTAATCTACGTTGCTAGGAAGTCTATCAAATGAAGGAATTTCTGCAAGGAGAAAAGATGCAAAGCAACAAAGTGAATGCTGTATTCTATATATATATTTTTTATTACCAAAACCCCTTTGTAATCCCAAGATACTGATTAGTAACTGTAATTTGATTGCATACATAGTTTTTTGCAGTAACTGTAACAGATTATACTTATACTGACCATTATAATGCATTATTAAGGTATGTATCTTGCGTTATAGATGAGAACTTCATAAAGAACTCATAATGCATAATAAACATGGCTATAATGTGTTATGCCTCATAAATAGTTATAGCCCTCTTTGTAATACTGTATGAATGCATTACGAAGGTATCTATCATGTATAATTTTTTAAGTAAAGTAACCCAACTGCACTAGATGGCAGCTTCTCAAAAGCCATGGAGACCGAAGCATGGAAGAAACCCAAAAGAGAGCATGCAGCATGCGTCTGAGTAAAAATGAAAGCCTCTTCAAGGGCACCTTGGGTTTTCTTTGTTTCTAAACTCAATTTAGACGGCTGCAACAGAAAGGTGAGAAAAAAGAAGCCAGAAAAGCTGATTCAAATGTCTGAAAATGCCGAAACAATGAAGCAGAACCAATCCCAGGGGCACATACTTTATCTCGATTCTTCTCACCCCACTTCTTCACCCCCCCCCCATTCCCACTATCTTCTACATCTTAATGAGCACCACAACATTCCATCAATAGAGCGCGAAGCGGCGCGCGAGCCATATATCACAAGAGATGCGTTTCAAGACGTGGCGAAAGAAGGAGGACAGTCAGGTGGAGGGAGCGCCGGGCAGGACTCGGGGTTGTGGCACTCAGGCGGGCTAGAAGCTGCTAATTGTGTCTCTCTTCAAGCGTTCAAGGGCATCCGGGAAGCATCCCGTTGTCTCAGAGTCGGCAAAGTTTATAAAGGACGCGGAGATGTCGTCCGCCAAACTGCCTGAATAAAAGGGAACCGTGAAATAAACGAACAAGAGAACTAGGTCACGTCTAAGTTAGCTAAATGCAAGGGCCTGTCTAGACTGAGAGTTTGAAGTGTGTGGCATTCAGTGAGCACTGCGATATTGTGACTGTGGTGTTCCAGAGTCAGGTATTTCATGAAGTGACGGCAGACTTCCAGGGTGACACATCGAGCAGCACTTGCGCCTCACACCTCCAGGGCCCGGTGCTTGAACCCCGTCCTTCATTTCTCTGCGTGTCTGAAGGTTGCATGTTCTCCCTGCGTTGCAGGGGGTTTCCTCCCATAGTCGTGAAAACGTGCATTTAGGTGAATTGCACATGTTTCGGGTAGAGTGTGCACTTGTGCCCTGCGATGGGCCAGCATCCCACTCAGGGTGTCCCTGTTACCAGGCTCAGCATGGCACTGTGCCAGATAAGTGGTTGGAAGAAAGATCGATGCTGGACTTCTAATCGTAAGAGCTGCTTTGGTGTTACTACAGGAGCAAGAACACTCCCCCGCCCCTATACCCCTTTAGTTTAGCTCAGCCAAAGAATCTAGGTTACCTAGAACCCTCAACTGAAGTTCACTTCACAGTCCTTTTTTCCACATGGGGAATGATGTAAGGTTATTAAGTGATCCTTTATTTGCCATTTGCAGGTCTATCGGAATGCTCCTTTTTGCCTGAGGCATTTCGCTCTCTATGAGACATACATGTAGGTGAGGGACACTCCGAAGGGTCAGCCAGCAGGTTAAAGGCCTTGTTTAAGGGCCCACACACAGGTGACTGTTCTGTTGAGGCCGGGGCTCTGAGAAGTAACCATTCGATCACAAGGCTTAGCCGACTTAACCCCTCACCTCCCACTTACCACAGCTAAGGATGTTTGTACAGTATGTTTCAAATAGTTAACTAGTCATTAAGGTAAAATGTTCAGATCGCGCCATCAATGGCTATTCCAGATTTAGCCACGTTTACAGGCAGACTGGGGACACAATGAAACAAGTGAACTGCAGTTGCAGATGAGCCATGTTGGGAAGGTCAAGAACTCAAATCCAAGGAGCCGGAGCTGCTTCAGCCCCTGATCCAGCAAAAGGTGAAATTTAGAGAAATGTCACCACGTCCCAATTGTGTTTTAATTTTAATAGCCAGGAAAGATGAGAAAGTAGATGTCTGACTCATAGAGGCCTTGCTGAGTGTGATGCAGCTGAATCCAGAGCACGTACTCTGCCTGTTACTTTTGCTGCTGATAACAAAGCTACTGTTTGTTTTCCTGTGTTTACCGACCTTTTCTCTAGAAAAAGCAATACTTTTCTTTGCTTCAACAGTTGATTTATTGTTCCATATAAAAATAACCACAACCTCGACTTTTTTAGCAATTCTAACAGAGCAAACTTACATTTACTAGCCAGCCAAACTTCCTGCCAATTTGTAAAAATGCAGAGAAATCTCCAAAATAATTATCCTCAATAATTAGACCACGCACAGGTGAGAATTCACAAGGTAACAGCCAGGTCACTTTGTGATGATGATCTTTAAGAAAAATTTTAAAAAAGAAAAAAAAACAGTTGATGAAGCAGCTAGCAAAACATAGTGTCAGCGTTTCCACACAATTATGCAGCCCTGTTGCCAGTGCTTACCTGTTAAAGGCTTTAAAAACAAAAGAAGTGAGAATACTGCTACTGTACCAATGACACATATATATGAGCTAGGAATTTATCCAAAAATGGCACTTGTCACCATGTTGTGTGAAGTATCCAAAAAAAGGTACTGTGACCTGAATTGATTTTTCCTCTTTGCTTCATAGTTTTAAATTGAATAAATGTCGAACTTTAAGGAGACGGTCGGCAGATATCTTGCCAATACTTGACTCTATCTGCATTCCACCATTAGTGTCAGAGAAACACAAGGGCGAGTCTGGCAATCATGCGGGCCCTCGGCCGCGGGCCCCCCCCCCCCCCCCCCCCCCCAACCCCCCAACGGGTTTCCCCTTCTATATCGGCACCTTTTA
>JAABNY020000063.1:25352952-25369846 GCA_015164015.2 Brevimyrus niger | reverse complement strand
CTAATGTGTTTCTCACTTGATAATGGCATATTTTAATGGGAGAGGGCGAGAGTGCGATGTGCTCGTCAGCCAAGGTTCACAACTTTCCATTTGCCTTCACTACAGCACGCGGATCAGAGGCGGCGCGTGGGGAGACACTGTGCGCTAATTAAAGACAGGGTCCCACTGCAGGAACGCTTCTCGGCAAAGAGCAAGATTCCAGAATCACGCTGCAGTTATGTTAAGATTTTAATTGGTCTCGGTTTTTCAGGTCTGAAATTACTGTTTAGTTATTCTTATTTAAGTATATATATACAATATTGCATATAACACAAGAAAAAAGACCCATTGTTAATTTCTAATGGGCATTTTTACTATTTGTGGTGTCTATCAATAAAAATAACCCAAGAGTGTTGTGAAACATTGACAAAAATGTCTAAATTATTAGGCTAAAACATGTCAGAATATATTAAAAGCTACTCTTCACTTTATAATGGGCGTGGTGGCTCATTTAAATCAAAGAGCCACTGCAGTGCTTTATAAGTCTCTCGGTTCACCTGTCTGAAATATCCCAAGGGTGATCATAAGATCTCCCTGATCCATCTTCCAGTCCATGTGTCTTGTGGGTCTGTTCGGTGGCCCAACCATAATTTTCACACTCACAATTACAGCTCATCTAACAACACAAATAAAATGTGCAATTTTTCATTTGGGGACAAATGTAGACAAATGTGGGCATTATGCCACTCAGCACATTTTATTTTTTATTTTTTTTAAAGTGCATAAGATAGAAAAATTATATAATGTCATCATTAAGTGAAGCTACTTAAAAGAGGCTGATATGTGTGGAAGATCCTGGTGTCCAGATTCATAAGTGGCATGGGGGAGTTGTTTGAGTGCACATCATTGGCTAATGATAAGTTTGGCCCCTCTGAGTGAATCATGGCTCCTCTTATGCCCCTAGATGATATGTTAAACGAATGTCCTGACAGAACAATCACAAAGTATGGCAGATATATATATATAGCGAGCTAGATAAGTACAGTGCAGGTTTAGCAAACTGCATTATCACTGGTGGAACTTGGGCAGAAAACATTTTACACTGTGTAGTTTTTGATTAGAAATATCGGCACATTAATCAGGTATGGGTTGAGAATTTCTTCTGGGAAAAGATTTTGGGGTAAAAGGAATAAAACATACAATACAACATAATGATCCTACTTCATCTGGCAGCCACCTACTGTCACTGTCCCCACCAATATCAGGTCAAAATTGGGAAAGGGAAAAGAAACATTTTCAGTCTAGACATAAATTTAGGACAATGGCATTTTTGCAGCATATGTGATGTCATTATGGACATTTTAGAGCTGTTTATATGAGGATTTGAGATTCTCATCTTGGTGCAATTTGTTTCAAATTATTTCTCTGCATTTATTGTTTATATTTGTAAATGTATTTGCCATTTATAACCCCCCCCCCTCCCCCAAAGACCATTACATGCTAAGTAGTATCAAGGGCAGAGAGGGTGGCCATTCCTGTCAGCCGCTGGCTATTAGTCATGATGATCTGCACAGCAGTGCAGGAGAGGAGTCCAGCTGATGCGCCTTGCAGTGTGGGCGAATGCTGCCCAGCGTGTATCCATGTCTCCGGAGACTCCCATCACCATCGTGGACACTAACCTTAATATCGGTGGCATCTGGGTCAACCGAGGAACCCCGTGGGCCTGACGCTTGTGTACGCTGCCATTTGGACTCTCGGTGCACCAGTCAGTTTTGGGCTGCAAAGGCCGCAAGCACTCAAACATGCACTGGGCACGGACTTTTCATGCGACATTAGCATTTTGGGGAAGCGCCACCTGCCTGCCTGTCTGTCTGTTTCATAGTGACAAGGCTTGCGTCACAGGTCACACTCCTAGCCTCCAGCAAGAGTGTCTGCCAGCTCTGGTTCCATAAACGGTGCTCAAGCCATCAGCTAAGGTCCTCGGTGTGGCCCGTTAGCTGCCGCAAGCCAGCCCAGCATTAGCGAATGTTTCCCCTAGGGCCCCTGTGTAATTTACCACTCATTAGCTGCCTATTAGCCTGCCCCTCTCCTAATAACGAAATTACATGCAGCAGCCCCTGTTAATCACAGGACTCTTCAAGGCCACGAAGGCACATCCGTGGATATGTCGTTATGACGCACCTGGACAGCTGCTGTGATGCAAGTTGCAATGGAGGGGTGCTTGAGTGTAGGTTGGAGGGGTGGGGGTGTTTATCAGCTGCAGATGAAGGCTGTCATAACATCAAAAAAGCAGCCTGTTTGAAAATTCTGCTACGGTATGGCACCGTGAAAAAAATGCTACATTCATTTCCATTTTATTTGTTTGGCAGCATTGATAAGGCTGAAATAGGAGGCGAAACATGGTTCCTAGAGTGAACCATCACATTTTTAAAAGGCAGCTCCTCATGTCCAATTATGCCTCACATGGGTATGGGTGTGATGTATCAGGGGGTTTGCAGGGGACTGCAGCACCAGTGGTCAAGCACTTAGGAGCTAGAGGAGATGCCCAGGAATTGCAAGATGGAAAGGCAGGAGCTGTAATCAAGGGCACCAGCAAAACTCGACTATGCTTCTAAGAGTCGGAGAGGGAGGAATGAAGATGGTACACGGTCCATCTATGCTATCTGGATTATTAAACAGGGCCCAGAAGCACATAGAAACTAGGGCACGGCTACCTTGGAGATTATCAGGGCCATGAGGCTCCATCCCCCTGCCGAAAAGTGGACTGTTGGGGTTAGCATAAGCCCTGGCATTGACAGACGTGCAAACAAACACATACTGCTGCTAGCACACACATGCACAAACACACGTGACCAGAGATGTACACGTGGGAGTGCACAGACATTAGCATACTCTGTGCCGGGCCAATGTAATACTGACATGGAAACAGAAGCACTCTCGTTGTTTTTGTCCATGCCGTCTTGTGCCATAGCTCTCCAAGTGACCTGCCGTTTCAAAGACAGAGTGGGACGTTTGCCAGTAGCTGAAAGCTTGTGCCAACAGACAGGTCTATGTCGCCTTTGTCGGTAACTGAATTACCTTTCAGGATTCTTCCTAATGGGAGCAAAGGGTGACTCAGTGAGGCAACGTCTGAGGACACATGGGAATGTCTGTACTTCATGTATGACCATGGGAGCTACAAAGAATTGGAAAGTGGCCCCTAAACTACAACAATGCATCTCACAACCATGCTAAGTCTGAATATGAATCTGAAGAAGTGTTTTTTTTTTTTAGGAATTTGAGATTGTGATTATCCTGAACACATTGAAAATTGTGTGCACCCATATTTTTCAGGATGACTACAAAATGAGTATGCAATTAAAATAAGCGTAAAATTCTAAAAATGCCTTTCACACTCAACAGTTATTTTCTATATATTTATTTCACTTAGAAGTTACATAAAAACTTAACGTGAATATTCTTTTGTTTTCTTTCCAGACGTAGATGGTTCTGAATCCTATTTCCAGCTATCTGCAGAAAGATACTCAAGACCCAATGAAATAAAAATGCAAAACTCTACATACTCCAATGGTTCTGAAGGGAATGCCACAGACTCCCTGGTTCCGGAGAGTCCATATAAGACGGTGGAGGTGGTATTTATTGTCCTGGTGGCCGGATCCCTCAGCCTGGTCACCGTGATTGGCAACATCTTGGTCATGCTCTCCATTAAAGTCAACAGGAGTCTACAGACCGTCAACAATTACTTCCTTTTCAGCCTGGCCTGTGCAGACCTGATCATCGGGCTATGCTCTATGAATCTGTACACTGTCTACATTGTGATTGGCTACTGGCCCCTGGGGCCGGTGGTCTGTGACCTGTGGCTAGCTTTGGACTACGTCGTAAGCAACGCCTCAGTCATGAACCTGCTTATTATCAGTTTTGACAGATACTTCTGCGTCACCAAGCCGCTCAGCTACCCAGTGAAAAGGACCACCAAGATGGCAGGAATGATGATTGCAGCAGCCTGGGTCCTGTCTTTCATCCTGTGGGCTCCAGCCATCCTTTTCTGGCAGTTCATCGTTGGTGGTCGGACTGTGCCTGAGCATGATTGCTACATCCAGTTCTTCTCCAATGCTGCTGTGACCTTTGGCACAGCCATCGCGGCATTCTACCTACCGGTCATCACCATGACGGTCCTGTACTGGCAGATCTCCAGGGCCAGCAAGAGCCGTGTGAAGAAAGACAATCATAAGCCTGCAGGTGCCAACCAAGAAGAGTACCCCAGTCAGGTGCAGAGTCATGCCAGTAAGCCCAACAACAACAATGTGATGGCCGACGACACCAGCCGGAACGAGAACCAGGAGGCATGTGACGTAGCTGGCCGTCTCAACAACAAACTGCAGAATGGCAAAGCCCAATCCACATCTGGTGGAGATGGGGAGGGAGAGGGGGAAAACGCCCCAACGGACAACTGTGCACCTACTACAGAGGAGAAGGAGAGCTCCAACGAATCCTCATCGGTCAGTGCTGGAGCCTCCAACCTTAAAGATGACGAGACAGTTCTGCCAAAAAAGAACTGCCACACCAGCCCAAGTCAGCCCCCCAGCCGTCACCGGGCCAAGACCAGCGGCTCCAAACTCACTTGCATTAAGATCGTGACCAAGTCGCCAAAGGGGGACTGCTATGCTGCCTCCAGTACCACTGTGGAAATTGTCCCCGGGGCAGAGAAGCAGAACCTGGTGGCGCGGAAGATTGTCAAGATGACTAAGCAGCCTCCCAAGAAGAAGAAGACAGCACCATCGAGAGAGAAGAAGGTCACACGGACCATCATGGCCATCCTGGTGGCCTTCGTGGTCACCTGGACACCCTACAACGTCATGGTGCTCATCAACACGTTCTGCTCCAGCTGCATACCCAACACAGTATGGACCATCGGTTACTGGTTGTGCTACATCAACAGCACCATCAACCCCGCCTGCTATGCTCTCTGTAACGTCACCTTCAAAAAGACCTTCAAACACCTCTTGCTCTGCCAGTACAAAAACATTAGGTCGGCTAGATGAATATAGACACATATGTGACATTTTCTTTTCTATTTTTAATTTATATAACCTGTTGTAGCACTTTACAGACATGCAATCCTAACCAGGAGAGGAGTCATGCATTGCTGCTCTTCTACTACAGTGCACAGAAGATCCGGGAATGATGTAGAAGGGTAAACAAGTTGTCTTGAAACTGGGTGGAAACTGGCCTTTGTGTAAACAAAAAAAAAATCACAAATATTCATAAAATCTAAAATACACTACGAAATATGATATACTCCAACATGAAGACTGACAATACACACAGGCCCAGTGACACAGATTGGAAGGGAGGCTAAAAAGTGAAGTCAGAAAGTGTAGGCTGCGCTCCTAGGAATCTGAGAGGGAACTTCTGCACTGCAAAATACATACATTCTATGGGAAAATAGGGCTGATTGGATATACAAACCATGTGTTTGTAATTCAGCATAAAATGATACACCTGTACATACATGTACATATCTGTAAATACTCAATGCGGGCGCACCTGGCTGTCTGTGCGTGCCTGTAAGCCTCTATGTGTGCATGGGTGATTGAGGACTGTACCAAGCGCCAGGGCAAGCGGGGAGACAGAGTGCATTGAACACTTCCTGTGGTGTACCACCGGGCCGCTTGACAGCGCGATTCAAAGGGGGGCCCACAGAGTGTTTATGCTAAAGTGCCCCCAAACAAAAAACACCTCCAGGGATGGCTCAGTCACATCTGTCACAGGGACCACCAGTGACAGTAAGATAACGCCCCCCCCCCCTCCAATTTCACTTCCTCTTCTAAGAGAGGAGTTCCATTCTCAGCTGTGCACTCTGTGACAGGAAATCACTCACTCTGTGCCGAAACTCTTTCTGAAAAAGAACTTAAAGATTGAAATCATGCCACCGGGGTGGATCTTTTGGTTAATGCTAAGTACAATCAATGGTGTCGAGGTTATAAATTATATCAAAAATAACATCTGTGTCCTAAGCTAGATAGGTGCTACGTACAATAGACCCAAATTAATTCTGCTTAAAACTGGGTGTATTGATTAGTACCAATTCAGCATTCATGGATCAGGTCTGTACTGGGCTTTGAAATTCCCTGCTATGAGAATCACATCTTGAGTCACGCAGCCAGCTGCAGTACAGAATGCATCTGCGTGTTGAGAGGAATGTTCTGGGAATCCATCTGCAGGTGTGCACATTAGGCATGTTTGGGGGGGGAGGGGTGACGGGATGGGGTTCGAAAGAGGGGGGCGGTTGAGTTGCAATTACATAGGTAGAAGGATGAATGATGTTGTAGTGCAGCTGGTCAAACTTGCTGGAAGATGTCGAGCCACAATCATAGGCAACTTCTGCTTTGTGAATCAGAAGTTCCATGTGAAACTTTATGGAGATTTTGAAGAATGACTGGAGTGAGCCTTTATGACACATTATAGCATTATGGATGCACATGTGTTCTCATCACGTGTATCACTAGTGCACAATTTACCATACGATGCGTAATACAAAGGCTCCATGAGCTATAAAGATGTAACAGCGGCTAATGGCCACTACAGTTGATATATAAAGACACCAGATGCCATGTAGTATCATGTAATGCTTCCATTTGAGTCCTTTATAAGCAAATAAGTCAGCGGCAATGATTATCAGTTTGTCATTTTCTCCAGAAGTGCATAAAGAAAACCTAAGTTAAAATGGGTGGCAGACAGAGCAGATCGATACGACGAGGAACAAAACGTCTTGGCCCTGATAATCTTTTCCTCCGCTGTTTTTCCAGAGAGGATTCAGGTGCTGAAAGGCCTGGAACAAACATTCATCCTGAAACAAAAGACTCCAAGCACAGTTTTGAGGGGAAACCATTTTATCGCCTTCTTTTTTTACTCTTGACTTGACGTGCTAACGTGCTAAAATTCAATACGTGCTTGCAAAATAAAAACATATCACTAACACTTTAAACTGATCTTCATAAAGCGAGAATGTATTCAGCTACAAAGTGTCATTAACTTAATTAGAAAACATGTTCATGCACTCGTGGGCGTGCTGGTAGGAGGAGCTAAGCTTAACTCATCCTGAGAGTTTAAATACTGGGAGTCAGCCAATGCAGACTGATCGATATCTTGGGTTGGCGGTCTAGGGCAGGTAGCCACGGGGAAATGCCGCTCCACACGTAGTGCAACTTCTTAGCTTCGAGGGGCATTTATCCAAGTATGTGTCGAAGCCATTTGTTACCGTGATAAGTGGACCTGTCTCCCGGCATCATTTGTCAGACGTCTCAGAAGTTGGCAGCGGCTTCAGAGCTTTCACACATTTTTGATTAATCTCTGACTAAACCATCGCAGAAGAGCCACCAGGGGAATATAATTGCATTCCAACATGACTGGAGAGCTGCGTTGTCCTGGTGTCGATAGCTCGGTGCCGGGTGACAAGTGACAGCTCTTTTGGGAAGGAAAAGAGCACAGGCAGCCTTAGCAAGGAGCAGAGACTCACATGACCCATGAGTGACCGCCGCTGGTGCACAGACAGACGGCTGGGGGCCACGTGTTCTCAACAGGAAGATGCAATCCTAGGTCAGAGGTGTCTAAGACCTGCCAGACCTCATTCAGCTCAACCCGCATACTCACAGTACACTTCAGAGGGTCTCATGGCCATGAATTAGGTTTCTTGTGTATTTGTGGGCTAAATGTGGGCTCCTTGTGGCCTCGAGATCTATTGCAGTTCTGAGGGTAGCTGTTGTATGGCTGCAATGCCCCGCCCACCCACCTCTCCCCACTCCCACGTAACAAGTTCCTCAAGAACCTGAAGATTTTTGAAGGCTTCCCCCCCAGCAGATCTCATTGGTGATTAGCTTGGCAAGTGTGAACACCAGCTTAATGAAAGTGTGATGAAAGACGAGTTGTGCCAGGATCACCTTCAGTGGGGGCGGATCGCAGTGTTTGTGGAGTGGCTCATGCGGAGAGGAGCCAAAGGCCACACAGAGTCCACTTTTGCGTGGTTCTGATAAGCCGGCCTTTGTAGTTACATAACGAAAGGGGGCCGTTTCATCTTTCGGAGACACAGCGTGTCTGCCTTCCCTTCAAGGCAGCTCTTGTTGTGGAACGTAGGAATGGTAGGTGCTCTGCATGTTTCAGAGAGCTTGTCTGAGGATTCTGGATCCTTCTCTACCACAAATATCCTTTGGGAAGGACATTCAATATGACTTATTACCATGGGTGACCACTTGGTCCATGTCAGGAGAGACACTGGGTTTTGACAGGGTATGTGGACTACCATTTCAACTAAAAGAACCTGGATATCACTTAAGCACTGAGTTCTTGCTTTATGCTGATTGGCTAGTCTCCTACAATCATGCATGTGTCGCTAATGCTAATGTGAAACAGCTGAATGAGTATTTCGGTCAAGGAAACAAACCAGTCAAAGCAGAAGAAGAATTAAACTAATTTGCCAAACATAGGAGCCGTTCAGTGTTGTAAAACCTGATGTAACTCATGGTGTCCCTCCTGACATGTATGAGGTGGTTACCCCACCACACATCTATGTACCGCATGTCTCAAAACTCTAGGCATAAATAATCAGTCTACTCTTTTTCCATTCATCAAATCAAAATTGCTGTCCTGCATCAACCTTTCAACCATGTCATTCAATTGAGTGCAAATTTATCAAAGAGCACCAAGGGCTAAAAACACCTTTTTTTTTTTAGTAACAAAACCATCCATGGAGGGAGGCTAAGGCTAATTCACAAACATGAGGAGAAAATATTCGAACCGAGGCTTTCAGCAGTTCCCTGGGAGGTCTTGGAAGTGTATTTTCGCCATCCAGGTGGCTTTATATGCCTATGGCAGCAGATCCTATCTTTGCAAGGCTAGGAGCATCTGCTGATCACTGTCAAGTCAGCTACCCCGAGAAGGTGACATTAGGCAGTAATGTAACTGCTAAGATCAAAACCGCCTAAGTGAGGAGAAACCAGATTCCGCATCAAACATTAAATCATGAGTGAATTATACCAATGACATCAATTAATAGGAACAAGCCATTGGTTTTAATATGATCAATAAGCAGTTGTTTTTAATCTTCAAATAACCAACCAGCTGTTCAGGATCAGGCCAGGTGATCAATGCTTTTCTGAACTAAAACTGAGTAATGATTATTTTAAAGGAATATTCTCAGAACCAAAATGAAAAGCTATTTTAATTTAACTGAAATGATTCCATTAAAGGAATTGTAAAACACTTTGTCTGTGCTCCAGTCTAACATAGTTTCTATTACAATGTTCTCCTTTAGTTTATCCAAACCTTCTGACATTTTCTCCCAAGTGAAAGCAGTTAGCCAGTCTCTACATTGCATGAAATAAGTGCCTTCGTTTTTTTCCCCCAGTTGTTTTCCTGCCATCTGAAAATAGAACGTGCACACATGTAATATTGATGATCTTTATTTTTCACTTTGAATTTCTAGGTTGTACATTTTTTCCATCAGTAGACTGTTCCAAATTATATGTGTTATGGGGTTTTGTGAATCAATTACCATCTATCATTATAATCATGATGTTTTAGGGGTTCACAAGCAATGGTTCACAATTGATAATCTGTTGCGATGAAGCTAATGGAAGCACATTAGACCAGCACTGAAAAACTCCCGATTGCTAAACTACCCATGACTACTCATGCCCTCTATCTGCCACTTAGACCATGAGAATTATGTGCTCCCTACTCAGACAAAAGAGACACGTTGATTAATGCAATACTGGAGTGCTATTTTTCAACAGAAGGCTGTGATTGTTCATGTCATTATACGTGTGTTGTTACTGACACATTTCTGACAGACTCACGTGGTTACCGTCACATAATGCCCTGATGAATGTCTTTTCAAAATCCCCATGATGAGTCATCCCTGGGAGACATCGGTAACCCCTTTTGCCAGCCACACTGCTAGTTTTGGTGTGACCGTGTGTGTGAGCGTGTGACAGTGATGCTCCTGCATGCATGTATATTTATGTGTGAGAATGAAAAAAAAACAAGCAGGGAGATTAGAGAGAGAGAGAGATGAGAAGAGTTTAGGATGAAAAGAGAGTGTTTAGTATGTGAAGGATTTGAATGTGAGTTAATAAGATATAAAAAGAAAAATACTGAAACTAAAGAAGATGACGAGAGAAAGATGTACCATGTGTCCTGTCCGGGGTCTCTAAGCAATGGGACACATATCCGTGTCCAGCCATTGCAAACGACACACAGGCACACAGAACTATAATCAGGTTGCCAAAGACACAAGTTCCTGTCTGAAAGTCTTCAGTCAGTTGTATTCCAAGCATTCGTCTCCTCCTGAACTCAAACAGCGACACAAAGACTGAGCAGTGAGGACAGACTTCTCCCTTTTGTATCAAATTTTATGGATATACATATTATGTCGCACAAAGAAAAGAAATGTGTATAGTGTACGAGTTTATTTAAAAATCACAGCATGTAATATACAGTATTGTGTGTGACAAACTGAAATGTTTTTTGGGGTTGGAGGGGATTGAGATCTCGGGCTGAGGAGGGTAGGGGTCACTTCGTTTGAGGCCAGTGAAGAAGAATCAAACTGAAAAGACACAACAGCTCCAGAAAGAGATTGACTGCCCTGTAAGGATGCGCTGTCATGCCCAGTGACAGGAGCATTGCCAAAGGTGGGCCAACTTGTCACTTCCACAGAGCTGATGTGACAGGGTCTGAGGACAAATGACTGGACGGGCGATGCTCAACGAGCTCTGAGGCCGTTTTGTTCGCGGTCACGTTTATATTTAATGATCTCATTTTCGTCGAGAATATGACAGACTTTCTGTCACTGGGAAGAAAGCATTTGCTGACTTCCATTATATTTAAGGAGAAGCTCAACTGTGGAGTAAAATTAGTAACAAAAAACTGTAAAACAGGGTAACGTTTGTGGTGTTATATTCATCAGCGTACGCCCGGACTACTGGGACAAAGTTCGAGAAATACTCCTAAAACAAACTGTGACGTCCAGCGTGAGACATTCAGCATTTACTACGGATCAAGTGCCCTTAGAGGACAAGACAAGTACTTTGAACACAGCCAAAACATTTACACGGACCATAAATTTGAGTAGCCAACGTCTGTGGACGGAGCGCATGAATTACGGTCTCCTCCATTCTCCTCTTCCGGATGTTTCCGAAGCCAGGAAACAGGTTGTAAAAAAAGATGTGTGGCATTTTACTTCCCCTTCCAGTCAAAAATGTTCAATAAGTTCATCATGAGCTGCCTAAGGGCTGTAGATGACATCACGCTCTCTTTCATCTACAACTTGTGGCTCCCTATGCTGTATAAAACTGTCAGTAGCACATATTTGCATTGTAAATAGAGTATATATGAATTGTATTGCCTAAAAAGTACAGCTGACGTGTAGATACATGTGTTTCCTACTTATTTTGAAGCCCTCTTCCCAGTACCTTATCCTTCTCACTCTTAGCTATGTTCTTCCAATATTCAGTACTCGTTCCGATGTTTTCCCAAGCTTTTGTTCATTGGCTGTTCCTCCCAGACAGTGGCCGCCACATTGAGCAGCCTGTAATATATATATCACACTCAATAGATATATTGTACCATGTTCTTTGGAAAACAATTTCAGCCCGATGAAAATTAAATGCAGAGTATTTGTGGGTGTTTTTTTTCTGTCAGTGCACGCCCATCCACGAGTCGAAATGCCCGGCTCTGTTGACAAATCATAAATGCTCAATAAAGTAAACGTGAATGGTCACTCTGCCCAGGTCTGTATTACATATGACAATTACTGTTTGGGTGTGTCTAAAATGTCTACCAGTATTATGTCAATCAATGGAGCACCTTTATATTGCTGATTTCTCAAAAATATGAAAGTGTTTAAATATAAGTATTCCAACAAAAATCGTAGCCCTTCGTGATGTATTCCAACTGGAAGCATTATAGAAGAAAACCAGACAATCGAAAAAACAGGACCAACACCTAGGATCAATTACTTGCATTCAAGTGCGACAAAGGTCATATTTTTTATACAGGGGCAGGGGATGTCACATTTGACAGAAATGTCCATGCTAATTATAAAAGATTTGATTGCGATCATGTGGCTAAATGCTGTTCCATTTGTAAAGTCTAATTCACATCAGCAACATAAAATACTGAAAGCTATACACACACCAGTGTATTTCATGGCCAACTTTATTAACAAAAAAGGAAACTTAAATCAGAAAGCAGATATAACCTCCAGGTGAATGTCTGGCCTGTCTGTTTTAGATATATCAGTGGTAGAGGAGATGGTGTGTTTCAGGGGCTACAAAGGCTAAGTAAAAAGGAGGCCATTTTGGATGCATCCATTAGGGTCCATATGCAGTCAGAAGAGGTGAGCCTTTGAAGTGTGAAACTTTATTTATGAAACCATATGAGTCAGACCAACCCCTAGAACGGTTACATCATTTAAAAAAAAACTTAATATTGTCATTTATTTTGCAGGTTTTAATTTTTTTTTTTCCTAAAAGCCAGCTAAAGAAATAACTAACAGCAAGGTAATTGTAACCAACATCATAACAGTAAGTATCATCGTCCATCGCATGTGAGAGAATTAATTTCTTGTCCATTGTCAGAATGAAACACTGTCGTCAGAAAATGTGTAGAGGATGTACAGGAACGCGCTGACTTGTATATGTTATATCAGCGGACATGGAGAACATGGCTTGGGGATTTTAGGTTGCACTCGAAAGCTCGGGAACCGGTAGATCGAGACGCAGCACCGGCGGCGTGGAAACACATGACGTCGCCAGTCTTCGGGAGAAAAAAAGACGAAAAAAGCTTTTTGGAAACACCTGAGTTAACGGTTTAGAATAGCGCATAGTTCCAGTACGGTGACGAGTGCGGCCTAACAAAAGATCCAGGGGTTTATTTTCGTCTGGCAGATCAGACAGCTAAGCTGAAAATGCACAAAAATTAATGAGTTTTGTGTCTGATTACTGTGAGGCTCGAGCACCTACGTGAAGCAGGATTGCAGTCTGGAATCTATTCTTTACATAATTTACAAGACTGGAGTTACTGCAAGATTCTAAAAAAGTAGTTTAGTAGAAACCGACTCCCTTTTGTCGTCTTTATATGGTTCAGTTACAAAGCACCTAATATACGCTACAGCTGGTCCCTATCAGAGAACAAACAAAACACATCATAATCTGTCATTAAAAGGCCCCCCTCCTCCTCACTGCCTCTCCCTCTCCTGGCTGGTGATGTGCGTGAGCGAGGCTGCGGGGGTCGGGGTGCGGCAGGGGAGGGGCTACACCGTGCCGCTGATGTCACAGCTCTACTCCACCGGCATGCGGTCCTTCTTCCGACCCACCCGCTTTGGCTTCTTGGAGGCTGCGGGGAAAGATGGCGTCTTTGAAATCCCGTTGGAGTGGCAGTCGTTTCACAGACAGTTTGAAAAATAATATAAATAAGCCTAATTCTGTTAAAATGATTATTATTGATTTTGGAGTGTAGTGCAGTGGGTTTTCTTGAACCTTGAAGGGTAATGTCAGAACCATTACACAGGATGTTAATATAATGTGCGTTATTGCATAGGACCATAAGAATCATTATGCTTCTCTGATTTCATGTTTTGGTTGTTTTCATTAGTTACCTAATAGGAGACTAGCCTAGAAAGAGACGCTATTTTGAGGTCCAGTGAAGTTCAAAGTGATTATTTTTGTGCTGTGGGATCGTAATTGCAAAACAGTGCAGGATTGTTCAAGATTTACTATAAGATTTTCGCAAGTGGGCTTGCAAAATGAACTCATAAATCACACTTTCAGATAGCTGAAGAAGTACAAGCAATCGTGTGGTTCACACACAGCACATCTCACACTTCTTCCTCTCTTTCTGTCTTGCACACACACAAAAACATGGCTGTTCCTGTTGTGTATTAAGCTGTAAATGCCTGAGTCTTTATAGTAATCCAGCTCTACCAGAAAGGTTTAACTGGCGCAGGGTAGAATTGATCATCATTCTATAAACCTACCTTCAGCCCTCAGCTTCAGCATCAGATTGTCACCTGACACACCCTCCCCTCCTGCTCCCCGTCAGGGTAAATTTCAATGTCTCACTTGCGTTATTTTCATTGAGATGGCTTCTTCACAGTTTGCTGTTACTCTATGTGTCAGTACTCATTCTAGTTGCTTTTAGCAGTTCTGTTTCACGTTCCAGTTTGAGGGTAGTACAACACCATATAAATCGTTAATAGGACTCTCTGCCAAACAAAAACAAACTGACAAAAACAAACAAGCAAGCGGGCAAGCAAACAAAATTCATTTAGCCGTCAATTCCTGGTGCTGAACGGTGTAACGGTAACGAAAACAGGGTAGCATTTTACATTGACTGCACCTTCATAATGTCTTAATAATGCATTCCTAGAACATTCAGTGCATCTTCATAATGCACAGAAATAGACCGTTCTGGTCCAGAAAGTAAAAAAACAGATCAGGATTTTGTTTAAACCAACCACTTAAGTATAAGGTGTCGCAGTTACAGAGTATACTGGTTGGTTGAAACAAAATCTGGATTTTCAATTTCTGGACCGGAATTTTCCACCTGTGATAATGTTCAGGTATACTTCCATGCTGCTTATGAACGTTCTATGAATGCATCATGAATGCATTATGAAAGTGCAGTTAATATGAAGTGTTACTATTAACAGTTTCCCTGTGTGATTCCATTTTCCCTAAGTGGGTAAGTGTCTGCAAATCTTTCCCCTGGCCATTTTTTTTTAGTACAGTCCCCCTCGACGGCCCTTTTTTGACTCTCATGTCTCCCTTCTGACCACTTTCGACTTTCAGATGATTAAAAGAATCAAAGCCCTATTGGCGGCTTTGTAAGTGGGCCGGACACAATGCCTATCACACAAAGAGATTCAGATTGCCACAGATCGCTATCTGTGAGCCGCCAGAGAGAATTATCAAAGTCAGATGCATCTGCAAGTCATGCGTTCTTTTGCTGAATATAATTGCATTCGCAGGTTCTGAATAAAATCTCACATACAGCATGTCCTTTACCAAGGATTACACTTCTGTTATATTCAGGGGCACTGGAACCGGGGGACCGGGGATGCCTGAATCCCCCAATATTTAATTGGGCTTCATCCCCCCCAGAAATAGAGCTTTACATTTATATTTTAACTGATTGAACCGGTATCAAACTTTTTCCTACCGTCTTGGTTATAATCCACTTCCAAGTACATTCTAAATCAGCATTGTGAGGAGTGCTCCTCCCTCCTCTAGAGGGCAGCACCACTTATTTATAACATGTCAGGGTTTTGACTGGTGTCTGGCTCCCGGTTAACAGCTTAACAAGCGTGGTACTATATTTCTTTGCCTTGAGTACTTAGCATTTCTTTGCAGTTCAGTTATGAGTGGATCCTGGCCATTTCCTGCTTTGCTGCTGAATCCGGCTCTGCTCTCCAAACTGTTCACTCATCTGTTCATGCACAGCTAGCAGTCTTGGCGACGACAGGGTGCCAAAGACTCAACCGAGGGCATCTCCTTATTGTCGAGGCAGAGCACCATGCATCGATGGACCAGTGCTGCGTCTTCCACAGGCCTGTTCCTCATAGGCATTCCGTCCTGCATGTATTTAGAGTAAACACTCCTAGACCCTCCCCCTTCCACCCAATAACAGACATGAAACAGCCATGAGCTTGCAAGCATGTGTGTGAGTGCATGCATGCATGCGGGTGTGTGCATGTATGCATGCAAGAGTGCACGCTATGGCCTCCTGAGTGCACTGCGGCAGTAATAGGAAAGTGTTGAAAATCAGCCAAAAAAAAATTTAAGATTTCTGCCAATGCACGCAATCGCTCAATTACCCCGCTGTTTTGGAAAAGTTTACAGCATCACGAAAATGGAAACAAGACACGGGTGTCACAATGAATTAATTAACACCTTTGTTTTCTTTTCCAGCCACTGAGTTTTAATTGCATTCCTGCTAGTCATTCTGCTGAGAAAGTCCTGCGGTAATACACTAACTGTTTTTTTTTTTTTACTAGTTTAAAGTACATCGTTTTAAACAGTTTTTGCCAGATTTTTAGTCAGGTTAAATTTTAAAAAATGAACGCGCGCATGCACGCAAATTAATATGGATGTCACGCATTCATTTCCTGGGACAGGAGTACAAATGAGCTGAGCTGAATGGACCTGCTTTCTTTGTTATAGAGGGATGAATATTTTGCCTTTTTCTTTAAGTCCTGCCTGGGTGAGACCAGGCAGACCTGCTGGTGCCGGCAATCGATCATCCACGGCGCGGAAACCCCTGAGCCCCCGAGACGGCATTTGCCACGCTGACACTTTGGTTACCACGCCGACGTTGACAGCTCGCCGCGGGCGGTGGCCTGGGGCTCCGGGTGCGGTTGTGCAGCCACGAGGCCCCAGATGACGATTTCCTGCCTGTCCGAGCATTTAGGCGAAGGTGTGGACGGGGGGGGTGGTAGGGGGTACCTCCACACCCACCCCAAAAGCCGACGCCTCGCCCTCCTTCCCCCAACTAATCGGACAATTGGGCATCCATTTGTTCGTTCCACAAAAACTCCCACGGGGCAAAAGGAGGTGTTTTTTGTTCACTGATGTGAATCCCGCTCTCCCGTAGTGTGAAATGCAGAGCGCCTGCTCCTGCTCGCAAAGATGTGGAATCAGGGACATTCGTCCACATGCAGCTTTGCAACTGCAGAGTATTAAAAATCCATCCATCCATCCACCCATCTTTCAACTTCATCCATTACTTGGACATGTAAGAAAAAAAATGTCAGATGCCATTTTCAAGTTCTGTCTATTCTGTCCTCGGTGAACCTGCCCCCCCGCCCCCCCCCCCCCCCCCCCCCCCCCCCCCCCTCCCCCCCCCCCTCCCCGGCTGTCTC
>JAABNY020000063.1:25330302-25347497 GCA_015164015.2 Brevimyrus niger | reverse complement strand
CCTGGGAATCCTTCCAGAGATTCCTGTTTTGTGTCAGCCTCAGACCGCTGCATTCACATCTCTCAGCCTGCATTTCTGATTTCCGTCAGTAGAGGGAATAAGCACTGCTTACCCGAGATACTGATGTCATCAGAACTACCTGGCCAGAGGACAATTAGGTCACTGGCTCATTGAACCGATCAGGCTCTTTGGATGTAGGCAGTTGTCGTAGTGATGGGCTTGTGAGCACTAATAGTGAGCACGCAGCACCATGAAGGCAGCAATAAGCCCAAGGCTGGGTTGGTGTGGGTTTAGTACAGCTGTCGCGTCACTCATACACACACACACACACACACACACACACACACACACACAGCTAGAGAAGCTCACCCCCGAACTGCTTCTTCCAGTTGCAGGGTATCTTGCAGCGCTGGGTCTTGACGGTCTGCTTACAGTTGGTGCCGCTGCGTGTGCCCTCCCGGGTGCCCGGGCCACAGTCACCCTCATGGGCCACACACACGCTCCACTGCCACTCCCCGCAGTCCGATTTGCGTTCCTTCTTTCCTGCAAGCAGGTCAGACTCTATGACTGCTTTGCATTTCAGTTCAGTATGGTATGGTATACTTCGTAGTTCTTCAGAAAGAAAATTACTTACAAATGTTTTTATGTAGAGAGAACATCATTTCCCAAACCACAAAGTCATCTTCATCATACTATAGTAGCAGTTTCTGCAGTCATCCTATGGCTCACCTGGTTTCTCTGCTTTTCCCGCCTCAGCCAGGACCGCCGTCAGAACCAGGAAGGCCATTACGACCACTGCAGTCCAGCCCCGCTGTGTCTGCATGCTGCTGCGGGGCAGGGTGGGATGGACACAAACCGACAGCCTTAAGGTAAGCTTCACTCCGAGACTGAGGACTACTCAGGCACACTGCCTGCTGACAGTGATAAATCCTCGGTTAGTGCCCAGGGGGTAATCATACTCAACCATGCCTCAGTACTTCAAGCCGGGTTTTGTGCATGGACGAGTCCCAGCTATATATGGCCAAGGGGGGTGGTGGTTTGGCATATGTATATACCTTCTGTGCCCCCCTACCCCCCAAGGGGGAGATATCCTCAGGAACACCAAAGAAGGATCCCGCAGGAGTTTTGAGCAATTTTGACTCACTGTCTTACCCACTGTGCCACTGTGCTCAACCCCCCATTAAGGCTCACCCCAGAGAGGAATCATTTCCATTTGTCAATTTTAATTAAGTGCCAGCTTGACTCTCCTCACAACCACACACAAAGACTCTCACAGTTTTTAGTCTGGGGCTTCAAAACTTAGCTTCATTTCGACCTTGCAGGATGCGATGCAGCAAAGAGTAAAGTGATCTGTGAATCCGAGTCCCTTAGGGTTGACAAAAGCCAGCTCCACACTCCGGTCTCATGATCCCCATCCAAGCTGCCCTCATCCACTCGTGTATAAAGTCCTTCAGTGACCATTCAGAATGGAAGAAGACTACTAGACCCTCCCAATGCTCTGTTACCAACCTCATGTAGCATTTAAGGTGAATTTGTACGGAGTGTGGCCTCTCTGAGAATTATGCTTGTGGGAGTTTTACTTACACGAAAATGTTCTGTGGACAAAAGCAAAAATGATTGGTTATTTATCTGAACCAATCAGATTGTAGAGGAGGTGGTAACCAATCACATGTCTTGGTCCCTCTTGCTCAGTTATATGCTGTTATGTAAATAGTAGGCCCATATAAACTACCTCTCCTACTTAAAATCAGTTAATTTTGCTCGTTAATGCTAGTTCATTTTTTTGAGCAGAATCATCGGAACTCCGAAGTATGTCTACCTCCATTATCTAGCCTTCACCAGAACCAATAGGTCCATGTAACAGAGACAACAAGGTTGTTAGTCAACATCAATGGTTCACTGGGTGCTTGCAATCTCATTTATTAATATTCTGTGCATACAGACCAGGAACAATAATCTAGGGCATCGTAAAGGGGGGGTGGGGGTGGTGGAGATACACTTTTCAGAATACCTTATTTACTGTTTACACGTAACAAATACTTGTTTTCTTTCGCAAAAAGAAGCAAATCTTCCGTACTCCCCCTCTGTTATAGCTGCAATGATTCAGGCCTGCCTTCACTCTCACCGCACACTGGTTAGCCAATATCAGCTAGCCTGCCCACGTGCGAAGAAGTCAGCGTGAATAAATGCCACAGCTATAATCGGGTTATCAGAAAAGAAAGGTAAGACAACAAAATGTTGAAAGAAAAAAGAGAGGGCGACAATTGCTCACTCAGCTTGAACTTGAAGAACACTAACGTAATTCATGCTTGCTATCTAAATCAGTTCTGCCCCGGTGCGTCATGCACAGATGCAGATTCAGCAAGGCTTCATAAAATAATTAAAGTTCTTAAAGCTTTGAATAGGCTAAATGGCTTTTGAAGTTGGGGTGAATGGTTATGGTAATTGCATAGGGTGGGACTGGTCTGGGTTGAGGGCCCCATGCGATATGTTTTCATGGGGCCTGAAAGCCCTAGAGGCCCCTGTGGAAATGAGCACCAAAACACGTAGGCTGATAATGCTAACTAACCACTTCAGCTATTAAGGCATTTTCATAAAGTGTCATATTCTTAAAGGGTTTCCTTGCAACTCTGAACAGCAATAAAGCCACTGTAAAACAGCACATTGATAATGACTTTGCACCCATTCAATAGCTGCAGCTCTTCTTTGAGCTGCTGCTGCTTAGTATTGGAATACGACAATTAACGTTAGCGGTGCGGTGTGAACTCCACTGTCCGTACTAATAAGGAGTTCATGATATTTTGGCTAACCTACCCTTCCATAATTGCAGGCCAATAATAACCCCACACCCATCTCTTCTAACACCATCAATTCTTTCATTCAGGGAATGAACTAAACAAAAATTAGTTTCAAGAACAAATAATTATTATTGAAAAAGAACTTGAACTCCATGTATGAGCAAACAGGTTTTAATGGGAGACAAATGAAGCACAGTTAAACATAGTTTAAGATGCAGATAATTTGGCCTTCATATGTTTTTTAGGTTTTTTGGCTAACAAAGGTGTTAGCTTAGAGGTAAAAATGAAATTCATGTATGGGAATAAGGGCTGGCTTTCCTCAGTATTTCTGTAAAAAATCTGTAAAAACTGATTACTCTCCCCAGTCAATGTGTTTATTAGGGTTGATTTTGAAAGAGTCATCATCTGCTGTTCAGTGCTTACTTGCTCTCGATTTTTAAGGCTGCTTGAAGAAAAGAAAGTAGTCTGGGGAAAGATTGCAGTGGGAACACAGAAGTACCTGACCTAATACCAAAACACAGGCATGATCTTGTAACCTGTAACACAATCATGAACTATATCCATGATCTATACTTTAGTCATGAATCGTACTGTAGTCATGAACCGTACTGTAATCATGAACTATACTGTAGTCATGAACTGTACCGTAGCTAAGAACTATACCACAGTAATGAACTATACTATAGTCATAAATTGTACTATAGCTAGGAACTATACTATAGTACTGAACCATACTATAGTCATGAACTGTACTATAGTCATTAATTATACTGTAGTCATACTATATTATACTATATTAGAAGTGAAATATTGGCAAGGACTAAGCTATCTGCATGAACTGTACTAGTCAAAGGCAACATTCTATTTTGAGGATGCAAATTCCAACTTAACCCAGAATATTCTGCATGTGGCCCTTACTGACAGATTGAGGCAAGCTGCAGATCAATAATGAAACAATTCTAAACAGAAGAACTCAAAAGAAAAGAAATAATCAGTGGAAGTCCATCTGTCGTTCCCGATGATATTTACTCAAGAAATTCAGTACTTTGATGGGAGGAACAATGTCATCGGCTGCTGGAAATGACGCTCCGTACTCTGCTTCGTTCACTAACCCCTACGCCCCTCAAAGTCAAAGATTATAAGCAAAATGAATTCTATAACTGCTGTACTGCCTTACACATGCACAGCTAGGAGACCCTGTTTAAGTATCTAGTCTTACCGCTGTGCGTTTTGCTGTCACTTTATATTAACAACGAAGAAGTTGTCTGCAAAGTTTAATGGACAATTTCTGGCGCTCCGACAGCCAGGGAGTCGTCAGTGAGTATGAGGAGTTGCTGAAATTCCATTTGTGTTAGCATTTAGCACTTCTGAGTCTGGCAGACATCTTAAAAGGCTGTTCTGTAGCCCCGAGGCCGCCCGGCAGTGCCCGACAGACAGCCACAGAATCGAATCTCTTCAGTCATAATCCCTCTCCCACGAAATTTGCCAACTGTTCTGAAACCATCTATCATTTCTTACATCCCCCCAAATACTCAACAGAATTACATTGTTGTGCTGTCAAATCAAGCTGGGGCCACACATGTCAGAAATCAGCCATGATATATCTGAATCGCTCAGTTAATATTTGTGCCTGCAGCCAATGAGAGAAGAAAGAGGTCTTTGGGAGTCATTATGATTTATAGTAATACCATAACAGGACTGACCTCTGTCGTAAACAATCATTTTTATCTCATGTCATCCTTGCCAGAGAGTCCGGACAGCATTACTTTGTTAACTGGTCAGGAGTATGTCCACTATGCTCCTTTTAATGCATCCTGCTCTCCTTCCATGCTTATGAAAGTTTACTTTCCATGGTTTTTTCTATGAATATATTGAACTATATTCACCATGCTCTTCTCAGTATTGACCAGACTTTAAGTAATGTCATTTTAACATCTGCAGAGAATCCGTGGATTGGAAAACACTTTAGCTGTAGATAAATAGCAAGTGTACAGGTGCAAGATCTTACAACTGGACTCTCTCTTTGGGTGGTGGATTTAACATACATGGGAAACGACCCAGAACCAGGCATGTAGGTAAGGCTGCAGGGTGTTTGTGAAGGTTATGGGGGGGGGGGGCACCAGTTGGTGTAGTGCAGGAAAGGCTGAAAAAGCACTGCATGAAAAAGTAAATAGGTGTATACATATTCATAATGGAGGAGTTAAAGAGAGGAAACGAGGGAAAGAGAGGGGGAAGGGACTTCAGCAGAGAGTGGCGGCGTTTTCACGGCACTGCCGAGGAGACGGGATCCGCTTATAAAAGCTGAAATCACAAACATCAAATTACGCACAAGCACCACCATTAGGTTCAGCAGATTGCGTGGTGCCATAAAAACACCCACACCCCGTCTCAGGCCTCCATCTCCCAGTCCCACTTACACCTCAAGCATTTCCACCTTCATAGGCATGGGGGTACACCTGAGGAAAGAGCTCGCACTCAAAAACACACGACCTGACAATTACGAGGGCCACCTTCGGCTGACAGCACTTCGCTCCGTGGACGACACAACGTGGATAAGCTTTCCTTCAAGTCCGGGTAACTCATCAGAGTATTCCAAAGTTAATCCCCAGCAGTGAGTCATTTTGTCAGTACTGTGCATAGGCAGTTTTTCCCAGGATGTAGGGGTGCAACTACACCCCCTACTGGTCAGAAGAAAATGGTATTCAACAAGTTCATCAAAATTAAATTGCATAGTAAAGTTATATTTGAGAATGTGGCTTGTGTTGTCATATCAATAGGTAATAATCCATCCAGCCATCTTCTGTAAACACTTCCCCTATTCTTGGTCATGGAGGGTCCAGAGTCTATGGGCACAGAGTAGGGAACAACCCAGGATGGGATACCAACCCATCACAGGGCTCACTCACACGTGCAATTTGGTAGCTCCAATTAACTGCTGTATGTTTTCAGACTGAGGAGGGAAACCAGAGCACCCAGAGGAAACCCCATGACACCACGGGGAGAACATGCAAACTCCACACAAACAAGGCCAAGGCAGAGACACGAACCTGAGTCCCAGAGGTGTGAGGCAACCATGCTAACCACTGCACCACCATGCCATCCCAAAAGTAACAATAATTTAGTGCATATTTTTACTGTTTTTTTTTTTTTACAAATGTATTTATCTGGGTGAATGACTGGTTGGGCTCTCTCACCTTGCACTCCTGGGGAGAAAAGCCTTGAGTCACTTATGGTACTGCACTCCTACCAGTCTGAGAGGGGCCATATGCCATAGAGCACAAGCTCGCATCTTCACAGGAGATGTTACTGAGACTGAACCAGGTGACTCACCATATGGTCTCAATGCTCAGATATGAGAGGATGTCCCGGCCAATCGCGTCGGAGATGGCCCTCAAACCCAAAAATGCTTCCCTGCTTCATGAATGCAAATCGGCCGTGTGTGACTAATGTGGTAAAAGGTGAGAATAACACAGGAGGCTGGTCCTGTTTAATGTATTTTTGTCACAGGTTAAACACGGTCAGTTACAGGTCCGCAGATTAGCTGGCCCGAATTTGCCAGTGGCCCAAACCAGCCCGGTACTCATTTGAATTGAAAGGCAGCAGCACACATGGCTTGACTATAACATCTGCTTATAGGATAATTATACCTGAATTTAGTCTAACAACACAGGCCCCACAAATAACCATTCAGAATGAATATGGTTACGGATTTCTCAGACAGCATGCTAAATATACCATCATGGGCTAAACACAGGAGAGCGCTGAACAAATTTTACATTGAGGCTTTTGTCTGATCCTCTTCTCGCCAATTCTAATCAATGGGCGCCCGCTCTCTGATGCGCAGATTAAAAAGAATATAAAACAAATAGCAGAAGAAAAATGTGTTTTGAATAAAGCTTTGAAGGTGCTAAAGTGCGGCGATTCATTTTCTCTCCTGCCCTATTTAATCTCGTACCCACTGAGGCGTGATGCAAGGAGTTACAGTCAGCTCCTGAACCAGAAGAGCGGCACGTTTTCTCAGTTTCTGTCTCCGCGGTGGCATGATGAAGTTCTCTCCCTCTGCGCTCTTGCATCGCCTCGTCCTCCGCCTCTGTCCCCTTCTCTCCCTTATCTGAGCACCTTTTAGGGCCTCTCATTCAAGCAGGCCTGCTGGAATAATCAGGCCGCCCCTGTGTCGAGAGAGCAGCAGGACACTGTCATTAAAGTGTGTCCATGGAAGAGCTTTTCTCACGCATCACGGGCGCTCCTGTCTGTCGTGTAATTGAATTGTTTTAATTAAAAGTGTTCTCATTACGGCTTCCTCCCTCTCATACCCTACTGCCGCCTTTGAAAATGGCAAGATGGGGAAATGTGCAGAGGAGTGTGAAGTCGGAGGACTTGGTAGCTTAGAGATCTTCCTCCCCAGTGGAGGGAGTTTCTACCTCACTCAGCCCTGGTGTCAAACCCTTCATCAGCTGAGTCCTCTGTGTTTACAGATACACTGTGACCTTGTGTGAACCCTTCAGATTCCAATACATCATTACATCCATCCATCCATCTTCTAACCACATATCCTGGTCAGCAGGGCTGGACTAGTAAAATTTACCGTTCAGCAAAAGATACCATGTCACGGAAGACCTCGGCAAAATGTATTCTTGGGGGACCCCACAGTCCAGGGCTGATATTTAATCCCAATCCAGCCCTACCGGTCAGGGTTCTGAAGATCATATCAATACAGTTTAAATGTTTGATGTTCTGCAGACTACACACATCCTGCTCTCCGAAATCCTTTTCAAAACAGAGACGGGGGATGAGCATTTACTGACCCCCCCCCCCCCCCACACTTCTTTATCATCTCATGATCAATCCGGATCCCAGCATTGTAACGTCTCTCTTGTCTCTCTCCTGATGCTGGGGACTTATGCCAAACGGCAGCACCTTTGTTGTTTTTCATGCCCACCGTGAGGGTAGGAGATGAAAAAGCCCTCACGGTCCGACACGGCAAACACACTGGGCATTTTCCTCCCCGTTCACCTTACGCTTTGCGGACCACCGGTCTAACTCCTCCCTGCCAGGGTCCCCGGTTCCTCACCGGTGCGTAAGCAGCGTGCAGAGTTTACACGGCTCGGCGTTTCACTCCGGTGGCACGAGGCTCATGCAGCCGGCAGCTAAAGCCCCCGGTGACCCATAATCCCAAAGCGCTTTCACACCTATTTATTAGGCAGCTGGCTCGGTGCGGTTAAAAGCCACTGAAACAGGCGAGGAAGGCTCAAGGACTGGAGACTCTGATAAATATGTATTACACGCGACACAATGTGCTTCATATATGTCTTCCCACTTTGCATATTTCAAAGCTTCCTCCTAGGAGTGTGAACGATAAATGGCATTAAATATTAATTATGTTGTTTTCTCTCTCTTTCTGTCGGCTTTGAATCTCTAGAAGAAACCTTACAGTAACGAGGGCGGAGACCGAGGCAAACCCTTTACGGCTGAACGATGGATCCGAGAAGCGTCCGGCCGAGGGGTGAAGGCTCAGCGTCTCACACGGATGGTCCTGCCCCTCGCATGGCTATGAGTTTCTACGCGTGGATTTCGGGGAGTTGCGAGTACGTGTTCGTCCCCAGACTCGCGGCGTGAAACCTGGAGGTGACGCCGTTGACATCCACGTAGGCGAGGGAGACTCTGACAACATCAAGCGTGGTGGAGGGATGGGGGGGGGGGGGGTATGCAGGGGATGCCAGAGAGGCAGATAAACAGTTCCCAGTTCAGGCAAGATGGACTGACATCTGTAGCATCCCACTCCACTGGTGTGGCACATGCATGTCACATACCCACTGCAGCCTCCCCCTCTCTAACCCTTTTAACATCAATGCCACCCTGGCCCCCCCCAGGATTCTGCAGAAGCGCCACTGGCCCTTCCTTCGTGCTTGCACCACTCTTCCTCTCTGCATTTATATCCTTATGATTTTGTAGAGTTTAATTGGACACCTCTGTGTTTCCGTTTCTGATGGTGCATGAGGGTTGGGGGGGGGGGGGGGGGCTCTGAATTGCAGCCCCCCCCTAAAAGAATGCAGAGGGCGGCCCCGCAAACCGCTGACAGCCCAGCGCCGCCGGCACAGACACATAACACCTCGTACCTCCCAATCAAAACGAAACGGCGCGCTGTTAGCCGGACCCTCTCGCCCACGCGCCACAAGGCGCCACCCAGCCGCCTCACTCCCGGTCCTGGCGAACCCCCCCTGCCCGCGATTAATTACCACCTCGGCCGTAACTCTTTTAAGCGGGGCGAATCGTGCCCCGCGAGGCCGTAATCGTCCCAAAGATCGTGCCCTCCTCCCACGCGAAGCCGGTTCATTACGGGAGACACCTTGGGGCACGGGCCGAAAGGAGAGAGCTGATGCCAGTGAAGGTGGCCTTATGTAAGAGGAGGAGCCGGTACAGTCACTCCAGCCAGCGATACACTTAATCTCTCATAATTCATCACGCTTCTTAGCTGCAAAAAAAAAAAATCACTTTACATGCCGCAAATACGACGCATTTATGTTACATCAGGGGTGTCCAATCTTATCCGCAAAGGACTGGTGTGTATGCGGGTTTTCGCTGCAACTCCCTAATTTCCTTACTAATTAGAGGACTGATTGGCTGAAAGAGTGCTCACACCTGGGTTTGAACAGCTGACTTACAGGTTATCCCAAACACCTGCATACACACCGGCCCTGTGCGGATACCCCTGTAATACATCATATGTTCACAATGCTAGGAGGCCACTATTAACACTGTTTTATTTTTTTTGTTATTTAATTGGATCTCCGTTGGGGATTTGCTTGTTAGAACACAAAGAGAAGGATGAAATTATCTGATTAGTGAGACTTGGGACATAATTAATTGAGAAACTTTTACGACCTTTGCGATTACCATCGTGGGAATCCTATGGCACATAAGGAGAAATATCCAGCTGTACCGCTCCTCTCCGGAGTCTCAGACGACATATTTGCATTTTTCATCTGCATTTATAAGCTTCCAAAATGTTTTCTATCTACAGAACAAAACATATCAATAGAGAGCAGTTTACAATTACCTTTTTTTCTCGAATGTCTCTAGAAAAGCCATTGAACTTCGGGCTTAACATTGTTTGATTGGCACCTAAGATGGCATATCCGCCTGTATATGGACCACAGTATCTTCCTAAGTAGATGGTAATTTTCAACAAAGGTTATTTATACATGCATTTCTTTCACAAAAGACCTACTGCACACTGCCCTCTGCTGGTCACTGGTAATAAGGACCAGTCTTATTTTGCACTATGCCCCGGTCACGTCTCCATTGCCTTCCAGCGATTTTCAGGGCTCCCTCTGAAGCCCTGCCATCTCCGCCACTCCTGTGTAAACGAGCCCAGCTGCGTCGGAGCCGTGCGCAGACATCCACTCGTCTCGCTTTTTCCGACAGCGTCAGCAGGCAGGACGCCACCCGGGCGGCTTCCGAGCAAATTCTGGACGAGGTGTCCTCCCCGGAAGGCTGGACTAAAGCTGCGCCGTGCTCGCAGCGAGCCCGCGGATGATTTTCTGAAGAGTTCCTGTGAAGTTAGATCTAAACAAAACAAAAAAAGGCCCTGGCCATGACACCCCCCTCTGCTTGATGTGGTTTCCCTTCAAGGGCCTAAAATATGGCAGCGTGGAGTGATGTACCGCTCTTAAGGAAGGACAACCTCAGGAACACAGTGTGATGAAGAGCGTCCCAAAGCCACACTTACACTGTTCTTTGTGGCTCTCTGTTCATCAATACTTCCCTCTCCGGCATCATCGCTATAAATTACAGCCGGCCAATAAAGAATAAAATGTTCTGACGCCTCGCATAAATCTGGTTCGGCTTTGCACGAGGCCCAATGCAAATCGGACACCGTTACATTATTCGTCTTTTTGATGCAGTAATCGTGGTAATTGGGCATAACGGGTTTCTTGCCCATCATTTATAATGAGCAGTGTTTGCCGTTATGGTAGGATTACTGAGACCAGCATCCCAGTTACACCACAGTTCACGCCGGCAGCTGTCCGGGAGGGGTCACGTTACCCGTTTGTTCCTTTTGTTTTCCCGTGTTTCTCCTCATTATGCCGCATTGGGGTTACCGGAACAGCCAGGTGCAGTTGCTGAAGACACCTCACCTCCCTGAAGCTGGCAGACGCCCACGGGTATCGGTGGGGTAACGGGGGCAGCCGTGACGGCAGCATTGACGCATGCGAACAGGAGCTTCGCTTCCTCCCACGGCTAGGCGAGCGGGTCGAGGGAGTTTTGGGTGTTCTGCTTCAAATTATCCCGTGTTTGTCATTCTCACCCTGTAAGCCTTGATGTATTTGTATAAGCAGCAGCCCATAGATGACAGAAACAAAAATGATTGCAGGCAGGGGTTTATATAAGGGTGGGACCAAAGGCACACTCAACCCAGCTGAAATCTGATTGGTCCCTTTCCCTGTCACTCAATTTTAAAACAATAAGGTTGGCCTCTCTGTGTCAATTATGGCCACTGTTATGCCCCTCATAGAATCACCCCCGACTGTAGGTAAAAGTACTGTACGTTTGCCCTCCTTCGTGGGCAACTGTCAATGTGCCTGGGCCTCCAACCTGCCCGGGGTTCCAGCCTACGGTGCCTCAGCTCACCCTCCAAGCGCCGAGTGTCACGTGTCATTAAGCGCCCTTGCTTTGCAGCCACGCCGTAAATCGGCACCGGCGGGGCCGACCACAGCAAAGTCGTCTTTCAGTACAGCTACCTGACATCCCTGACGAAACCTACGTTTCATCTCTGTTACCGGGGAGGGGGAGCGGGAGAATTGTCACCGGTCCAGACTGGCAGAGTCACTCATCGCCACACAGGGTTACATGCGGAGCCTCCGACGCTCAAACGCCAAATTTCCCGCTTGCCGTGCACGGTTACCCGCCACGTCGTGTTCCCGACATGCTGCGGGGGACCAAAAAAGGACGTGCGATAAACTCGACTGATGAGAGCGGTCACCTTTCAGCTTGGCACCCTTCGGCTCGCCTGCTCGCATACCGCATGCTTCCTGTTCCCGTCACTTCCATTCATTGTTACTCCTGTTCAAGGAATTTGCAGCCCTTTATCCCGGGAATGCAAACTCCATTAAGAGGATTACCTGCTTCTGTGAGCTTGTGTATAAATTTGCATAAATCGTTTTTTTTTTTTAGAGACCTGTTTCTACGCAAACCAAATTACCATTTTTTTGTTTGTTTATATCTTAATTAAAGTCCCAGCAACATCTGATCTACATCTAAATAAAGAGACACCCGTTTCACTGCAGCGTTGGCGCTAATGTGACTCCCCGTGGATAAGTGTGAGCCCGCAGCTGCGGCCGACGAAGGAGCTAATTCACATTTGCTTCCTCCTGTCGGCCGCGGCCACATATGCCAGAGTCACACGTCTCCCCCTGTCCGCATGCCACCTACTGGGCCTCTCCGGCCCGGCACCTACTTAAAAGTTGCTCCCCTTGCGCCGGCAAAGTGTGAAATTAATTACTGCCACGTCCATCGTTAATCCTCACCTCTGCCACAGCAAGCTAATGACTGCCGGTGGTCTGGGGAACAGGGGGATATGGGTTCAAATACCCGGAGACATGCTCTTAATCAGCCTGCTTAAGCATAATTACTTCAGCAAACACCTTGTCCTATATGGGGGGAAAATAATTAGCTTTTTAAATAGCTGTAAAATCTAACAAACACAAAACCAATATCAACAAATCATAATGTAAACATGACGTAAAACGTCGTCGTGGGGTGCCCAAAGAAATGTCTAGGTTTTTTTTGTTCTCTATTCCTCAGCTGGCTCTTGTGACGGCAGGCCCTGCACCATCCCCGCGGCGAGAACATGCATCGCATCATATTAGTGTGCAGCTCACGGCTGCGGGGCAGCGCAAGCACAAGAGGGGCGATGCTCGGTGGGAGCAGAGCCGGGAGGTCTTTGCTGACCAGCACAAAGCCCCGTCCACGTCTGCGGGCAACGAGATGAGTTTGCGGGCCTCGCGAGCCTGCGATATTGCCGGGTCACCAAGCAACCGAACAGACCGGAGGGGGCGAGGCGACGGATTAAATGGTGTCACGGCAATTCCTCCCGATTCGGCGCTCCAGAGCCTCTCCCAGAGGCCAGGCTGAATGTAAAACAGTGTGAAATGGCTGCAGCCGACATGGGACAGTGTAGGTCATTGTTAGTGTGGTAAAGAATGGGAAGAACGGGATGTGTGAGGCTGTGTGAGGCTGTTCCGAGCTCTCCCAGGATGTGTGAGGATGTGCGAGGCTGTTCCGAGCTCTCCCAGGATGTGTGAGGATGAGTGAGGCTGTTCCGAGCTCTCCCAGGATGTGTGAGGGATGAGTGAGGCAGCTCTGAGCTCCCCCAGGATGTGTGAGGATGAGTGAGGCTGCTCTGAGCTCCCCCAGGATGTGTGAGGCTGCTCCGAGCTCTCCCAGGATGTGTGAGGCTGCTCCGAGCTCTCCCAGGATGTGTGAGGATGAGTGAGGCTGCTCTGAGCTCCCTCAGGATGTGTGAGGCTGCTCCGAGCTCTCCTAGGATGTGTGAGGCTGTGTGAGGCTGCTCCGAGCTCTCCCCAGGATGTGTGAGGATATGTGAGGCTGCTCCGGGCTCTCCCAGGATGTGTGAGGATATGTGAGACTGCTCCGGGCTCTCCCAGAATATGTGAGGCTGCTCCAAGCTCCCCCAGAATGTGTAAGGCTGCTCCAAGCTCCCCCAGAATGTGTGAGGCTGCTCCAAGCTCTCCTATGATGTATATGGATGTGTGAGGCTACTCTGAGCTCTCCCAGGGCTTGTGAGGCTGTTCCATTTTGAATAGACCGCTACCTTTCAGGCTACTTTGAGGACCGCATGTTGACCAGTTGACGTGTTGTTCTTTCGTGCGTTGGGGAGGGGCCCCGCCCAAGATTTTGGAATCCATGAAAGCACATGCATATGATTTTGAACCCCCAACCCAATTAAGTTACAAATTTTTTCAGGTCGTCCAGAATCATTCTAAATCCCCCTATCCCCCACCCCTTTCACAGTGCTCCTGCAACTCATTCACTGTTTTTACTCAATGCACGAATCATGGCATAGTTGAAAAACAGAGGGGGAAAACACCAAACAGCAAGCTAATGTTACGCTAATGCTAATTTACCTAATGCTAATTTGTCATTGTGTATTGGAGCCCCCACCCCCACAGTTGTTTTTCATTTTGGACACCAGGTCATAATGAATCTTAGTGCCAAACTTTATCATAACATAGCAGCCTCTACACAGTGTTTTGCGACCTGGTTCTTCAGGACCCCCAGACAGTTCATTTTTTTCCTCTTTCCCAGCTCCTAGCCAATCACAAACACCAAATACTTGATACAGATGGGTTTGGAGCAGGGATGGAGTAAAAACGTGGCTTGTCCCTGAAAACATCAAATAGTGAAGTGGTCTAGTAATTAAATGAGAGAGCAGCAGATGAATCCTGAGATGTTTTCCAGGCAGGTACAGAGTCTATCGGGATCTATATTAAAAGATACCTCTCATCCACTACACTATGAGTTACCGCTGCTTCAGTCAGGATGAAGATATAGAGTGCCTCAATGTAAAACAAAACGTTTTAAGAACAGCTTCATCCCTATTGCTATAAGCCTCCTAAATGAGTGAATGAGGTATCAGTCTTTTTTGTGGAATAAAATGTGTTATAATGTTATTTCTGTGACTCACTTTACTGCAAAGCATATTTAGCTTTGGGTACGAATAAAGTTGAACTGAACAGAACTGAACTGAAACACGGGTTTAACATGCAAGACTGAGGTTCCAGTCATTCCCGCCAATATCTTCCTTTCGTAGTTCATTTTGACAGCCTTGTTCAGCTTGCTTTCATGGCGGCAGGGTCAGATCAAAGTGTATGTGGCAGATTTTAGCCCCGAGGCATAGAGGGCGGCCTAAAAACAAGGGGAATGAGTTTGTCACACGACCTGATTAAATCCCACTGGAAATTTCATATCAGCTAAGCTTCCCCTGTAGCGACTGCAGCAATTCTTCGACTTGATTTTTTTTTTAAAGTTTATAAGTTCATAAGTTTATTCAATAAGTTTACGTACGTATGAGAAAGCCATCATAGCACATAGTTTTGGTCGTCACTAGAAGCAGAGCTCCACGGAGCTATTAAGATATTATTCCGTGCTGCTGCCCTCACTGTTTCAATTAGCCAGCCCATTATGACAAAGACCGCAATTAGCAGACTAAGTAGTTTGGGGTTTGCGCCTGAGCGCCTGGCCATATTAGAGTCTCACTGTAGGCTGAGCAGCAACGGCACAGCGACATCATTAGCGACTCCCGGTCATTCCAGAAGATTCCATGTGACCGCACCATATGTTCCGACCTCCCGAATCAAGTGGCATACCCGGTCGCGTGGAGTTTGGGCCTTTCTCGCATCCCTTCCTGCGAAACGGGGGAAATACACGCAGCTTGTGGGGGTTTGTTTACTAGCTTAGTATAACCATGGGAGTTTATTTACTAGCTCAGTGTAGCCATCTGGCATCTGTGAAGACAGTGACAGATCCTATGCTCTCCCCCCACAGTCGACATCTTGTACCGTTGCCTCCCCCCTATCCATGCCCCCAGTCATGAAGTTTAACCGTCCCTACCCCCTCCTCCCAATGGACAACCTTTACTGCTGTCATCCTCTCCCCAATCCGGACCGTTAACCCCCCGCAGTTTTACATGGTGAAATTATGAAATTACTTGCCTAGAACCACAGCAGACTCCTGCTACTGTATATGGAAGTTTCCACTGACAGAGCTGCATGTCGATTTGCCAGGCCGTTTACACACTACGGAGTCATTCCTAATCCATACGTCGTCTCTGAGGAACAAAATGGCTGACAGAATCTACACTTCTTCTCAGTTCACACTATACGATTTTTAGGCCCATTAGCGGGCTGATTTTCTGATTAACAGACAGCCTGCTATTTCGTACACAGAAACTCAATACCTCTATGCATCCCATTCCCTGGGGTAGATCGAACCATCCCAGTGTAGTGGATTGGTAATTGGAATCAAAATTCAGGCTACATTCATTAGGTCCACAGATCTGAACACACTGGCTATCATCATGTTATATATGTTATATATAAAGTTGCCTGACTTCTGGTGCAAGTGCAAAGATATATGAGATGCATTCTTTTGTTATTGTACATTGTATCCATTTAAACAGGGATGCATATAACTAGTACACAAGTATGCATTCACAATTGTAATACTTGTAACAATCGATTGTTGTACCTGTGCAAATGCATGGGTATTTTATGTGCATTCTCACCTCTACGACAAGAAATTATCCTGAATTTTAACCTTTATATCCTAATTCGTACTTAATTTGCAGTATAAAGGTTAAAATGGAAATATCTAGCACATAACTATGCATTTGCGCTGTTACAACAATCAATGCGTATTCATGTAGCCATTATCTGCATCCGTGTTTATAAATGCTATTTGCAGTTTTAAGTATTGTGTTATTGCATAACCAGTACAGCATACAGTTTGCATAGTGAGAATCAACAGTTCTGACTAGCATTGTTTTTTAAAATAAACATCAAGAGTTCCATTTTTATTCTATCCAGCGTCCCCTGCATTGTGCATGAATGCATGTACTGTATGTATGTATGTACATAGAGCAGGAACCCTGTATTGGTGGATCAATGGAGATGCTGCAAGTGACTGAGCAGTTACTAACACTGAAAAATAACTGAGAGGCTGCATCTCATGAAGTTCCGCAGCAGAATCCCCACACGCTTAACCTAAATAAATACATGTAAAATATACATATATGTATATATTTTTGTTTTCGATGAACAGGGTTAGCTAAGCAATAAAAAATTATTATGTTGCTGTCATATGTGACGGTTTTTACAAAATTAAAACCACAAACTGTAATATATGACTACATAACTGAATAATAAAAGAGCAAATTATATTCATGCGCACACCCGCGCATAAATTAACTCATTACGATCCGTCACAGAGGATTATCATTTATGTTTGTACAGCTTTGTGTTATATTAGGTTGGGATATATCACATATTTCTTTTCAGATAGATTGTAAATCTTCAGATTGAGTCACTAAAACATCCAGATTGCCTACAAATCACAAGCCGCTGAAGATGTGTCTGAATCTTCTTTGCAGAGACAGGCACATTAAATAATTTAGCCTATAAATAATCACTCTTCTTCCATGGCACCTCGTGGAATGGCAGACTGCAAACACAGCTGTGTGGCTCTTTATCTCCCCACTGCAGCCCTCTTCGCCTGCTCCTCTCTCTGCCCCCCGCCCCCCCCCCCCCCCCCCCCCACCCCCGCCCCCGCGCCCCCCGAGCGCCCCCGCCCCCGGCCTCACGACAAAACAAACACCCC
>JAABNY020000063.1:25306780-25320494 GCA_015164015.2 Brevimyrus niger | reverse complement strand
ACAATTGCACCACGTTCAAAATCACTTATTTGAGGCTCCTTAGCCATTCTGATGCTTGGTCAAACAGTAAGTGAACCTGCTGACCCGATCTGTGCGCTGTGTGTATTCAGCTGCAGCCACGTTATTGGCTGTTCAGAGAAGCAGCCTGTTTGCATTCAAAAGTATGTGTATGTAATAATACTAGCCATTGAGCATAAAATCACTATAAAACCGTGTCCTTTCTGTTAGAACACAAAGAGTTTGATGGATTCTTTTTCAGCACCCAGTCAGTTACATGTTTATTTCCTGCAGTCGGCTTAGATCTAGGTGTTACCTTCTCCAAATTTAATAGCGCTAAGCTGCTCACATATTGTCACGCAGCAGATGAAATGAATCACCTCACCAGTGAGTTCATTTCTGATCCATAGCGAGGCTGACAGTCCTGCTGGTGATTCTCCAGCCTCGGCGCGGCCCAGACGGCGTCCCCAAGCTCGCGGGCTGGACGCGAGCGAACTTAATCTAGAGCTGACAATTAATCTGCCGGGTCCAGAAAGTCTGCCGCTTCCGCAGAGACGCTCTGGCATCAAGAGTGGTGACAGCTGTAAGACTCCTGTCTCATTACTTGGGATCACACATCAGCAGACACGGGCCCATCCGCGGCACGTCCCGGAAACATGCCGCCGCTCAAACGTCGCAGGGAGAGCGATTTTAATTGAGACATTGATAAACTGCAGGCAGTTGCAGCAGAAAAAGCGTCGATGCAGTTTTTTCCAGTTGGTTATATCACCGGTCATGACAATAGCATGACAGTCGGCAAGAAAGCCACTGGTATGGACTACAATCGACTGGAAGGTACGTCATCTAGTGTGAGCTTCAGGTCCCTGTCTCCACGTATCCAGTTTTAGGGTTTCTGCACCTTGTCTTTCCAGTTCTATTCATCAATCCATCCATCCTTTTTCTACATTTTATCCAGTGCAGGGCCAAAACAATCCTATTACTAGGCACACAGATTAAGCAAGGTGGCCCTGAAGCAGGGGGCCAGGCCTCAACCCAATCCATCCATCCATCCATCGTCCAATCATTTATCCTGGTCAGGGACAGGAGGGGGCTAACACAACTGCATATACTGAGGCGAGACCAAAGGGACACTGGCCCCAGCTGAAAGCTGACTGGTCACCACATTGCCCCTTCCTTTGTCACCCATGGACACAAAACATATCATTGGTTGATGATAAATTGGCCTCTTTGTATGACCCGCCACCCTTAAAAATCCTAGAATTGCCCCTAACTCTATACTAGGCACCATAGTGCACAAGGCGGTACATGCTAACCAGGATGCCAAATCAACACGGGACAGTCCAATAAGATTGTTTGATGTACTCCTCATTAAAGGGACACATGAAAATTATATTTCAACACAAGATATGCCAGCTATTGAGTACATTCCTGTTTTAAATCATAAAATTGGCCCTTTGCTTTCTTGCATGGGCAAAAATCTGTCACAGTTTGTTGTTCTACAGCCAGTACTGCCTAAGAACACTGAAAGCACTGTGTAGGTGAGTGAGTTTTGGGGCTCTGTCGCTATACTGCACCCTGTTGTTTCCCCATAGACACAGCAGAAAACTCTGACGGCATCACCTGCAAAGCACAGGTGACTGCCTTGCTGCCCACTCGCTGCTGTAGTTAATCTGTCTATACAACCCGTTACCCGTTATATAAGTCACAGTGGCCCCCTATCTGGTGTCTTCGGGACCTCAAAGGGGAGTCCAGTAGTGGTATAACTTAAAAAACACCAACCGTGACTGACCTGGATGAACTCAAGATTATAACAGGGGAAGCACTCTGGAGCATTGTTCTATACAAACAGTGTGCAACATAGTGAATAAGTGGGAGAAAAACAGATTGAGATAAGAACTAAAATAGATGCTTGAGAGAAGAGACAAGCAGTTGCTCTGTGGCTGTGAGTTTTGATTCGGAGTGTTCTCAAATCCAGGTTCTGGGAGACCCAGAAAGAGGCGAATAGGGATTAGTGACTAGATGATGACTATTCTGCGGGTGGATTCACTGCTCTTCCCCCATCAACCCCCCCGCACACAAGAGCCATGGTACATCTGTTCCCCACTCACTGGCTTAATTCGGCCTCCAAAGAAAATCTTTCAATGGTCCTTAAGCGATTTCAGATATCAGTATTTCAATTAAAAAATAAATAAATAAAATCTCTCTCTTTGCCACAAGCTACTGAGCAATGATACTGGTAACTGAGGTAGGAATCAATGGAAAATTAATTACTGCCAGAAGCATATGCCTGACTGAGAACTAGGAAGACAGTTTGACAATAGACTAAAAAAAAGTCTGACATACAGATTTAGCTCTGCAGACGTTCTGAAAGAGAGAGAACATTCTTCTGTTCTTTCGGGAAGACCCAGTGGGTATCATTACTGGTACAGTCTAGGTTTTCCCAAGTTTCACACATCACCAAAGGTTCTTTTAACATTCACTCAGCTGGGATAGCCCCACCCACAGATATTCATTACTAAATCAAAAATGGTAATAGTGACTGGCAAGAACAGCAACACTGACGGGCAAAATCCCAACCAATGTTGATGAGTACAACATAATCATATTGTACTTTTCATTCAGTATAAATTAACCCACAATGCTTATGACTGAAAAAAACAATATCAGAAATGCATACATTTCATCTGCTAATTTAATATGATCAGAGACAGATAGACATTTCTCCAGTGATCGGCTGTAGGCTTAAAAAGGAATCTAATTTTTCATTGGATAACAGCCACAACCTTCATACACATCGAGACTACAGAAGTAACCTTGATACATTTTTTCTGTCATTGAAAAGGAGAAATAACTATAAACTATAAAAAAAATATTTTATTTTGGGCACTGGAATCAATGTGAAAACACACACTATATAGAACACAACTGTTAATTATTGATTTTATTTGGACTCATTTAAAATAAAGCACCTAGACATGCAGTCAGGTTCGCAAACATATGTGAAAGAATGGGTCCTTCTGAGGAACTTTGTGATTTCATGTGTGGTACTCTTACAGGATGCCACCTTTGCAATAAGTGAGTTTGTGAAATTTCCTTGCTAGATATTCCATGGTCTGCTGCAAGTTGTATTATTGCAAACATTTAGGAACAGCACAAACTAAGCCATGAAATGGCAGATCACTTAAGTAATAGAGCAGGATCGGCAAGTGCTGAGGTGCTTGGAGTGTAGGAGTTCCCAACACTCTATAGACTTCATAACTGCAGAGTTGCAAACTTCCTCTGGCATCAACCCCAGCACAAAAACTCAGTGCCAGGAGATTCATGGAATGGACTTCCATGGCCGAGCAGCAGCCTGCAAGCCACATATTGCCAAGTGCAATGCCAAGCATCAGATGAAGCATGCCGCTACTGGACTATGGACCAGTGGAGACATGCTCTGTGGATGGACGGATGAGCACACGGATGAGTCTGGGTTTGACGGATGCCCAGAGAATGTTACCTGCATGACTGCTTTGTGCCAAATGTAAAGTTTGGTGGAGGGGGGATTATGGTATGGGGCTGTTTTTGTTTTTCAGAGGTTGGGTTAAGTCCCTTAGGTCCAGTGAAGGGAACTCTTAATCATACCAAGACATTTTGGACAGTTCTTTACTTCCAGCTTTGTGGAAATAGTTTGAAAAAGGTCCACTTCTGTTCCAGCATGGCTGTGCCCCAGTGTAAGGTCCATAAACACATGGCTGGGTGAGTTTGGTGTGAAACAACTTGACTGATTCACACAGAACCCTGACCTCAACCCCATCAAACACCTTTGGGGTGAACTAGAACAGAAAATGTGAGCCAAGTCTTGATGTCCAGTGCTTGACCTCAAACAATCTACTGGATGATTGGGCAAAAATTCCCACAGACACTCGAAAATCTTGTGTAAAGCCTTCCCAGGAGAATGGCAGCTGTACACTTCCTGTAAGTGTAATGGCCAGGTGTCCCAATACTTTTGTCTATATAGTGTATACTTAAAAAATACACACACAAATAAATTATGTACATTGCTTATGTATGCCAAAGGTAATAGTACAGCTTACTATGCATTACTTCAACTACATATTTTATTAGAATTAGGTGATCAGTGGTCATTGTTAACAATCCACACAGCGCGTAACAATGATATGTGTCCTCTGCATTTAACCCATATGTGACTTTCGTGACATAGCAGGGGGCAGCTAATTCAGCACCCGGGGAGCAGTGCTTGGGGACAGTACCTTGCTCAGGGCACCTCAGTGGTGACTTGCTTGTCGGGGATTCGAACCTGCAGTCTTTCGATTACAAGCGCACTTCCCTATCCATCAAGCCACCACTGCTTTACATACTATCATCTGTTTTATTGGAGTGTGGATGAAGTAACGTTAATGTTCAATTTTTGGGGGAAAATCCCATGTAATCTGACATAATCAGCACCTTTAAAATGCTGAAGTTCATTCTAAAAATGGATTAGTGGTATAAGTCCAAAGGGCTGATGTAGATGTAAATGACAATATACTTGCAATTTTGAATGGAATTTGCCAAAAGTGGTCCTTTCATTTCTACGGCAACGAGGAATGTGACATTCACAGCTAATGAAAAGATACTCAAAATACCCCTTTATTAAACCATATAATAAAATCTAAATTGGATTAACCTAATCCTCTAAAATATTGAATGGAACACAGAAAAGTTCTAATGTCTCATTAATACCAGGTAATGCATAACTAGGTTATAAAAAAAAAAACACATGAGGCTTTAGGCGAAAAGCTGAAGTGAGCAGTGGGGTCTGACAGACCAGAATAAAGCAAATAACCCCAGGAAACTAAAGTTCTCCCACAAAAATCACATAATCTTCATCTTGGACATCTGGCATTGTGGTAGAGCAACAGATTAGTTGTGTTTGAATGCAGGCGTGTCCAGAATAGTTAATCGAGGTGTTTAGCAGATCCCGAGCCCGTCCAATATAAGTGGCCAGAAGATGGATGGTTTTTAGCAGACAATGGTATTCAAACACTTGAGTACCACCTGGGTCTTAACCAGTAAGCCTTGTGTTCACATACCCGGTTCCCTCAGCATTACAATTGTGTGAATTATTACTTCAATTATCTCCATCTTGGACTGAGAATGGGGTGCTAATGCGGAGGGGAAGCCCGGGGATGTCCAAGGATCTCACATCTGCACCCCTGCGGCACACAGCCAAAGACCAGCTACCAGCCTTAGAGAGAATGAAGACCACAACGCTTGGCTCAGCACAGCTTCTCTTCCAGAAATGTCGGGGCGCCAGGAGACTGCGAGACGTCCAGCCCGCGAGCACTACGGCCTAGAGGGTGCCACAGCCTGTCCGCTTTGACAATCGGTTTGAGAAGAACAAAGGACACCAAATAGGTACCTTGCTCATGGGTACAGGAGGGAAACTTGCCGTACCTCAACCTGGCTGTCGATTTGGGCTTTTTGATAACAGCCATTAAAAGTGTGACAGGGGCCACCTGGGGTTATTCTAAATACAGTCTTTATCTTGGCAATTCTTCTAAAGCTGCAGCCTTTACGGGGCACTCTGAAAGGCTATATACGACTCGGGGAAATGCTGTAATCAATGCCACTGTTATCCGTAATAGCAAGGTTAGGGTTAGAAGCTTCCTGCAGCATTCGAAGAGAGAGACTCTCGCCGACGTGCCATTTCCCCCTCGATTCTCCCCACCGAAAACCCCCCACCGTTTTTCAAGACAGAAATCTCGCCAGGGAGTTGGGGGATGACACAGCAGGACACCGGTCTCCCACGTCAGGCCCACACGTGTGCCGCAATGCTGGTGAGTGTGGCGCTGTGCTGAAGGACGATCCATTAAAGGAGAACCACGTACTGCAGAGAAGCTCTCTGAAGGACAGGACAAAGTCACTCTTCGATCGATTCTGACTTCATAGCTCTCACACCATAAATAAGCGCCAGTCAAGATACCGCAAGCATCAAACTCCTACTTTTACAACTTCATTAGGTTAATTCAATTACTTTGTTGTAATTGCTTAGTTCAAACGGAAGGACTGAATTACTGTGTACAACCCTGGGAGATTTTGGTTCTCTTATGTCCCAAAATGGAGGACTTCTTCATGTTGTCCTAATCATGGCACCACAACACGCTAATTCAACGAAAGCCATTAACTGGAGCTCCTCTCGAAGGCCTTGTATCTTACAAAGCCCTCGGATCTCTTAATTACTGCGAAAGTTTTCTGCGCTTATGGAGGCCTTATCGTTAGCCTTTATTCTCCCTCCAATTTGTAATGTTCTCACTTTTCCGAGCGGCCACAGACAGAATGATGTAAGCTGCTGAGGAACTCCTTCTCAGTAAAGGTAATTATCCCCGAGCCAAAGAGATAATGAGTCTCCGGGCAACTGTGTGCGTATGTCAAGCACCGGGACAGAGTCGCATTCCTGTGCCGTATCTGGGAGGCTGGCCTTTGTCATCGCGTGGGGGGGGCGGACGGCGGCAATATCCCGGAGCGCTAATGCGCTATTCCGTCTTGGGGGGGGCTTCTGCTCACAGCGCCACTGGGCACAAACGACATGCGGACACCCATAGAACTCAAAATGGGGCCCTGTGCTCTCTCTTTCACTTCCCCGTTATTCCAGTCATTCCCTTCACGGTTTAGAAATTCAGCCGGCCTAATTATCGCCTCTGGGAACATAAACGTGGCTTCGGATTGAAACGTGGGCTTGTAATGAACACAGGGGTAGGATGGGCAAGGCGGAGTTACACAGCAATCAGATTATTAGATGTGGCTTTGGGAAGACTTACGTGCCGGCAATAAAACACAGTTAACCAAATGGACACAGTGACTTAAGGCGTAAAGATTTTATAAGCTCCACAGCATACCCTACAGTATATATAAATAAAATATGGCTGACGCGAATGCTGAGCCAAGGTGATCATTATAACCCCCTGCTTTTGGACTTGGACGGCAGTCTCCCCTGTTATGTCATCATCTGGAGGACAGGAAGGCATATAATTTTACAGTCTATCCATCTATCTTCTATACCCATTTATCCGGTACGGGGTCGTGGGAGGTCTGGAGCTGATTCAAGGAATGATAGGTAGGGAGCACCCTGGAATGGATGCCAGCTCCTTGCAGGGCACAAGAGGAGAGCTAGTACCAGCGAACCACAGGCAGGAATCGACCCCATGACCCCGAGGGTGGGAAGCTACGGTGCTACCTGGTGAGCCAGCCACCCTGCTATGTCCAAAAAAAGTTCGGCATCACTCAAAGCCTTACCTTACTCCTCTCTTTCACTCCATCTCTGGAAAAAAATGGAGATATCCTTCATCATGACTACGGGCCATGCAGGAACAGGAGCTGTTTCACACATCACTTCTATACCCGCATGCGACACGCGCATTTTCACAGGTAGGTGTTTATCTTTCCTCGACATGCCAAGTCACCAATGAGTGAGGGGGATATGAAGCACCCATCAGGGCAAAGAGCTGAGGGGTTCACCTCCGCATTCTGGAGGGATCCCATGACAGCTGGGGCGCTGGCGAAGGATTAAACTCATCCGTGTGATTCCTGAAGTGCCACCCCCATCACTAGCCTCTGGGCTAATTAAATTACTAATTAAGCCTTTGGATGCTTAAATCAGCTTTGCAGGTGGTGAGACAGAACCAATAACCTGAACAGCCCACACAGGAATGGAAGAGAAGGACACCTTGGGTTCTGTGGTTATGTACATGTGCGATACCAATTAAAAGTAATCCTATAGAGTGCCTTAAGGCAGTTTGTCTCTAACATCCCCCTTTATTAATCCAATATCCACTTTTATTTATCCAACCATCTATCTTCTCGCTGCTTCTCCTGAACAGGTCCTTTTTTATGCATTATTATAATTCTATATTGTTGGCTTCACATCTCCTAGGTTGTGGCTTTGATTTCCGCACAAGTTCCTCATGTATCTGCGCGGCTTTCCAGGTGCTCCAGATTCCTGACTAGTTCTCCTCTCAAAATTGTCCTTCTGCTGTAATGTGTATGAGTGTGTGGCCTGTGATTCTCTTCCAAGGTGTCCTCTGCCTTGGGCTCCAAGCCACCTGGGATAAGATGGGTAGTGGTGGCTTAATGTTTAGGGAAGTGCACTTGCAATTGAAAGATTATAGGTTCGAATCCCCGATCGGCAAGGCACCACTGAGGTACCCAGAGCAAGGTACCATCCCCAAGTACTGCTCCCCTGGTGCCAAATTAGTGTCACATATGCGTTAAATGCAGAGGAATCATTTCATTGTGATGCGTCAACAATGACCACTGATTTCTAAATAAGATCCAGACTCTCATGGATAAATATTTTTGTGACAATGGATAGATTACTACATTAATGCATTATGAACAATCTCTGTTCAAAAGAATACTTACAAATGTTACATTTATGGATGTGTTACTGAATACATATTCAAGTGCATTGCGCAGGATCACAACAAATGACTTTATCCTGAGGCTGTGTGGCTTCACACTTGAGGGCTTTGCTTAACCGCATCAACGGAAGGATTTGTGTCGAAAGGGCTGGTAAACACAATAAAGGATTCAAAATCACACTTCGCTTACTTCGTCACCCCGGGATAAATGAGTTCTGTTTTAAACCGATTCTTTAGTACCATCAGTGCCAGCTCAGAAAATCCTTGGGCAACAAAAAAAAAGAAAGAAAAAAGTCCTTATAATGGAAAACGGTTTTAATGTGCTGATACTCTTTCAGTGGTGCTGCTGAAGACATTTACTCAGCTACATCAGTTTGACACTGTGAAGGGATTGAGGGAACCTTGAAGGTCTGACTGCAGAACAAGCTGGCGTTTACTTATCTGTCAAAAATCAGCAGTAATTGCGTAAGGTTGCCCCCAGACAAATTAACCATCTCCCTGATTCTCTCCCTGCATACCCGCCCTCCCCCCGCGAAGATGAAGTGTCTTGCTTGGCTCACTTTCAGAGCAGAAAGCAAGAGGCCAGGGATCTGCTTGTAATTTCGACCTGTCCCTGAATACGTGTTGGTCTAGGATCAGCATATTCACGCCAAATGCTGACTATATCTACGAAAGAGGAACCATGTGTGTACAGGGGGGGATCTTACAGTCATGACTAAGAGTGACCAACCTGCCCAGTATCCCCCCGCAAATGGCACGACCCACAGCCACAGCTCGTCTGTATTACCTGCATGGCTCTCATAATCAAAACTCCCAGTATCCCCGACAGGTCACACGGGAGCACGTTATGGGGATGTCACCATCATCCTACCTGCAGCATCACCTCCTCATCGCAACAGCAATGACTCCCTCAAAACTAGAGAGAAATCTCTGACCGCTAGAGCACTGTCATGTAATGCTGGCCCCTCGTCAAACTGTGACTTTAATCTCACTTGTGCGGAAGCCGGAGTGAAGCGTGGGCAAGACGACACCTGAGATGAGACGTATGGAGGTCCATCTCATTTTGACCGTGTGGCTCTTTTTACCAAGTGAGACTCACAGGGATGGTGTTTCTGAGCTACTCAGCTGCCCAATTTAGTTTCTTAAGCCAAACATTCTGTTAGGAATGTTTGCTTCCGACCTCAGTTTCCGGAACATCCGTGGGTGAAAATACCAGTGACCATAAGCTGCTTTGTAATAATAACCAGATTACGTTTACTGATAACACACCGTCTAATTAGCAAGACTTTGAATTAGCACGTTTGCAAATTTTCTAATCTACCAATACCTAAAATAAGACCTAAAAACTCCTCTACCAGCCTTCAATAATATCCTTTTAGACCATCAGCCACCTCCACTTATTTATTTCTTCCCTGCCTACATGTAAACTTCAAATCTCACTGTAATGAAGTTTGTTTTTGAGTCTCTTAGGTTAGAATTCAGTTGTTTTCGGGTTTACTGCTCAAGCAATGCATACATTTAAGTTAAGGTAAGATGGGGTAATTTTAGTCCCTCTTCTAATTTTAGCTTCTGATTACCCATTTAATTTTCAGCTTTCCTTCATAAACCTTATCTACCCCAGTTATATAATTTGCTTTATTCTCTTCGTAGGTGGCAGCACTAGTGTGACATTGACTTATTTCTTAGCGGGTGCTGCACACATTCTTGTAAAACTATAGAAACAGTGAAAAGGGGGCTAGTTTTACCCAATCATACCCTAAATACTTTCATATTGTGGCCACAAATCTCTGTATGATAGATGATTCCTGTTCTGACCCGATTTTTAGAGAATATATAACGATAAGCATATTCCACCTTAGCAGGAGATGGTACAAATTTAATCAGAAGCAATTTCAATCAGTTCCATCATTTTCTGCAAATCATACTCTTTGTAATAACATCCCAATTCATTTTGGCAACAGTGACGTGAGTGACGGCCGCGGCGCCACAGAAGCTGCTAATTTTTCAGGTTTTATGATTCACATCCTGCCCTCAGCATCTCAGCTGGGTGGCCTGTCGCAGATGCCCGCAGAGTCGTCCTCCAACTTCACCCATACAGCACCAGCTTAGCTGGCCACATCTTCTTGCATGAATTCCCTGACCTAAAATGTGCATATTATATATAATGTCCCCTGTCTAGTTTACTCACAATTATTCATACAACAGTCAACACCACAGCGTCAATATTTTCAATGTTATTTCTAAAGCTCCTGGCATTTAGTTATTAGTGCATTTTATATATGTAGCACCATGTCCCAGCCTGATCTGTCAGAGCGTTCCTTCTCATCAGGATATTACATCTTTCATGTACGCTGGATCCCATTCCATGCTGATCTTAGTTCTGTACATCTTAAAGCAAAGTTTTGAACCAGTCAGTAAACGGTATGTGGTGAATCCAGTGAGCTGATTTGTTCTAACCAACAATTCCAAATGAGGGTCTTTAAAAGCAGACATGCATGAACCATCAGTGGTCATTGACCTTGACTGGCCCTTGTCATCTTCTGCCTATTTCTGCTCCCTCCTATATTTGCACCAACAGGCATTAGTTTGTCTGTTTCATCAATGATTGGCACCTGCAATTCCACCCCCAATTTACCGCAAGTTTAACTCATGTCAGAAAGGCCAATTCCGCCAGCAATGACAGCCAGGGCTGTTTTCGACCCAGGGACGTTCCATCTCCTCCACGCGCAGCGTCGTCCTGCCTTTATTTTTACACCAGCCTTTTCTTTGTTTAGCATTCGCTTCTTCAAGTTCCGTAACTCTGTGAAGTTCACCTAAGGGTCTCTGCTGGAAATAAAGCGTTTGATCTCCAGCACCTGGAAAGAGCTGCAGCGCGCTGCAAGCACAGGTGGTTTTGAACTTCGAAGGAGCGGAAATGAGCAGATCCAAAGCATATGTCACACCCCCGCTTTAAACATTCTCACCTCTCTGCACCGACATTGCTAATTGGCTTCGGCGCATGGCTCCTTGTCATGACCATCGAGTTTCATTGATCAGTGAAAAAATAAGGCTTTTTAAACCCAGAGATGTAAATTACATTTTAAAATTTAGATGGAGTTTAGATGGACAGGGTTTATATACATACATACATAAACAACACAGTAAACAGCATTTGTTCCAGCTGCTCTGACTTCACAGCTTCCTGCAATTCATCACAGTCTTTCAAATGGCTGATTGCAACTGACCAAACGTAACAGAGAAGCTAAAATCTCACAAAGAGACACAGATGCTGCTCTATCATAATCAGAGAGACGATGTGTCTATGTCCTTAGAGACATTGTGTCTAGTGATGGAACAGAATTATTTTTAGTCTACATTTTAGCCGGCAAAGTGTTGACTGACATAGGCCACCTAGCGGATAACAATGTAAATTTACCAAAAGGTTTACATTTTTGTAGCTCAATAAATATTTTACCAAAAAAAAATTTAAACCTAAAACTTAAATTTTATTACTAGGTGCTGCCAAGTTGATGTTGATTCCTGGTGACAATATAGATGCATTCCTCCAGAATGTCCTGTCTACTGTCTATGTCTGCAGGCTCTACTGGGAAGCCGGGTGCTAGGAGGTAACAAATACTACAACAACCGGAAGCAACAGCAGTTAATGAGCTGTAGTAGCTATAAAGAATCAGCTTGCTCAGCCTTGGTTGGGTGTCGGTCCAGCATCATGCCTTGATCCCTGATTATAGTATAGTGTATCTGGTGTGAATAATTAAGCTAGTGGACTTGTTTGGCCTGTTTGTTTGACTTGTTTCGCTAAAAACCCCAACCAGGTCAATCCATTCTTACCTCACTTTGTAGCTGGCTGGTCACTTCTCTCTCATTAGTAAAGTACACCTGCCGATTTCTTTGTATCCAACATGGATGTGGTATCAGGCCTGATATGGTCAAGAATCCCACTGGTCCCATTCTTCAGTCTATGGTGTTGTTCAGAAAACACCATTTACTATATATTACCAGAGGTGGAAAAAATACTCAATGTTCATACTTAAAGTAAAAGTACAGATGCCACACCAAAATGTTACTCAAGTGAAAGTTATCCAATACTTAAGTAAGTAAAAAAAAAACCTAGTTAAAAACACTTACCAGTAAAAGTACTATGCATTCAAGTTTAATGATCTGGCAAAACTGAGTCATAAGAACACAAGTGAAAATTTTCCTTTTATTAGGAAAAATTGGTGGAACTTGCTGAGCTTACAAATAATGAGAACTTTTCAAATTTCTTTTTAACACAAAAAAATTTGATCTGTAGACCAGATTTAACAATGAATTATTAACATTTTGCAGGTTGATATTTTGAGACCTCTTATTAAATCCTCATCTTCTGCTATGGAAAATGGCTGATCAGCCAAAGTGATCAGTTTAATTTTTTCAATAGTATAGGTTTAAATACCGGGTGGCGATGTCGGCATTCATAACTGATGTATTGTGCATCTCTACATATTTTGTTCCATATTCTTAAAGACAGTATGGAACACAAAATAATAATAAATATTATTACTAATATTAATTTATCGTTATTAATAATACTTATAATAATAATAATAATAATAATAATAATAATATAATGAAACAAATATATTGCACAAGAATCATGAAAGAAAATTTTGTTAAGTGCAATGGAAAGCCTATATTTCTTTTAAACCACCAAGAAGCGGAAGGGTCAACTGTATTTGTACTTCGTTATTTTACACTTCCGGATATTTACACTGGCATACAAAAGCAAAACACTGTAAATAAATATTCTGTCAAAATTGAGTTATGATCGAAATCAGGTCCCTTAGGCTGATTTATCTCATGACAAAATATCTGAGATCAACAAGCCCTTGCTACATTTTAATAAGTAGGCTGACACTATCATGTTCCTACCCACTACATGTATGGTTGGACAGTCTTAAAAAAACTGCCTTTTGTCTTAACCCCTTTTCTACTTCAGTGCCAGTGTAATTTATTTTGCCTTTGTAAGGCAGCACTGTATACAAATAATTAGCTCACTTTCATAATTAGGGGTTACTTAAATAGGTAAATGACTCAATTAGGTATCGATTAGGCAAACAAGATAAGGTATTAGTCACTCAAAACATACCGGGGTGTATTGGGCAGCTGTCGCAGTCCTTTTAAGAGAGGTTTTGAAAAGGATGAGCTGACACAGTTTGACAGATATATCCTATTTTTACACCAACATGAAGACCATTTATACTTAATTTTATGCAACTGTGTGTATATATGTTTATGTATTTGTATATACCCATGAGAGAGAGAGAGAGAGAGAGAGA